>OY720455.1:17401960-17624460 GCA_963082715.1 Harpalus rubripes
ACACACACACACACACACACACACACACACACACACACACACACACACACACACACACACACACACACACACACACACACACACACACACACACACACACACACACACACACACACACACACACACACACACACACACACACACACACACACACACACACACACACACACACACACACACACACACACACACACACACACACACACACACACACACACACACACACACACACACACACACACACACACACACACACACACACACACACACACACACACACACACACACACACACACACACACACACACACACACACACACACACACACACACACACACACACACACACACACACACACACACACACACACACACACACACACACACACACACACACACACACACACACACACACACACACACACACACACACACACACACACACACACACACACACACACACACACACACACACACACACACACACACACACACACACACACACACACACACACACACACACACACACACACACACACACACACACACACACACACACACACACACACACACACACACACACACACACACACACACACACACACACACACACACACACACACACACACACACACACACACACACACACACACACACACACACACACACACACACACACACACACACACACACACACACACACACACACACACACACACACACACACACACACACACACACACACACACACACACACACACACACACACACACACACACACACACACACACACACACACACACACACACACACACACACACACACACACACACACACACACACACACACACACACACACACACACACACACACACACACACACACACACACACACACACACACACACACACACACACACACACACACACACACACACACACACACACACACACACACACACACACACACACACACACACACACACACACACACACACACACACACACACACACACACACACACACACACACACACACACACACACACACACACACACACACACACACACACACACACACACACACACACACACACACACACACACACACACACACACACACACACACACACACACACACACACACACACACACACACACACACACACACACACACACACACACACACACACACACACACACACACACACACACACACACACACACACACACACACACACACACACACACACACACACACACACACACACACACACACACACACACACACACACACACACACACACACACACACACACACACACACACACACACACACACACACACACACACACACACACACACACACACACACACACACACACACACACACACACACACACACACACACACACACACACACACACACACACACACACACACACACACACACACACACACACACACACACACACACACACACACACACACACACACACACACACACACACACACACACACACACACACACACACACACACACACACACACACACACACACACACACACACACACACACACACACACACACACACACACACACACACACACACACACACACACACACACACACACACACACACACACACACACACACACACACACACACACACACACACACACACACACACACACACACACACACACACACACACACACACACACACACACACACACACACACACACACACACACACACACACACACACACACACACACACACACACACACACACACACACACACACACACACATGCATAAAATTAATATAAGAAAAGAAATTTAAATATAATAAATTCAATTTTTTATTTTATTGCAAGGTTAAGAAGTGACATTTATTTTTATATAAATACAAGACAAGAAGTAGATTTTGATCAGTCTTCAATTTTTAAGGCATTATGAAACTCTTAATTTTGTGCTTAAGTTGGATAGCAACATCCCTTGCAGCCTTACGTAAGGAAAATATAGTGATACAAAAATTCTCCGTACGACATTAGTTACGAACTATTTTAGCAAAGAAAACAATAAAATCCATTATCTATTATATTTAATTTTTTTCCAATTCTAAATGAACAGATAATAAAGTTATTTTATGGGGTAAATAAAAAATTAGACATAATTTTGTTAGAAAAGAGCCTCTGTAATGATAAAGACATTAAAACTACATATAAACTAATTATACATTTTTTCATGTAAATGTAATTTATTGTTGGTCTTTTTTTGGCTTTTACATAAGCTGTCCGGATTTAAAAGGCCACCATTGGTATCTGGAAAAAGCCTTTGGGGTGTCATCTTAGATATGCTTTTAATTTTGACAAAAATTCTCATAGGTTAATAGAAAATTGCGGAAAAATTAATTTGGTCGATATTTTCATTTTGAAATTTCTTCTAAACTATCAGTAATCGAGAAAAATGTGTCAAATAAAAAAGTTAGATATTTTTATTGTCTATCCAGTAGCGTACAAAAATAATTTTTCTATCGCTTTGATATATAACACAAACTTACATTTTTGCAAAATACGGACCCATATTAGATTTTTGCTTCAAAAAAAATTTAAGAGCCAATAATTTTACCTAATTTTTAGTCATCGATGGCCGCTATATTGTACCATTTATCTTGAGATTTATTTTTAAATATTCTGGTTTTAAAGAGATGTTTTCCTATCCTTTATTAAAAAATTTCCTGCACTTGCTCAGTCGGGTTTAATTCTGTTGATGATGGAAGATAATTAATCTTATTTTTGAAATTATTCAAGAGCCATTCGTTTACAAGACGCGAATTATTTTTCAGATTGTTGTCATGCATTAAATTAAAATTGTCTACTAAGAAATTTGCACTTTGCTTTATATTTTAGTGCATAAATGAATCAAATGAACACCAAAGAAAATTGCTGACAAAGACAAAGTTATCAGATGTATATTAGCAAACTTCGTGGAAAATATTAGTTTGTATTTATTTTTAGCTCCTTATATTCCAACATGCAGCATAGCTGAAGAAAATATTGGCGGATGTTTTGTTAAAAAAGCCAATGAAGCTTTGAAAACTTTAGTAGCTGGGGATCAAAAGCTTCAAATTCCTGCAATCCGTCCATCATTACAACATCCTGGTGCGCAGTATACACTAGGAGATGAATTCTTATTCCAATTGAAAGATACGGTTGTTCAGGGACTAGATAGCATTCAACTAACTGACGCCAAGTAAGAAAAAAAAAAACATTTAAGTACACTCTATGGGCCAGTTGCATAAAACGTTGTTAGCTGATCATGTGTTTAACTGCGCATTGTAACCATCGATACCTATCAAAAATACATTGGAAAATAAGCCTTGTCAAAGTTAACAATGTTTTATGCAACTGGGCCTATATCTCCCAGTTGATCCACACGTCATCAATTTCTGATGGAAGAATTACAAAACTTTTATCTAGCATCTTTGTCGTACACACATGGCATATATGAGACTTTTATTCGCTATCTCATTGTCGTCCGTGTTTCAGAGGGGTATAAGCTATCTCCGTCTAACCAACGGGAAAAAAAGAAAAAAGAAACTGTATTGTAACAGCGGTAACGAGTGTTATTTTCAAATATTTGAATTATTTGAATATTCATGTCATTCGGTCATTCATGTGATTCAGGTGATTTTGGCGTTGATAAAAATTTGTGCTTCGTTGTGTGTTGGTTATTTTGATAATTCTTGGGATTGTACATATTGTGCATTTGCTATTGCAAAGATTTCCGATAATTATTACAACATATAGCTTTTGGACAAAAAAAAGAGATATATTTCACCCATTATATTTATATCGTATTTATTCAAATGGTTTATTATTTCTAAATAACTATTTATACTTCGAATTTTGATGAATAACGAAATTGACACAATATACGTCTACTGTCAGTTTTTGCCAGTTTTGACATGACATCATAATTATTAAATTGCGAAATAGGTAAGTGTCACTTTGAATTTTGATGGATAATAATATTCACACAGCAGGTATATGTATATTAGCGAACAACAAAATTATTGCAAATAAAATATTGAAAATGTCAAACATGACAAAGTCCTGTCATACTCTACCTTATATCAAACTAGAAAATTAATTTCCTATAATAAAACCATGGCAACAATATAACCTCATCAGTTTCCTTCCACTCCTGGCACTTTGAACCATATGTTTACTATACTAAAAATGATCAAGGAGAAGACGCACGTCATCAATAAATATTACTAGATAATGACGTCACTTATTACTACGTTTGCATGGGGTACTAATTTATTCTAGAAAATACAATGCATAACTAACTGTATACAATACATGCAGATGCATTATCGTGTAATACTTATTAAAACAAACTAATAACACCAGCGCCCCAATAACTATAATAAAATGAGAAAATTGTGCGCCCTCAAAATCTGTGCACCCTAGGCTGCAGCCTAGTCAGCCTATCCGGTATTTGGGAACTGCAATAATTCTGTAGCACAAGACTCACAAATACTTAACACACAAGAAACTGTTGTAATTAGTACAATAGGTAGATAAACTAAAACGATATATCATATATTGATATATTTTATTGACAGCAAATAGACAGGGTAGACAGGTCTTGGTCTATATCAAGGGTCTATATATATTTTTTACAAAACAATAATACATAACTACTTTGATATTTACAATTATTTATATGAATTAAAATCACTAGTGCCTGGATGAGATTAGTTGACGATCACTGACAATCAAGTGACAGGGACAGGATCGATGTGGGATCGATATTTAATCGATTTTAAATTCAATGTAAACATGGCATTCTCAGTAGTGCTACCGTTATGATATGAAAATTAACTACGATTATTTCAAATAATTTTATATTCCCTAAAAGGAATAAGGATTGACTTAGAAATAAAGGTAAATTTCATTAATATACACGTTTCTTAAAAATAGTATTTTTTATTTCTTCTTTTTTAAAAATTAAATAACATCCAATAATTTCTACAAGTTATATTTCATTTTATAAGGTATTTCAGGTTGATGACGTGCGTCTTCTGCTTGTTCATTTTTAGTATATTGATGACGTGGGGCTCAAGTCGTGAAAACAGACTTTACATATAAAAAAATATCGAAATAAAAACAGAATATATGAGGGGAAATGATAAGTTTTTAGCATAACAGAAACAAGTATTTTTTCGGTCAAATTCAATTTTTAACCCATCCAAAAAGTAATTGGTGTCTTGCTCTGCAAAATAAACATCGGAGCAGTTTCACCGTTCGCTATCCAATGTTTTGATTGTTCCTTCGTCCCAGAAGTATAGTGGTGGATCCAGGTATCATCAAAAGTTAAAAATAGATGCAGAAAATCCAGCTTGTATCACTTAAATCGCTCCAACAAGACCTTGGAAATGTTTATTCAACAACATATTTTGGTCCAAAGTGAGCAGTCGTAGCATCAAATGCAATGCCCAGTCACCTTTCTCATGCTCAATTCCTCATGTAATATATGAGAAACGCGTTCCTTCAATATGCCTACAGCTTCTGCTATCTCTCCAATTTTGAGTCGACGGTCTGGTAATATCATTTGATGAACTTCTATGCTATCAGTGGTGGCCGCAGTTGTTGGCCATAATGAACGCTCATCATTAATCAAGCTGATACGATCACGTTAAATTTAGCTGCCCATCTTTCCAGAATGACAAACAGCATCCAATTCGACTTTAATTCGCGCAGACGTATTGCCTTTTAAATGCAAGAATTTAACCACAGCACAATTTTTAATTTATTCGTTTTTATAAAAAACACACTGATATTTGATTAACACAAATGACTCTCAAACAATAACTAAGCTTGTGTTGAATCCATACTACGGTATGGTATATGGGGATACTTAAAGAGAATTATAAGATGTCTATGTGGAGTCAAATACAATACATGCAGAGAACTTTTTAATAAATGTAATTTATTGACCATTTATGTTATATATACTCTTGAAACCTGTCTGTATATTTACAAAAACAAAGAACATTTTGTATTAAACGAAGATAAACAATTACAACACCAGAATTAAAAATCAGTATTATATGTACAGGTTGTTCACTTTAAGTGGGACACTATAGCTAACTCGAGAACTATAAAAGCTACGAGGTCGGTTAAATTAGTAAACAATTTCTATTTTACTAGACTATTCTAATGAGCGTCAAATTCATTTTTTTTAACTAGTGGTTTTCAAACTCTGGGAACCAACTTTGTTATTTTAAATGGAATCATATATTTTTTATTTACTTATTAGATAGAGAATTTTAATCTGAATTCAATGATATAATATTTTCATACCCGCACATAACGATTTTTTAAAAGAAATTTGCATATAAAGTTTTATAATGACCAAAATAAGACAATAATGAGATGGAAAAAATTAATACATGTTAATTTTTTTACATAGAATTATAGTGTCGTGGCAGAAATGAGTCAATATTTTTATCTGTCAACTGATCATACGTCAAATGAGATGTCAACGCGCATAAAATATTCACGTATTTCTTTCATGGCATGTGTAAGATAAATAACATGTATTCATTTTTTCTATCCGTGGCACTCTCATTATAGTCATATTTTAATCATATTATTATAAAACTATATACGAGCCCAGTCACACATATATTGGACCAAGGAGTTTTGTGCCCAAGGTTATTTTTTCATAATTAAAATTTATTATAGGTATACAGGTTGTCTGCGGAGGGGCAGATAAGTGTATTAAATTCACTGTAGTTTTAGCAATTAAATTATTTTTTTAAAAAAATGCATGGCTCACTAGATAATGACGAAAAACTGATTATTGGTATTTTTTTCTTCTTCAAATTACTTCTAACCTCAGTTATCGAGAAAAATGTTTCAAATAAAAATGTAACAATATTATAGTGTTTATCCAATGGCGCACAAAAATAATTTTTCTATTGGTATAATTTTAAGATATAACACAACTTAAATTCGTTTCTGAGATATCTAATTACAGTGTTTAAAAAAAACACCCTGTATATTAAATGTTGTTAATTAATTGCAAGAACTACAGTGTGTTTATTATACTTGATTGTTTTTATATAAATGATTTATATATAATAAATTTTACTTCTGAAAATTGATTTTCTGTACAAGGGTTCTTTGGTCCAATACATGTGCGACTGGGCTCGTATGCAAATTTCTTTAAAAAATAGTAATGTGCGGGTATGAAAATATTATATCATTGAATTCAGAATAAAATTATATATCTAATAAGTAAATAAAAAATATATGATCCCATTTAAAATAAAAAAGTTGGTCCCCAAAGTTTGAAAACCACCGGTCAAAAAAAAAAAATTACGCGAATTAAAATATGTAGTTTAGTAAAATAGAAATTGTTTGCTTATTTAACCGACCTCGTAACTCTTATAGCTCTTTTAAACTAAATGTTACAAAGGGTTCTCCTGATAGAATTGGTTTAATATTATATAATAAACTACCGGAGCATATTAGATCCAAAACAAGTGTTAGTTCATTCAAGAAGGAAATAAAATTGTTCCTCCTCCAAATACTTTTTATTCTATAAATGAATATTTAAACTGCTAATTTGATTGTATTTTTTGAAGTTTTCCATATGCAATGTATTTGTATCAAGAGAAAATAAAGATATTATTGTTATTTTTATTCTAATGTAGTAAAATTGAAGGTAAACAATGTTATAACATTGCGGATTATGTTAAAAAATAACGATATCATGTAAAAATATAAATTTAATTTTTATAACATGAGTTTTCTTGCAATTTATTTTGGCGCTAAAAAAACATCACGTGGTCTGTGATGTAAAATGGATTGATGACATTTCTAACAAATTTTGTGCATAAAACTACTAATAAGAAATACTTTTTCTGTCATTTACGCGTTGTCCACTGTCTTGTTTCTGTTAGATTTATTACATTTCAAATTTCAGAAAATAAAATAAACAAAAATATGAATATCCCATTGTAGTACTCGTACCAGAATAATTTTGATGATTAAAGACATTTACATGTTCAGGCTAAAAACTTTTTAATATCCTCGTATTACTTTTGTATTTAGGTATATTTATCCAGTAGGTACAAAAAGTGTTTATAATTATCTCATTAAATAATATACAAAAGTTGTTCACCATAAGGAAAAATCTATTTTTCTGCACAAACTATTTGCCTGCAACATGATTCTAATATATTTAATATTTTCATATTTTTAATATTTTTAATATTTTTATAATTTTTAATATTTTTAATATTTTTAATATTTTTAATATTTTTAATATTTTTAATATTTTTAATATTTTTAATATTTTTAATATTTTTAATATTTTTAATATTTTTAATATTTTTAATATTTTTAATATTTTTAATATTTTTAATATTTTTAATATTTTTAATATTTTTAATATTTTTAATATTTTTAATATTTTTAATATTTTTAATATTTTTAATATTTTTATTTTTAGGGTTAACTTTGAAGAAAGAATAATTTTCTTTCAATTCCGTTTTGCTGATGTAGTTTGGGATGGAACCTATATAGCCAGAGCACTTAAATCCAATGAAGAAGTTTCTGATAAGGGCCATATTGTCTATCGTAAGTAAAAAATTCTTGTACGAGTTTTAAACTAGACACGAGCGCGTAGCGGCGAATGGGCAAACGAACGAATGCTAAAATTTCCTTCTTTAACGAGTGTTTTGTACTATTGTCCCTATTTTGACTTTCATTTACATTATTTCTTTATAAAAATACTTTACAATTTCCAATATGGGAAATTTATGGCAGTTAGGTTTGTGTTTTTATATTTAATTCGTTGTCCAGATATTTTGCATATTTAAAACAGTTATACCAATAAGGCTATTGCAAGCATTTTAATATGACTTCTAAGTATTAAATTTTTAAAAACATTATTCCTTAAAGAGCCTCAAATTTGAAAATATCACGAAATATCCATAGATATTTTACAATTAATTATTGAAATTTGTGTAATATTTTGAAAAAGTCACGTGATCTGAAACATAATGTGACGTCAGAGCACATACAGTTTAACATGTGACAAACTATCGCCTACTTTTATTTATATAAATAACGTAAACTGTTTTCCTATTGGCTATGAATGACGTACTGTATGTGCTCCGACGTCCCAGGAGTGGGGGGTTGTTTTTCATGACTATTTCTGGCGCCAATCTTTTTATTTAATTATTTACGAAAATAACAATAAATTGTTATCTTTTATATTACTATGAAAAATAATAAATAAACTTTCATTTAAAATTATTTTTAAAAAATGTGAAACCGGCTCATCCTAAATGACAAATGGTTAAATGTCACCAAAAATCGCTCAATAATGAAAAACATTCTAACATCAATAAGATTGCTAGAATATATCATTCCTATGTTGAAGCAGAGAAAACAGTTGAAGAGCTCTCGGCAAAATATTGTTAATATGAGTTACATGCGCTATGTACTTTCAAGGAAGTCACAAATTATTATATTTTAAAGTTATTATTATATTAGTTCATCAATGTTTATTTTCCTATTTCTTAATATCCATTAAATAATTTTCTAGTATTTATACATAATCCTGACTAAGTTATATTAAGTTACAGATATCTATAAAACTAAGGAAGCTAGAAAGTTGTTTCTCTAACACTACTATGGAATTCACACATTCTGTAACGGAAAACTGTTACAGAATGAGCACATCTCAGGAATTGTAATCTGATATATTGTGATATACATACCCAGACATCATCGTGAAAATGTTAAAATTGAATTATTAGTGTTCCATATACACATCCACACATACACAAATACACACATACAATATACACACATACACACATACACACGTAAACACATCCACACATACACACATACACACATACACACATACATACATACACAGACATCATCGTGAAAATGTGAAAATTGGATTCTAGGGACCTTAGAGGTGCATTCACAAATGAAAATTAGATTTATGGTTTTTGTTTAGGTTTAAGTAAGTCATTCATAAATGTAAGGTTAAATTACCTGAAAATTAGTTTTGATATGTACAAACATCTGTGTAAATGCTTCAAAAACAAGATTTAAATATCGGTAGAGCAGTACTTAACAAACCTGTGCGCCGTGAAACTGGCATTCGCTTGGCATTGTTGGTTATATTTCAGCAATTAAGTTATGACAGTCTCAATGTTCTTCTCGCATTTGTTTAAAAAGCCGAATCCACCAAGTGGATACTAAATAAAGATGGGTGTATATATCTATATCATTTCAGACTCGTTCTCATTGGTGAAGTTTGTGACGTCAAACTAAATCATAAACTTAAAGTTTGGACCTTGCAATGTTTAGCGTTATGATTTGGATTTAGAGACCCTAAATTCTGAATTGTGAATGGAGTCGTTACATAATATGCGGCCAAAGTCTTTAAATCTAAAGTATAAACCATAAATTTAAACCTAATTTTCATTTGTGAATGCACCCTAAAACGTGGTCATTTATCAAAATCTCGATATGCGATTTTTAGCACGATCCCTAGACCTCCCTTACCAAGGGTAGCGGGAGGTAAAAAAAAGAACTAAGGTTGTTTTTGCTAAGATTTAACTATATTTTTAGGTAATAATGTGTACCAGTTAACAATGAATTACACCATTGAAAACAATCACATGGTCGTGCAAAGGATTTCTATTGTTGACGTAGGCACTCCAAATGTCGATTTCCATTTGACTAACATAGGTAAGAGTAACTTTAACAAAACTTGAATTAAATCGGAAGAAGAGAAAGTAATATATTTGATTTTATAGATGAACATTCAGAAATTCAAGCTCTATGGACAA
The DNA here is from genome assembly GCA_963082715.1 of Harpalus rubripes. Taxonomy (NCBI): domain Eukaryota; kingdom Metazoa; phylum Arthropoda; class Insecta; order Coleoptera; family Carabidae; genus Harpalus; species Harpalus rubripes. Next base: position 17,412,864 of record OY720455.1, read on the forward strand.
GAGCTAGAGACGGCTTCATCAGGTCTGGGAATGAAGCTCTGGAACAGTTTATGACAGTCATTTTTGGCGCTATTTTCAAAGCTGCTACTTTTGATGAAATTTTCCCGCCAAAATAAGAAACGAAAAATTGTTTTGTTAATTATTGTTAAACATTAATTAAAGTTGTTTTTTATAAATGTGTAAGTAATGTTATGACGCGACGCAGAGTGCTCCAAACCTTCGCACTAAATAAAATCAGTTTTAACACGTATTATCATACACTGTTTTTTTTCTATATAAACACTATATTTTCATTTAAATTTATATATCTAATATACTTGTGGCCAAAAAAAAAAAAAAAAACCGGACACCAAAAAAAAAATCTTTTTCGACCTCTAATAAAGTAAATATGGGTTTATTTATATATTTTTTGTTGTGCAATGATCTATTGATATCTATAGTAAGATTAGAAAATAAAAACAGTGTAGGGAACACAATATTTATTAAAATAAAATTTAAAAACCTAGAAATGAACAGAATGAACAAAAAAATTTGTGCCTATTTAAAATGTTTGAAGCAATATTATTACTTTATTAGGAATATTAATAATGTGTGTTGCCTCCCCGGACTCTAATAACTTCTAACATACGGCGTGGTAAACTTTCTAAACAATTGACGATCTCTTCTTGGCGAATGTTATCCCATTCTTCCCGAAGAGCTATTCTTAGCTGGTCAATCGTTTCTGGTATTGGTTGCCGGCGCCAAACACGTCTCCCTAACATATCCCAGATGTTTTCAATCGGATTTAAATCAGGGCTACGTGCTGGCCACCCTAGTCGCCGAATGTCGACTTCGTTTAAATATCGGACGACTATCTGTGCAACGTGTGGAAGCGCATTATCATGCATTAAAAGAAAGTTTTCGCCAACAAATGGAACAAATGGTAACACATGATCCATTAAACATTCGGTTATATACCTATCAGCCGTCAAAGCACCATTTTCCACCAGAACCAGCTCTGTATGTACAGTCAAAGAAATCCCAGCCCATACCATTATAGTGCCACCACCAAATGGTGTTCTTGGGGATATGCAGCTTTCTAAAAATCGTTTGCCTGGCCTTCTCCACACGCGTTCTCGTCCATCTGGTGATCGTAGACAGAAACGGGATTCATCAGTGAACAAAACGGAGCTCCATTATTCCATTGTCCAATCCCTATGTTCACGCGCAAAACGTAGACGCTCTTTACGATGTGCTGCGAGCAAAGCTGGGCAAGCAGCAGGCCTCCTGGAGCTCAAACCGTTTTCGCGCAACCTTCGGCGAACGGTTCGTGCAGAAATATCAGTTCCAAAAGCATCAGCCATTACACTAGAAACAATAGTTGATGGTATACCTCGATGATCGCGAAGTACACATAACGTTAATAAACGATCTTATCGGGGGTTTGGGATGCGTGATCTTCCTGATCCCAGTCTTTTGGTGTACTGCCCAGTTTGACGATAACGTTGGATTGCATCTTGGACAGTACTTTTTGGTACATTTAAAGCTTCGGCGATATAACGTATACTACGACCATCTCTGTTTAAAGCTACTGCTTTTTTTTTTTTGGTGTCCGGTTTTTTTGGCCACGAGTGTATTTTTTTTGACAATGTCAAAAATGTTAATTTGTTGATTTATTCGTCATTACCAAGGTAACTAAATCGCTTTTAACACTAATATTAAAAGTAACAATGGTCTGCAACTTTTTAACAGTGGTGGTAGATTTGTAGAAAAAAAATACTTTTTTCTACAAATCTATTAAAAGTGGGCTTTTTAATGTTTTTAGCGTTAAAAATGTCATTTTGTGATACTAGTGTTAAAAGTGACAGATCATTGTTACTTTTGACACTAGTGTTAAAAAATAGTGTTTGTAGAGAAAATAGTGTATGATATACGTGTTAAAAAAATTTTTTTTTTGTTCGAAGGTTTGGATCACCCCGCTTCGCGCCGTGTTCCAAACTTCCTTTTCACAAAATAAAATGTCACTTTTAACACTTATATCATAAATAACTATTATTTAAATGGCAATACAGGTTTCAGAAAACAATAAATATAATATCAGAAATTTAAGTTTATTGTTTAACTAACATGATGACATGATGGAATATTTCATGCTGTATTCAAATTTTCAAATCGCGTTATTTCTCACAGAAATACCAAGCTCAATCTAAGACACAGTAACATTGTATCTGTGTTTTGTGGATAGTTCGTCTCACAATATTTGAATTTTACCTTTTACGGGTGTTTATCTTTTACTAATAGAATTGTAACTTCTTGAGTCATGCATATCTACATTTGTTGTATCCTTGTAGAATTGACATTATAACATATTTTTTATTCCAGAAGCTAAGATTTTTACTGTATATAATACCCCTGCTTAAAAGTTCAAATTCAAATGTCTTGAGACATACATACCACTGTACTTTTGTTTTAATTATTATTATTATATTAATATTGAATTCAGGGTAACCAGAAATAATGAGTGACAATAATGGCAAGTGAAAAATTGTCTGTGAAAATGTATGTGCTGATCCTGGAACGCTCATGTTTTCAAATACCATGAACCCAAACATTTTGAAACACGGAATTCAAAATTTATAGGTCTAAGGGTCATGGATTTTTATTTTATTATAGGATGATATTTATCTGCCAAATTGAAAGGTCGATCAAATAAATCATTTACGTAATAATTTTGTCGTTTTCATTTATTCCTGTAAATTGTAAATAAATATATAATCTCGCGCAAGGTTCTAGAACGGATAATATACCCCGGACATTACAAGCAATTATATTTGAAACAAATAGTTTTCAAATTGTAACATTTAGGCCCTGTTTATAAATAAAATTAGACTTAGTTGAAATAATTTTGTGCCCGATGTCGTACTTTCGCATCTTATTTAGGTCTACTTCACATAAATACAACTCCGAATGGCACACTAATGACAACCATTGGTCTGTATGGGAATAGTATAGAACAACAAAAATGAATTATACAATTTAATTTGATGCTTCAGATTAAATGTTAATATTATATTTCATAATGTTTGTTGTCAGGTTAGTAAGAATGTTGTTGAAAGAGAGAGTGATTATTTTTGTGGTTGATATTATTATTATTATTATTATTATTATTATTACTATTATTATTATTATTATTATTATTATTATTATTATTATTATTGTTTCGGGTTTGTGCTAACCCACTAAGTGGGAAATGCGTGATTTTATGTATGTATGTATGTATGTATGTATGTATAAAATAGAAGCTAAGAAGCTATTATTCGACAGTAAATTTGACATTTTGCTTTGCACACATTATAGCAACAAACATGATTTGTTTAATTAATGCGCGGCAACCACGCGTCAACTTAAAGGCATAGTATGCACGGTGTGCACCTACAATACCCCAAAAAGCAGGCCTAAAATCTAAATTGTAAAATCCTAAATACTAAATAATGTAATCATTTAGGGCATATAAATTATGGACAGATATTGGGGTGTATTCTGTAAAAAATGTTAATTTTAACATGCCTTTAATAAATTACATTTTAACATGACTTAAAAATAAATTAATTTTTTGGTATTCTCTACGCTAAAATTAGACACTGCTGTTAAAATCATCAATTTTAGCATGTCACCAGAATGAAGTGATCAACAAGACAGAAAAAAGGCACGTCTTTGCTTAAGTCATGGTGGTTAGTAACCATAACACAAATAAATAAAAATAATAAAAAGTAGACAACTGTCAATTTATCTGTCACTTTGAAATTTTAGACAACGAATCTGTTACTTTCAATTTTTAGAAAAACAAATGGAAATAATTATTCTGAAAATGAATAAAAATCATGTCTCATTTTTAGGATCCATATTAAAAATGAATTATATTGAAATTGTAACAAATTATCATTAGGCATGTAAAAATTTCTTCTTCTTGACCCTCAGAATTGGCGTTCTAAAATGTTAAGCTAAGATATGGTTTGACGAACAAAACAGGAGTAAACAATTTTAACTGCATTATATTATAATAAAGAACTATGTTTAAATCGTGCCATCGTGGTCTCGGAATACCATTCGAAGTTTCAGTTATGAATCTTGCTCGAATTATGTTAATTAAATATTTCTACTGGTATCAAGTTGTAATGTACAAAGACATACGATGGAACGGGTGACCGTATTAAATAAAATATTTTGTAAAACAGTTGTATATTGTACTTAGGGCCGGTATTTTCACTTGCGAATAAAGGTTTAGATAAATTTATCCTTCGGATAAATATTTTTGTCGTCTTTTCACTTGCAAATAAATTTATTCGAAAGAATAACATCTGTTATTCGCGAGATAAATTATTCGGTACTTAGGTAGCGAATAACCGTTTATTCGTAAGTTCATTACATTTCCACATAGTGCAGATTTATTAACAAAATGGATATATTAAATATTATGATGATATTTTCAACTATGAATTAATAAATAACGTAAGAAATCGATCACACACCATCAGACAGCACCATAACCACATAAATGAAATAATTTTTGACAGGTTCCGATTATGAAAACAATTTAGGATCACATATTTGGGGATCGCATTTGATCTCAACCAGTAAATAGGTAACTCATTATACAGATCCTGTCATTTGACGCTGGCAACATATTTTCGAATTTTGGATACTTTTGTTGAATACATTGACAAACATTTACTTTGAACTGAAACAAATATACAAAAAATACAAGAACAATTTTACAATATATATATATATATATATATATATATATATATATATATATATATATATATATATATATATCCCGCTTACCGCATATGAGTGCTGAATTAGATGGTACACTTGTTAAATTACAGTCTCCCGGGGTTAAAAATGCATAATATAGATCACATTGACATTAAAGATGTCAAACAAAATTTTGACAACTACGGATTCAAAAGTAATTGACACATTTCATCCTTGTCTGCTTAACGTGGCTACGCCAAACTCCATCCTTCTCTACTGACACAAATTCACTCTGCAAGGCTACCAATTCACGAACGTTAAAGTTATTCGACAGATAGCTATTTGTTTGTGTAAAATGTGTGAAAAGACGCAATGGAATTATTCGTTGGATAAATATATAGAATAAATTTATTTAACGAATACTTATTCGAAACTTTATTCGGAAGTGAAAATACCGGGCCTTAGATATTTTTTATCATCATCCTCGGTAATTTTCTTTCGTTTTCTATTACATTTTCATTAATTAGAAGTGCAACATATTCAAATGCTGTTATAATTTTATTGTATAAACAGGTGTCAAAATTTTAAAGGCATCGATTTGAATGACGTTAAAATATATAGTTTTAACACCTAATTTTAACAAGTGTGTTAAAAATTTAACATAATTAATAGTTACAGAATAGAAAATATATTTTAATAGCAAGTTTATTTTTAACATACTGTTTAAAATTAACAGTTTCCTTACGCCTTACAGAATATACCCCATAGGTGATAAAACTCACGGGCGCCGACTTTTAAATATTTCCTTGGGGCACATGTTTTTAATAATGACCAAAATCAAAACATAAAATTTACCATTAATGCATTACGAGACAAAAATACTGGAAATGGATGAAAGAAGAAATCCTAATTTTCAATGGAATTATTTTAAATTAATTTTATTATCTTCAATGTACCGAGTGTAAATCAAGAAGCGGGACATAGGCCTTTAACATGGGAAATCAGTATTTCTTTGTGTAAACGTAACCAAATTATTTTATGCAAAAATACTTAAAATTAAAGTTATAGTGATTAAAATTTTGCATCTAAATCATGTAAAACGATTATTTTTGCTCGTCATATAAGCGAATAAATGAATAATAAAGATACTGTTTTATGAAATTTTACTCTAGGTAGGCATGGATTATGACAAAAAATAAACAATTGTATTAGTTTTAACTGTTAGTAAAACTAAAATAGTTTATACTTTGTTACATTTAAGCCATTCAGCAGATGGCGCTCACATCAGCGCGAGTTTTAAGTAGCCGAAATTAAATTGAGTAAACTTGTCTCTAATTTCAGCCAATCAAGAGAGGTCAGAACTATTCCCTATTCTCTACAATACTGAATGGCTTAAATGAAACAAGGTATATTTTTTGTGTTTTGTATTAGTTACTACTCGAAGTTATTTTTAAATATGAATTGACTGTTAAATTTAGGGCCATTATTTCCATCTTCGGATAAAGTGCTGGATAACTTATCTGTCGGATAAATGAACAATATCGCATCAAAAAATGACATTCAATATAATTTACTTCATTTATGCTTTTGTTTCGATGCGATATTTTATTATTTATCTGACGGATAGTTATCCTGAACTTTATCCGGAGATGGAAATACCGGCGCTTAACGAAATTGTTTGTTTTTTGTAATAATCCGTGGCTGTCTAGATTAAAAGCTCATAAAACAATAACTTAATTGATTTTTTCGCTTATATAAAGAACATGAACAATCGTTTTACATGACTTTGATGCAGAATTTAAATCTCTATAAATTGTTTGAAGTATTTTTCCATAGAATAATTTGGTAACTTTTGCGTAAAGAAATACAATTTTCCATATTCAACGCCTATGTCCTGCTTCTTGTTTTACACCCTGTAGTTCATATTATATTAAATTATATCTTTTGTATTTTACTCGCACATTAAATAAAAGTTTTTCTGATTAAATATTGCACCAATTTCTTAACAAGTAAATATAATTAAACTTAGTTTAAACAAAAAAGTCAAATGATATGAAACAAATACCCTTAGTTAAATTCAAATTGCAACATCAAGTTCTTTGCTTGTAAATAAAATTAAATCTAGCTGAATTATTATAGAAGGTTGTTTTATTGTTAAAATTAGTTAAAATGAATTTTAAACAGAATTTATATTTACTGGTAGAAAAATTCAAGCCACAATTTGACAAAGTTTATGTCTCAAATAATTTGACTAGGTATGTAAAAATTAATTCAACAAATTTAATTATATTTACAGGTACAAAAATTGATGCCACAAATTGGCCAAGTTTATTTCCTCATATAATTACTTATGTTTAAAAATTAATGATATAATAATCAAATTTATAATTCGACCAAATTTAATTATATTTACAGGTAGGCAATTTGATACCACATTTTCACCAAGTTTGTTTAACTTGTATAATTCAACTATATTTAATAATAATAATTATTATTAAATATTAAAATTGTGAGAGGTAATATACTGACTAATCAATTTTTTTTAAATAGAATGTTGTATTGCTACCACGTATATTTACAATTATTTACACATTCGATATTTTCTACTATTTCAAGTATTCTAATTTTTGTTAACCTTGGTATTTAAAGAAACTTCAGTTTTCCACAAACTAAATTTAAATTCAGACACCTTTTAAACGCAGAAGATGAAACAACAGATTGTGATTATATTTGTATTTGCTGTATTATCTGCAGCTCAAAAACCTCTTCGTAAGATATTAAAAAAAGAATATACATTTACTTACTTATTTATACTTTATAATTTTTCTAGCGAAATATATTGAACCATGTAAAAGGAATGATTCTAAGTTAAATGAATGTTTCGCGAAAAGTGCAAACAGGGCCATAGAGCAAATGGTAAAAGGTAAAAATTATTTATTATAAATGTATCTAATACAATTTTTTTTAATGTTACTCGTTCTAGGAAAAATTTATTTGAATTTTCGCTTTATATTTTAATACAGATGAAAGACCCCCCCCCACTTTGTAATTTTAATTTATAATTAATTTTCAGGGGATGCAGAGTATGGTATTCCTTTAACAATGCCTTTCAAATATCCAAAAATTGATTTCAACATTCCTGGACTGAAACTATCTCTAAATGATATTACTATATATGGTTTGGAGAATATGAAAGTTGTTGATCCACAGTAAGTAATATTCATTTATAAAAACTAACACGATCAAGGTTTTAACTAAAATGCTGTTTAAAGAAATGTCAAATTGCATTATTTAATAATAATAAATAATATAAAATTTATCGAAATATGTTTTTAAAGCAGAATAAAGTTTGTTTTCAAACAAATATTTTTTAAAAAATCGTTCTTAAAACATAAGGGATAAATTAAATATTGAAATTTGAGTTTGACATTTCTTAAAACAGCGTCTCAGTTAGTGCGAACTTTTGGATTTTCGTGTGGGGGCTAAAAAGAGGCAACAGAAAATTTACCAAATAAAAACTTTATATCTTAAAATTGGTACAGAAATAAATAAAATTGTGCAGAAGATGCGAGTTTATCGTATGCCTTAAAATATTTTTTAAAAAAATCTTGCCTTTTTTAAATTTACCGCGAAACTCAAACATAAGACAGATAGAACATAAATTTCAATTGCATGTATGTTGAAAATATACCGTGTGCCTATTTTAAAGGTGTATATACATAGTAGATTAACATGGGAAATCAGTTTTTTGCAATTTCCTGCTCGCCTCATCATTTTCAGCAAAAATGTGTCAAATAAAAGTTTTAGGGTATAAAATTCTACATCTAAAACAATAAATAGAATTACGTTTACATGCTTTATGACGACAAAAATTAAATATGAAAATGTCGAAAATTACGTTAAAAATATCGACAGCCATGGAATTGAACAAAAAATAAATAAATGCTTGACGTTTTATCTGTCACAACGTAAGTAAACTTATTTGATGTTTCTGATAATTTGATTTGAACAAATATCGTTAATTAAAGCAATAATAGAAATATAAAAACAAATAAAGTTAAGAAAATACAGTTTTGTTTAAATAATATGAATATATCAAAAATTTAACATTGCGTAACAAAATTATGTATGATGCTGTTATGTACTCTCAACTCATTTCGAATACATCAACTTAGTACTACAGATGGGGTCTGCACTTCTCATTCCTAACGTATAAAGGTGGATTTATACAGCAAGTAAAGTAGTAAAGTAAAGTAAAAAATCTGATGTGGCCAGCACATTACCTTCCGTCAGTTCTATGTATTTTGTACAAATTTCATACAGAAAGTTCCTTGCTAAATATTATATTTCTTGTACTTTACCTTCCGGCAGTTGCATGTATTTTATGCAAATTCCATACTGAAAATTATTATTTTGTGACGTTTTCTATATACAGTGTAATGTATTTGCAGAAATAAAAGATTTATTATTATTATTATTTCTTGTACATTACCTTAAAGCAGTTGTATGTATTTTATACCAATTATATACAGAAAGCAAAAGATCCTATATTTCTAGTAATATTATAAAACACACACTATGTCAATTTCACTTGACACTGACATCTTTCAATAAAATTTTTCTTAATATAGTAGCTGTTTTCATAGCTATGGCTACTTTATGAAATTTAATTTCTTTATAATTTTTTAACTCTATATCCATTTAATATTAAGTATAAAATGCAGTCAAATCGTATGAAGAATAAAATATTCTTTAATATTTATAATAACATTAAATGTGAAAAAATGACATTTAACATAGTTTTTTCAAGAAAAACTGTTAAAATCTTCAAATGAGGGTACTTCCGGTTGTCCAATTCTAACCAAAATCTAATCAGCTCTTCACATGGATGTAACGAAGAGAAATACGAAAGAATTATAATTTTTAGAATTGTAGTATGGCAGTTATCGTAGACGAAAATTTTGTTACACGCACACACACACACATACATACATACACACACACACATACAGACATCATCGTAAAAATAGTAAAATCGTATTCTAGGGACCCTAAAACGTGCTTATTCATCAAAAACTCACCACCGAATTTTTTGACCAAAGACAATACCTTCCTTACCTAAAGGTGACGGAAGGTAAAAAGTAATGTAACAAAAGATAAAATATATTAAATCAATGTATTGGTTTATACAATAAAGTAAAGTAAATTAAAATGAACGTAAAGTATCAGCGCAACGTAGAAGTTGCTTATCTTTTATCTTTTTACATTAATTTCTTACGTTCGAGTAACATCGTTCCTTACGAAAGTATCCGAACAATTCGAACACTGAATTTGACAGCTGACAGCTGATATTTTGGTTTGTACTGTCAAAAGAAAAGTGAATAGTGCGGGGTTATATTATGTAAGTTTGTTTAACATTAATTAATTATACGTTATAAAAATGAATTATAAAATGGGCACCACAATAATGTGTTGTTTAACAATAACAAGTATCGCTTTGAGTATATTAATGGAAAAACAGCGAAGATCACGAAGATTTATAACAAGACCTTTGAATAGAGCACGACAAAAACATGAAGATTTTGAAACATTTGTGACCATTAGCTTGTCCAGCAGTAGCAATTGCTTCCCATGCGTTTTCTCTTGCTATTCTATCTTTGAAAAATGTATTTTTTTATTATAAAGTAAATCAAATTTTTCTACTTGCTTTATTAAATTTTCGTCGAAATTCTCCATTCTGACATTTCAGCACCTAATCTAACAAGTTAACAATAATATTTTTTAGCTGTCTACTTCGTTGCTGCCTACTAATGTATGCAGTAGTTCGTTCTGATTGGTTCCATTTTACTTGTTACTTTTTTCTATAAACGACACTAAATTCATACATTTTTACTTTACTTTATTAATTTACTTCTTACTTTGCTTTACTATTTTACTTGCTGTATAAACCCACCATAGTCATTTCAGAAAATAAAACGAGACAAAATCAAATTGTCAGAAACATCGAAACATCTTATAAGTTAACTTACGTTGTGACAGATAAAACATCAAGCATTTATTTATTTTTTGTTCAATTCCCTGGCTGTCGATATTTTCAACGTAATTTTCAATAATTTCATATTTAATTTCTGTCGTTACAATGCATGGGAAGGTAATTCTGTTCATTGATTTAGATGCAGAAATTTATTGTCTAAAACTTTTATTTTTGTTTAAAATAATTAGGCGAACAGGAAATTGCAAAAAACTGATTTCCCATGTTAATCTCCTACGTACACCTTTAAGTCAGACAAACGGTATATAAAATTTATTTTACAGAAGTCTTCAAAATCTACCGTAATTTTCACTAAAATCTGATAATTTTATAGCGTTTTCAGTTTATACAGTGCAAGTGCGCACTGAGTGCAACATCCGATGGCAGTACAGTTTACGCTGAAAACGATTTTGTTTAGCAGCCATATTTGCACTGCATTGACACTATTGCACTTGGCTATCGAGTCAGTGCACAAAAGTCGCACCGAGCCAGTGCAACTTTTTCTTAAGCTGAAAACGCATCAGCTGACTAAATTTTGCACTCAATGACAAGCTGAAAACGCTCAGTGCAAAAAAGTGCGCACTCAACTTGTAAGCTGAAAACTCTATTATTATTATTATTATTAATTTCCGACAATACTACATTTTAAATCTGGCAACACTCGTGGCACTATTTGCTATTCCGCACGCGTTACTTACACAGTACTTATTTAATACTAAAATAGGTACACATTGTTTCTCTGTATAAGTAATTGAAAATGAGTGTACTTTTTATTGGTATTACAAATATTTTTTGTGAGGGCAGAAACCCTTCAGTTTTTTTCGTGTGGGGGTTCGAGCCCTGAAGCCCCCACGTAGTCGGCGCCTATGTTACTGTGTAATATATATGATTTTAAAACAAAATATTTATAATGTTTGGAAAATACCACTATGAATTGAAAAAAATGCTTAATGAATTAAACACTTTTTATAGAAAATTTGTTGGCATTATTGAAACTACAGATAAGAACACAAAGGTTTTGAAATATAGCATATAGCACTCTTCACGTAAGAATGGCATTGTGCAATAATGTTTCGTTTATAGATAATTCAGTTCGCTCTGTAATCTATGCTGACATTCTGTATCAAAAATTTGATGTGGCTAGCACATTACCTTCCGTCAGTTCTATGTATTTATACAAATTCCATACACACAGTTTCTTGCGAAATATTTTATATTTCCAGTACATTGCCTTCCCTCAGCTCTAAGTATTTTTCACAAATTCCGTACAGAAAGTTTTTTTAGAATTGATTCTATATTTGCAATAATATTATAACACAAACATATGTCAATCGCACTTGACATTGACATCTCTCTATCACAATTTTTAAAATTATATTAGCTGTTTCCATTATTATTGCTTACCTGGCTGCTTTATAGAATATAATTTCTTTATAATTTAAATCAATATCTATTGAATATAGAGTATAATACGTAATCAAATCGTATAGAAAATAAAATATTCTTTAATATATAAAATAACATTAAATGTGAAAAAATGATATTTAATAGCGTCTTTTTTAAAAAAAAAACCTGTTCAAATCCTCAAATGAGGGTACTTCCGGTCGACAAAATCTAATCAGCTCTTCATATGGATGTAACGAAGAGGAATACGAAAGAATTATAATTTTTAGAATTGTAGTGTTGGAGTTATTGACGGAGAAAAATTTGTCACACACCCACACACACACACACACACACACACACACACACACACACACACGCAAGCACGCACGCACGCACGCACGCACGCACGCACGCACGCACGCACGCACGCACGCACGCACGCACGCACGCACGCACGCACGCACGCACGCACGCACGCACGCACGCACGCACGCACGCACGCACGCACGCACGCACGCACGCACGCACGCACGCACGCACGCACGCACGCACGCACGCACGCACGCACGCAAGCAAGCAAGCACGCACGCACGCACGCACGCACGCACGCACGCACGCACGCACGCACGCACGCACGCAGGCACGCACGCACGCACGCACGCACGCACGCACGCACACACACACACACACACACACACAAACACACACAAACACACACACACACACACACACACACACACACACACACACACAGACACACACACAGACACACACAGACACACACACACACACACACACACACACACACACACACACACACACACACACACACACACACACACACACACATTCACACACATGCATATACATGCACATACACACAGACATACAGACATCTTCGCAAAAATAGTAAAATCGTATTCTAGGGACACTAAAACGTGGTTATTCATTAAAAACTCAGCATCGAATTTTTTTACCAAAAACAATACCTTCCTTACCTGACGGTATGACGGAATGTAAAAAACGCACATGCAGACAAAACTATTATTCTAGCCCTTTTCGATAGTTTTCCTTTGACATTATTGACAAATAACTTAAATCATCAGAAACACAAAAATGCTAAAATACTCGCCAATGTATACGAACTACGTTGACAAATCCAAATTATTTCCTGAACAGAGTTACGACATACTTCGCCTTATGAACAAATTCTCTAACCTGTGTGACAAAAAGATTTTTTATTGCGCATTGCCATTCTTACTTATTTATAAGTTTTTTAATATTAATACTTTTCTTTCATTTTTAGAATTGATTTAGAAAAAAAGATAATTAATTTTAACTTCGATAGTCCATTGGTAATGTGGGAAGGAGATTACATAGCTGAAGTGAGGACACCTTTAGGGGTAGATAACAAAAAAGGCCACGTTAATATACATTTCGGTAAAAACTTTTATAAACAAAAAACTTTTTAAAATGTTAAAGCAACTCATATATTTTAGTCAATGGAAATTTTTTAATGCATTTCCAATTTGCATTAGAAAATAGAAATGGCACTGATTACGCAAAGATTATTCTGACTAAAGAAGAAGTTCCAACAGTTGATATACGGATTGAACACAATAATGAAGCAAATGGTCTAAATGATGAAGAATGGAATCTCTTCAAAGATAATATTATAGATGATGATGTTTTATTAGTATGTGCTAAGGCCATAGCATCGTTTATACAAGCTATATTTAATGTTGTACCTTTTGATGATGTATTTCCGTAATAAATATTTTTGCACGATCGAGTTTTTTTAATATCTACCAATAGGGTTTCCAAGGCAGTAGGCCGGCAAGTTTTATTTATCGATCATGACTTGATTGGTAGATAAGATAACAGACAGTAAAATCGTATAAAAATTCTACGGGCAGTAAGTGAATAAATAATTTGAATTATTACCTTAGCAACAGCATTAGAATAAACAAATACAAATCATAATTGCTCTACTCGAAGTGTCAATTTTGACAATATTTTTACCTTCCGTCACCTTTAGGTAAGGAAGGTATTGTCTTTGGTCAAAAAATTCGGTGGTGAGGTTTTAATGAATAAGCACGTTTTAAGGTCCCTAGAATACAATTTTACTATTTTTACGATGATGTCTGTATGTTTATGTGTGTGTATATATGTATGTGTGTCAGTGTATGTGTGTGTGTGTGTGTGTGTGTGTGTGTGCGTGTGCGTGTGCGTGTGCGTGTGCTTGTGCGTGTGCGTGTGCGTGTGCGTGTGCGTGTGCGTGTGCGTGTGCGTGTGCGTGTGCGTGTGCGTGTGCATGTGCGTGTGCGTGTGCGTGTGCGTGTGCGTGTGCGTGTGCGTGTGCGTGTGCGTGTGCGTGTGCGTGTGCGTGTGCGTGTGCGTGTGCGTGTGCGTGTGCGTGTGCGTGTGCGTGTGCGTGTGCGTGTGCGTGTGCGTGTGCGTGTGCGTGTGCGTGTGCGTGTGCGTGTGCGTGTGCGTGTGCGTGTGCGTGTGCGTGTGCGTGTGCGTGTGCGTGTGCGTGTGCGTGTGCGTGTGCGTGTGCGTGTTTGTGTAACAAAATTTTCGTCTACGATAACTCTAATACTATAATTCCAAAAATTATAATTCTTTCGTATTCCTCTTCGTTGCATCCATATGAAAAGCTGAATAGATTTTGGTTATAACTGGTAAACCGGAAGTACCCTCATTTGAAGATTTTAACAGTTTTTTTTTGAAAAAACGATCTTAAATATCAATTTTTCACATTTAATGTTATTATAAATATTAAAGAACATTGTATTCTCTATATGATTTCAATACATTTTATACTTCATATTAAATGGATATAGAGTTATAAAATGACAAAGAAATTAAATTTCATAAATTAGCTAGCTATGCTAGAAACAGCTACTATATTAAGAAAATTCTGATTGAGAGATGTCAGTGTCAATTGACATAGTATATTTGTGTTATAATTTTACTCGAAATATAAGATATTTTTGCTCGAAACTTTTTGTATGGAATTTGTATAAAATGCATACAACTGTCGAAAGGTATAACCTGATAAAAAGCTGTTTACTGGTAACAGTTCACCGGTAGAATTTTCGTAAATACCTCATATAACTGACGGAAGGTAATGTGCTGGCCACAATTTTATTGAATACGAAGTATAAAAAAATGTAATCAAATCGCATAGAGAATAAAATATTCTTTAATATTTATAATAACATTAAATGTTATTAAATTATATTTAATATAGTTTTTCAAGAAAAACTGTTAAAATGTTCAAATGAGGGTATTTCCGGTTGACCAATTGTAACAAAAATATAATCAGCTCTTCATATGGATGTAACGAAGAATAATACGAAAGAATTAAATCTTTTGAAATTGTAGTAATAGAGTTATCGTAGACGAAAGTTTTACGGGCCTCTATTTTCTTGTCATTCTAAACCATTCTGTAACTGTAACAACTTCATTTTATTGTATACAGGCTGACACTAAAAAACAGCCACTCAAAATAACTTCTTTATTTGTAATTATTGTTTAATTTTTTTATATATTTGTAAACTAGGTGTAGGGGCTCACAAATCATGGTATTTGGCATGTTGTCAGCGCTCTCGGTTTAATCGGAAGTGACATTAACTTTCATATTTAAAACGGGACACCTATACATATATTTTATATTTTATTTGGAATGTATGTAGAATTACAAATTTAACGATATGCTTCCAATGAATTATTAATGAAGAAATAAATTAGAAAAACGTAAGAGAAAATTATGAATAATTAACCAGATAAAGCCATGTATGTATTTATACAAAGTTCTTAATAACGAGTTAGCTCTAAAACTAAAACTACTTTCAATTGTACAACAGATAGAGCAAATTATTAGTTGAAGTCTGCAGTCAGACAGATGTGCACTGAATACAACAATATGACCCGTAATATTGACATTTTTGCTGTCCAACTAAATAAATTTAAGATAACTATGTTTAATTTCAGTAGTCAAATATTTCCTACATGAGCATTTCGATGTTTTTTATGTTTATTGTCATTTATATTATTTATTTTTTGTTCTTTTTTGCCCTTGCTATTCCATGTACTTGTATACATATTTACATGTGATTTTTTTTGTAAGTACTGTGATAACCTCTTTGTTATAATTATATTTTTTATAATCATCATATATTTGGGATTTTATCTTGTTGGATTGATTCAAAATAAATAAATATCAGACAGGCTGTGAAAAGAATTAAGCTAATATTGAGTAATATTGTAGTTAGTTGCTTAAATTTACGCAATTGCGTATCGTAATGACCTTCATTTCGATACGCATTTTTTTTTGTTTTAGACAGTTGGTACTAGATGACGTTTCTTTAACCTATTTTTAGTTAATTGACAATTCATTTTAATAATATAATGTCGAAATTATTATTTTATTTTTATTTAGGGAAGATTATTTACATGAAAATCTACAAATGGTTACAAATATAATCACAAATTGAGCAAGTAAATGTTATTGTAGAAGGCGCAAAATATAAAAAATATTATAAAGAACTCATTTTATAAGACTTTCTTTCGCACTTGTAAATTAGAAAACTCGCTAACGCTCGTTTTCTAAATTTTGACGCGTGCGAAAAAAACATGTCTTATAAAACACGTTCTTTAATATACTATTTAAGCATTTTAATAGTCTTATGTTATAGAATTTGTTTTTTAATTTAACCAACTTCGTATCTCTTATAGTTCTCGAGATAGCAATATAGTGCCCCACTTATATTGAACATCCCGAGATCCTAAACTGAACTAAATGTGGAATTTGTGGTGGGAAACAATCGAAAATCAATTCCTTTTTATTCTTAATTTGGTTTTCTAACGAAATAATAAATAATATTTTTACAGAATTACTAATTTCTAAAAGTAGAATTTAATAACAATATGTTTGATGAATTTTATTAAATTGACGGTGTGTAGTTAATTCTAAATTGGGTACCTTAATTTGGCAGCATTTAGGGATGATGTTCATTTTCTTGCACCAGAGAAGGAAGATTCGGCGATTCTTCATTTTGACAAGTTTTCTGAGTAATCCGGAGTAGGTTTTGAGGATCTGAACTTGTTCCTGTTTGTAACCCTCCTGTAGAGACGCGTAGAATTCCATTTTAAGTGGTGAGGTGAAGTAGGTTATACTCAAAATTCGACGAAAACCGAAGGATCACCCCCCGTACCTGGGTGGATTAATTTGTAATAGAAGTTTCTGAAGCTGTGGAAGTTTATTTGTCGGATATTTTCTTGGATTCAAAGCTTCAATTGTTTTTTTTTAAATCCTTTATTATTAAGAATTAGGATTTGATAATGTTTCGGCCTTGGATAATGCCATTCGCAAATCTGTATTGTAATAAAATTATGAGTATAACAATAAAATTATGTCTTTAGTTAACTTGACTCCGCAGCCTGCGCGGGCTGTGATGTTTTTGACTCAAATATGGTTTTAACAAAATTTAATATAAACCAATATCATATTATTATTTTTGACAAAACGTTACTATATAAACCACAATTGTTCTGGTAAACCAAATGAACTTATAATTTTATTGTTATACTCATAATTTTATTACAATACAGACTTGACAATGGCCATATCCAAGGTCAAAACGTTGTCAAATCCTAGTTCTTAATAATAAATTATAAAAAAAAAAAAAAATTGAAGCTTTGAATCCAAGAAAATATCCTACAAATAAACTTCTACAGCTTCAGAAACTTCTATTATAAAAGTGGAATTGTTTTCATAATTAGTATGTAGTGACTAATGAATGATAAAGCATACGAGTATGTTTGTAAAGGTGAAAACAAAATTATAGTTGAGAAACGTGTCTTAAAATTAAACAATTCTTGTATTTGTCACACATATGTATAACATCTAAACAACAATTAGCACATTTGTAATTTGTATTTGACGTATGAATTGAAAGAAATGAAAGTATTAATTATTGTGATAAGTGCTTTTATTCCTTTGACAAATTGTTTACTTCGTAAGTATAAATAATATATAAAACTAATTAATTGAAATGATTGTTTCACGTAAAAACATCATCATTTCATATCATCATTTATTTCTTATTAAAAAATAAAACATTTTTAGCACCATTTTGGCCGACATGTCCAAGGGACCCTAGCACTATCAGTGAATGTATTATCGAAGCAACAAAAAAAGTAATAGATCATATATCAAAAGGTTATGAAAAATTCAATATTCCTGCAGTTACACCTTATTTAAATCATCCTGGAGTAACTTATACCCCAAATTCTGATTTTAGTCTCGAAATAAAAAATACCAGGTGGTATGGAATTGATGCTATGGAAATAGTGAATGCTAGGTATGAAAATATCGAAACTACAGTGGAATGTTTAAAAGCATATTATAGGTACACCCCAAGAGTATCATTCTTCTTATTGGTACAGCTAAAAGATTATAATTAATATTTATTTATTTATTTATGCGTATCTGTACTACTACTAATTATATATATATATATATATATATATATATATATATATATATATATATATATATATATATATATATATATATATATATATATATTATAATGATTTACTCGGAGATTGACATAAAGACACTGTCATTGAGTTCTCAAGAGTTCTTCGTAAATGTAAATGTAATTAATAATAATATCTAGTGCTGTTGACAAAATTCGAATTTTCGAATTTTGAAATATTCGAAATTCGAAAAATAAGCTTTACATTTTTTCGAATGACGAATATCGAAGTCAAAATTCGAAATATTTTTCGAATTTTGTAATTCGATAGTTGATGCTGTCATCTATTTATTCGCGTTTTACAATGACATGACTTGCTTAAACTTGCTCTCTGAATTCAAACACCGAGATTTGTCGCTTATTTGTTGAAAGTAAAATATTCTTAATTTGGAAATATTTTTCTGAAATTAATAAAGACAAAGCAGTCTTGAAAATATGTAATTATAACTTCGTAAATACTCGAAATTGGAATTTTTAATGTGTATGAAATTCGAATTTTGTTAAAAATTCGAATTTCGAAATTTCGATTTTAAATTAAAATTTGAAAACCAACAGCACTAATAATAACTCACAATTAGCTCCTAAATTCGAATTTTATATTAATAATAACAAGCATGTTGATGTGACTAGTCCAAGTTTTAACTAATACTGGCAGCGCAAGTGGCAGCCTATTTCATTCAACATTTTACTTCAGTCAAAACGCAAACATTTTCTTGGCATGGCATCATAATTTCAAACAATTAATATTTGTTTTATTTTCGTTGTTTTGTTAATTTCTTCAAAATAGTAAAAATTTGGAATAGAGTAAATATGTGACGAAGATTTAAAACTCAAAACGACGCCGACGTTTCATGGACGATTGTATGTATTTTCATCATTAATATGTTGTAATTCATAGCATCTGAAATTCTGCATCTTATTGTCTCATGGCTGTGTGCCTGAGTGTCTGGTCGCGAATCTGGAAATCCGGGTTCGATCCCGACCGACGCCAAAATTATTTCGAATATTAAACGGTACAAAGTAACCTCTGTAGTGCTCGTTTTGGTACACTATCCTCGCCAGAAATGGGTGTGCCTGTGTGGTGTGGTGACGTCTGGTAAACGCACGCACGGTATATATATATATATATATATATATATATATATATATATATATATATATATATATGCCATCATTATTACCGATACCTGTGTATAAAACAGATTAGTATATCCATCATTTACTACATTTACATGCAGTTTTGAAAATGTTTTCAGTTTTCAGTCAAAATTACGCGAAACTGTATACATGTAATTTTCAAAACAGGTTCACAGATTGATTTGAAAACAGTTTCGGCGCATGGGAATTTTTTTTTTTTTTTTTTTTTTAAAAAAACCTCTCAACAAGATTAAATCCCAATTACAGAGAGGTTTACATACACAAACATCCATGCCTTAGTGGGATTCGAACCCAGGACCCCTAGCATACTCATGACTGAGAGCCGTTGCTCTAACCATTGAGCCACCGAGCCGAAAATTTGGCCGATGTAAGTGACAAATTCTCTTCACTACAAATTCTTCGTTTTGCCACTATTCCAATTATTTTTTCTACTTCGTACCACTACGCACTACTTCTACATAATTGTCGGTTTATTTGTAGGTTAGTAACACCAAGTAACACACAGCGACAGAAACGTTATGCTATGTACGCATGCGCAATATCGAAACTGAATTTTAAGTGTTTACATGAGTAGTTTTCAAACTAGTTTTCAAGTCAAACCCATGAATTTTAGTTTTGGTTTGAGATAACTCAAAACCGTTTTGACATTGTATACATGGCATTTTCAAAACTAAAAACGTTTTGAAAACTGCATGTAAACTCAGTAAATAAGTAATATGCCGTGATGTTATATTTATAGTATTGTGACAAACACAGACCAGTCATATTTATTTATATTTGTATGTATTGATAAATATTTGTGCTTATTTCGGAAATTGTTCATTAGTCCAGTAATCCTCAAGTCAGAATTTGGGAAGGCAATGATAAGATGATAAGATAACTAAATTTAATTTTAAATAAAAATATTTATACAAATACTTTGATAGTTGATAAAAAAAGATCATCGAACTTTGTACCTTGTCGTCTACCGCATAAAAATATACATTTATTTTCGGTACATTCATATATTTATTTATTCATTTACAGTGTCAATTTTGAGGACAAAACAATAAGTTTATCATTTATTTGTAATAAACAAATAAACTGGAGATGTTACTACGTTGCTACAGATCATGTCAACCATATTTCAATTGAAAAGAGATGTTACTTTATATTTTCCAGTAAGTATCAATCGATGAATAAGATAAATAAAATTCTATCTGAATTAGGGATACTATTCGCGAATACGAATACAAATATTTTACCTACCGCTACCCTAGGTATGGGAGGAATAAGGATTGTGCTAAAAATCGTATATTGAAATTTTGAAAAACAAAAACGTTTCAACGTCCCTAGAATCTATTTTTACCTCCCGCTACCCTTGGTAAGGGAGGTATAGGGATCGTGCTAAAAATCGCATATCGAGTTTTTGGTAAATGACCACGTTTTAAGGTCCCTAGAATCCAATTTTTATATCTTCACAATGATGGTTGTGGGTATGTGTGGTTCCTTTTTACGCTCTAACTCAAATACTATCATTCAGAAAATTTTGAAATATTACCTTATTCTAATATGGAATGAAGCCAATAGATTTTGGTGCAAATCAGATAACCGAAAATGGCACTTTACTTGAAGTTCAATAGCTATTTGTGTATTAAGAGCGCAAAATGGGACATTGTCGATTGAGAGGTTGTTGCCGCGCGACGCAGGAGCGAGGCATTCTCTCGAAATCGACAATGTCCATTTGCGCTCAAAACACACACAAGATTTTTTCTACAGTCGCCACAATGGGGACCTCCACCATAACAAAAATTTATTTTTTATTTATTTTTACTTATCGGTATTTTTCATTCTTCTTGAGCTATTGCTTCAATCTAATCTAAGCATTTTATACTTTCGTTTTTGTAAATAAATGCCCGATTTTATTTTCACAGCAGTGCAGCATTTTGTTTGGTTATGTAACATACCGACAAAGCAGTTATATGTCAGATTGAATTGTTAAGTGGGGAATATGTAACTACAGTGTCATTAATTCCTAACTAAACGTTTCCATTAAGAATGTAGCCAAGTAACATTTCTCAACATTGTATAGTTAGAAATTTGTGGAGCAAGCGTTTTTCTACTTTGTCGCTCTAGAGCGGCAAAGTGACATTTTGCGTTGACAAAAGAGAGCGCAAATGGCTACTTTGTATATAGGCTGTAGAAAAAATAGTTTTTCTCCGAAAAATACATTTAAATGTTATTTTTTCGAGATTTGTGTTATTATAAAAAATAAAGATTATTACATTTTCTACAGGTTTGCATTAATACTTTTTCTTTATATTTTATTGATAAATTTATAAAATTATCTATAATTTAAATCTTGGAGCCTACGCTTTAAACAAACAGCAAACACAGCTCCTTGGTTACACAGTTCGTATCTCAAATGTATGTCACTGACAGATAAATGTCACTGTCAAAGAACTAATCATTTTAAATTAATATTAGTAACGTTTAAAAAAAAATAGTAAATAGAACCATAGTTATATGAAATGGGAATAAAGTTTCCCGGTGGCCCTGCCCGTCTCTGGGAACATCTCTCTGAATAACTAAATAGAGTAATTTTGTGTTTTATGAATATAAATATAAAGAAAATAAAATTTTGTTAGGCTGGAATTTACATCAATTTTTACAATTTCTCATTGTGCTCTAAGATCCTGCAAATTTACACGTTCAAAGAAATTTGAAAGTTCGATGTTCAAACCATTTGACCAAAAAAAAATCCAACTTAGAGCATATTCTAAATATCAAGGTCATTTACTTCAAATTTTAGTTACTTCGAGGGATTATTTCATCCTATATTTTGTAATGATGGCATAAATATTTTTTGATATTTGTTTTTGTTTTAACTAAATTTCCTAGTATTTTCAGTAAAGAAAAATTAACGCACAATATTAAAACTCACTCTAGAGACAAACCAAACGACAAACGCGCAGATGAAATGTCAAACCAAAATAAAATGTAATTATGTAGCCCACTTATAAGCAAATAATGTTCATATAATTTTAATCAAAAATTATGATGTAAATATTTGTCCAACAAAAGTTCAATTTATTTGATCATCTAAAGCGACCATTAGTATATATCTAGTGAAGTTGATGATTATGAAATAGTGTGCTCTACAATTTTTAAAAATATTTTGTATAAAACTTAATCTAAATTTTAAGCAATCTATGGTTCTAGAAAGTCTTAATTGCTACTCGTTAGTCTGTAATCATATTCATATTCTATCACGTAGATATTAAGCTCATGTTATTGTTGAAACATATATAATTCAATTTCTATTTCAGAAAGAAATAAGAAAACTATAACACTAACTTATGATGTGGATGAAAATATAATGACTATTATAAACGTTGCTGCCGAATTCACTAATACGCCGATTGTTAAATTTTATTTTAAAGACATTGGTAAATAACAAAAGAAAGACATTAATATGTAATGACAATTCACATTATTATTATGTTTGTATTTTAGAAAAACATGAAAGTATACTAAGTTTATGGGAAGAATCTGAGGCAGGGTTTGTTGATTTTACCCTAGGCACTTTCGCCACATTTATAAAGTCCATTTGGGAAAATGTTTGCCTAGCTGCTACTTTTGATGAGATATTTCCTCCAGTTTCAATTTAAAAGAGTTTTTATGTTACTATTACATTAAATTAAAATTATAATAAATAATAATTTAAAATAATTTAATGGTGTAATGCTGCATTAACCCTTTGCCATCCCCCTCCCTTTTGAGTACGCCACTGGTCCTAATCATACGAACCATACTAACAAATTATTATTTACTAATAAATGATTATTTATTAATATATAATAATCCATTAATAACACAACGGGATAGCACAGTGGTAGAATGTTACCTTTGGACTCGAGGGTTCAAATCCGGGTCAGGTCGGGAATTTTTATCGACTGGCCTTCTCCCAAAGTTAAATATATATATATATATATATATATATATATATATATATATATATATATATATATATATATATAATTTATCCCGGAAAGTGAAACATAGGCGTGTAACATGGGACATCAGTGTAACACGAGGGGGGTGCGCTGTGATGATGCTACTAAACTGATACTTCTTACTGCCAACGATGATACACTTTTCACTTACTGACTGGTGATAGGAAAGAGCACACAAACTTTCACTTTACACTTTACACAGATGAACACTACGGATATGAACAAATACTTGTTAATTTAATAACTAATAACTTTATATACATTTAAACTAATACAACTATAACTAACACAACTAATATGTTACATTCGGTAACCCGACGGGCGGGCGTCAAAACTAAAAGACACTACATGTCTCGTCAAAACAAAACACGTCTTCACGACTCGACGAATTAATATCCACTATTCTTAAAAAACAAAACGCTATCTTCAGGACAGGATTATCTTAGGGGTACGGGGTGCATAGGGCATTCAAAGTCACGCACGTATACATAATAATTTCCAGACTTAATTATCAACAAATAAGTGTCGTGACTATCATAATACGAAAAGAATTCCTAAACTGAATTTTGACATTTATAACTTAAACAGATAAACAGAGTTAAAATATGATTATCGAAACTATAATGTAGAAGAGTTTATAAAAAGTTATTTATCTGTTATTGCGCTTACCCTCGTCTTATTACATCAGTTTTTCCGTGCGCATTGCTCCCCTAATTATTTTGTGACAAAAAGTTGTAACTCGAAAATTCCTACATCGAATCAATAAAAAAGTTCATTTTGGCTACTTCATAACTGCAGAAATAATATTCGAAAATTCACGGAAATACAATTTAATAGTATTAGCCATGAAATTAGAAACAAGAGATGAACAAAAGCGTAACGTTTTATAAATCAAATTATTAGTATTTATTTTGACAAATTGTGATAATAAATCGATATTAGAATTAATTATTTTCAAAAATGAATGATTATTCAAATGAAGAAAATTTACAAATAATTAAATGACATTGTTCTCGCCACAGTTTATGGCAAATTCGAGATTATATTAGTGCTATTTGGCAAAATCATGATATTCCGGGATTGTCTACTATTCAACGATTTATTGCCAAGTTTGAGAAAACAGGTACACTCAAAAAAGAGGAAGAAAATAACGGAAACTACAATGAAAATGAAGAAAATGTTCTTGCTGTAATAAAACTGGAGCAAACAATGAGTGTGAGAGAAATTTGCAGAGAACTGAATATTCATTTTACGACAGTTCATAGAATTCTTAAAAAAACATAAATACATTCCTTCAAATTACGAAATCATCAACACATTTTGGAAAGAGATTTTGAACTTCGTGCATTATTTTGTGAAATAATGATGGAGAAGTCAAATTATGATAGAGACTTTTTAAGCAATAATTTATTCACAGATGAATGTAGATTTACCACGAATGGATAACCCAACGGTCAATTTACCGATATTGGTCCCTAAATAATCCGCATAATATGTACAGGAATTTTTGGGAGATAAAATCATTGGCCCGTTCTTCATTAATAGAATAAATTCGGAGTCATTTAAATGTATTAATTAATGTTTTTGGGTCAGAAATTGCCGAAATAAATAAAGAAAATGTGTGGTTCCAACATGATGGCTGCTCTGCACATATCACAAGAGAAATTGTGGAATATCTGAATCAAATATTTCCTGAAAGCTGGAGAGGACGAAGTGAACAAGTTAACTGGCCAGCACGGTCGCCTGATTTTTTA
The DNA here is from genome assembly GCA_963082715.1 of Harpalus rubripes. Lineage (NCBI taxonomy): Eukaryota > Metazoa > Arthropoda > Insecta > Coleoptera > Carabidae > Harpalus > Harpalus rubripes. The sequence goes on from OY720455.1 coordinate 17,438,479, forward strand.
TGGGGTCATTTAAAAACTAATGTTTATAAAGAAGGACATCAAAATGTAGAAGAACTTAAATGCTATAACACAATAATGTCAAAAAATAAATAATAGACAATTAAGTAATGTTCGGCAAAGTTTCTATAATAGATTGGGTTATTGTTTAGCACAAACCGGAGGATTGTTTGAACATCTATTATAATTTAAGAATATTTTTAGTTTGTTGTTTAATTGAATTTAATTTGTTACATGAATTAATTATTAGTGTTACTTTATTTTATTTTATTAATCTTAAACAATAAATGTAATTATAAACATTTTGCTTTATAATTATTATTATTATTATTATTATTATTATTATTTATTATTATTGCCATTATTATTATCATTATTATTATTATTATTATTATTATTATTATTATTATTATTATTATTATTATTAAATTTCTATTTAGAAAAAAATATTTACTACTTAAAATATTTATTTTGACAAGCATTATTTCTGACACTGCCATGATAAAACGTTACGCTTTTGTTCGTCTCTTGTTTCTAATTGCATGGATAATATTATTAATTGTAATTCCGTGAATTTTCAAATTTTATTTCTGCAATTAGGAAGTAGCGAAAAAATTTTTTTTTATTGATTCGAATGTAGAAATTTTTGCTCTACAACATCCATTTGAAACTTTTTGTCTAAAATAATTAAAGGAGCAATGCGCACGTAAATACTGATTTTCCATGTTAAACACCTGTGTTTCACTGTCCGTGATACACCCTGTATATACATATTATTTTTTTTAGTTAATCATGGATGATGTTGTTTATCTGTCAGACTACAAGGTCGATGATATCAATATAAATAAATCATTTACATAATATGTAAAATTTTGTAGTTTTTATTTATTCCTAATTATTGTAAATAAAAATACCAAAGTATATTTGTTCCAAATAATTTGACCTTGTTAAAGTATTTTTACTAAGTATAGTTCTATTTATTTACAGGTAGAGAAATTGATGCCCCAATTTGACCAAGTTTATTTCCTCAAATAATTAACTCTCGTAAGTATGTTTAAAAATTATATTGATTATTTATTCCATTTACAAGTATGGAATTTGATGCCACAATTTGACCAAGTTTGTTTATTTCACTATAACAACTATGTTTAATAATTTGTATATTAAAATTGTGCGAAATAATATGCTGGCCAGATCAACCAGATCAATTTTTTAATAGAATTAAGTAAATGTTATATTGTTTATATGCTGTATATTTATGAATATGAGTATAGGTATGTTATGTTTAATTTTTGTTAACCTTGATATTTAGAAGTTTCTGTTTTCCACAACTAAATTTAAATTCATTTACCTTTAAAACGCATAAAATGAAACAATAGATTGTGATATTATTTGTATTTGCTGTATTATCTACAGCTCAAAAACCTCTTCAAAAGATATGAAGATATATATATATATATATATATATATATATATATATATATATATATATATATATATATATATATATATATATATATATATATACATATATATTTACTTAATTATTAATATTTTACGATTTTTCCAGCGAAATATATTGAACCATGTAAAAGAAATGATTCAAAATTGAATGAATGTTTCGCGAAAAGTGCAAACAAAGCCATACTGGAATTGATAAAATGTAAGAAGGATTATTTTTTTTTATATTAATTGTATCTACATATCTGCTAAATGTTATTTAATTATCTGGTAAGAGCTCTAACAAAATAATCTATATACCAGTGAAATATATACAAACTGGAATACGCATAAAATATATGTGAGTAGTGTTTGTTTAAAGATGTAATATAAAAATTTAATGAAATTATTGAAACAAAATACAGGAAACACCAACAAAAAAATTAATGCCCTGTTGCTCCAATATTGGCATTGAAGAAGTATTAAATTAAAACGAACATTTTTTTTTTAAATTAAAATGTTGTTTATATGTTGCCTCACTCATTTTACATATGACTTTTACTCCTTCGGATAGAATTGCTAGAGCTCCATGAGTTTTATTCAAAATTAAAACTTAATCACTATTTATTTAAATTAATCACTATTCTTTACTTCATTATCAAACAACTCATTCTCACAAAGGGTGCAATTTAATGTTTTCTTAACCATGCGGTCTAACGAATCCGGCATCTTTTTGTATAAAATATAATTATTGTCATCAACACCAACTCAATCAAACCTCAAAATGAAGCATAAACATGAAAATTAAGGCCGACGCGCACTTGAGCGACGCGAAGAGCAGCGAAGCGAAGCGCGGCGAAGAGAAGTTTTTTCATTCAATGTATTCTTATGTGTATAGTCGCCTCGTTGCTCTGCTATTCATTGCTCCAAATTTAGGTATACATAATAATACATTGAATGAAAAAACTTCTCTTCGCTTCGGACGCTCAAGTGCGCATTGGCGTTCAGCCTCATCTACATGTTGGGCCAACTAACGCCAAAAAAACAATATAAACAAATACCGACGAGGCAAAGCAAGGCGAGTCGGCGCAAGTATTTTGCGTCTACACGTTGGCAAGTATTTGGCCCAGACAATCAGGCCAGTGTCAGACGTTTCTCGTTACTTTGACTCGTGCACCATAAACCGGCACTGAGGCAAGCGTCGGCAAAAGGCGAGTAGCCAATGCGAGTCGCGACGAAGTTTGACAAAAAGCCTTTCCACACGTTGGTGTAAACTCGGCGTTGGCTTTAATTCGTCTAACCTGGGCCAACGTGTAGATGGGGTCAGACGAATGAAAGCCGACGCGCGCTTGAGCGACGCGAAGAGCAGCGAAGCGAAGCGCGGTTAAGAGAACTTTTTTCATTCGCTGCTCCAAAGTGTGCGTATACCAATAATAATATATTGAATGAAAAAACTTCTCTTCGCCGCTCTTCGCTTCGGTCGCTCAAGTGCGCGTAGGCCTTTATTTGGCTAGGTTCGGTTCGAGACGAACGTGCGCGAACGGGATTAGCCAACATTGTTCAATGGGCTTTCAGTGCAGCGTACGCTGATAGGTACCGTATGCGAATTCCAGTTAGTATATATTTCAGCGCTATATACCAATTAAAGCAAAAATCAAATATGGGTCCATTTAAAAATAATATGCACAGGGTGCAGCGTGTGTGAAGTACTCGTTATTATAGTTACGTAATTAATGAAATAATCAGTCCTATTTTGTAAGACAGTTGTTATTTCTTAGCAACGTTATTGTTATAGCAAATAACCAATAATAATTGCGAACACTGAATAAAACATGAAAATGACAAGCTTTACATTTGTTTCTATTAGTTAAAATTTATAGCAACGTTGCTAAGCCTTTATACTTCCTTACAAAATAGGGGTCTATGACATATTTCGCATACTGATATCAAATCACAATAATCAACTTTTTGTATAAACAATAAAAATACCTATCTAACTTTTTTATATGAAATATTTTTCTTGATTACTAATAGTTTATGAGTTAACTGAAATTGAAAATTTCGACAACAATCCCTGAAAATAATCAAAACCGGAAGTATAAATCAGAACAATTTTCAAAATCTGACATTTAAGTGTGGCCCCCAACTTTGTAAAACAGAAAATAGACATTTGCCCAGACAAAATCTATTGTCGAATTTTTCTATGTTTTTAAGATAGAAACTGATGTAACACTGTAAGAGCTTACTTATCCTGATGAAGGTGTAAGTGCATACGGAAACATCGATTTTGTAAAAATAAATGTTATATAACTGGGATATCGAGTAATTTGCACCACAATCGAGATATTTACTTAAATTTCAGGGGATGCAGAGTATGGCATACCTTTTGCAATGCCTTTCAAATATCCAAAAGTTGACTTCAACATATCCCGTCTTCAAATATCTCTAAATGATATTAATATACATGGTGTGAAGAATGTGAAGGTGGTCGATCCACAGTAAGTAATATTAATTGACAAAAAAGTTTCTGTTTTCGTTTAGAATTATTACAAAGTTAACTAATAAATTCAGCTTTTATGTTATGTCTCCTTCAAGTGTTTATATTCTTAAAGAAATATATTCTATAGAAAGTGAATAGGCGTGGTTTAAGAAATTTCTTTAAATATATTTTAACATTATCTATCCTAACACACAAAACTCATGCTTGGAAAACTAAGGTCGAGTTTTGCGCGTTAGGTATAGGTAGTTGTGGTTGTTTTTAGAGAGAATTACTAAATAAGATGTTCAACAATGGTCTCGCGTTACTAAACAATGCCTCTTCGTGATTTAATTGGTCCGCCACGCCTCTTTGGGACTTTAATTTTTTGAACATGGTACCGCGATTGGGACTCTAGCCACGTCCATTAAAATATGTATGTTTTTAATCGATGTTTACTATTACTAAGTTTACATGTAGTTTTTTAGTTTTGAAAACCCTATGTTTACAATGTCAAAACGGTTTTGTTTTCAGTTATCTCAAACCAAAACTAAAATTGACTTGAAATTTAGCAACGTTTCTGCCGTTATTTTGTGTACCTACATTACTAACCAAAGTTGGAATAATAGCAAAACGAAATATTTGAAGTGAAAAGAATCTGTCACTTATATCAGCCAAATGCGCATGTGCCGAAACTGTTTTCAAACAAATCTGTGGACTTGTTTTGAACATTGCATGTAAATAGTTGCACGTAATTTTGACTGAAAACTGAAACCATTATCAAAACTTCATACAAACTTAGTATACAGGGTATTAATGAATACGTGTTACAAATTTATAAGGAGATATAAAATAGACTAACTTTTACTAATAAACTCATATCCTGGAACGCACTGTTTTCGAGCTACAGGCTCTTAAAGAGTAATTCTAGTTGGCTGTGACCTGTTTATTTTAACTTGTAGAATCAAATTTTTAAGTTATTCTATTAATTGCTCAAAATGACGACCACAAACTTGATACTGTACTCGTATATTGTACCGGCGACGACGATCAGCCATATCAATGCCACTACAACTAGCTTGGCCATTACATTGGGTTGGCGTAATCGCTGACAGTGTAGATCAGAAACGGTGCGTTTACGGATAAGAGGTTATTAGTAAAAGTTAGACTATTTTGTATTCCCTACATACCCTATACATTTGAAACACGTATTTACTAACACCCTGTAAAGGTATGTTTACATTCAAATACATGTATGAGAATTCGTGTGAGATACATGTCAAATAAACCAGTCGTGAAACATCACCTCATACAAGAGCTCATACATTTTGTTTATATTATAATATATTTCCTCATACATTTTGAGTGAGCAAGAAATAGCATAAACTTTGACTTGTATTAGCTAGTTACCACATTTTTTTGATCAACTGATTTAAAATTAAAATAGGTAATGCATCCGATAACTTTCTAATGAGATATGTGACCATAATACATGAAATTTCAATATATGAGTCATAAAATATAAAAATTAACCATACACTGGCAGCTTCTCGTTATAATAATAAAAAATTACATTATTTCGTAATATTGTAATTGAATGTTGTGGAGAAGGGATATAGTGACGTCAGCATGACCTATTTTCAGTCTTTGTCTAGCAAGCTCTGTCCATGGTGACATTACTTAAACCCCTTCTCATGTTAATATATAACAAAAATAGGTACGTTTTTCTTTTTGGAAATACATTAATACTAATACGTATATGGATAAGTATAAATACTCTTCATCATTACAAATTTTTTTGTGCAACCGGACGCAAAATAAGCATTTCGCAGCCGCAATATAGGCCGCGAAATTAAGTTTCGTGACCGTAGTTATGGTAACGGCCGCGAAATTAGGTAAACAATCACTTTGACACTTGAGAATTGCATGCTTTTGTTTATCAAATGTTAATTCCATAGCCACCTTGAAAGCTAACTTTCTATTTACAATGAAACTGTTTAAAATTAATAAAATTTGTAATTACATATTTTTTACGGTTGCACAAAAAATATTGTATACACATTGTCCGCGAAATCCTTTAGCGCCCTCGAGATTGTCTTTCCTCGGCCGCAAGCGGCCTCGGCGACAATTTTTCTCTTAGTACGCTAAAGAATGATTTCGCGGCCTTGATATACAAATAACTATTATTGTAAAGAACACAGGTTGAATATCTAATTTAAAAAATTACCATAAATTTAAGTACAAATACTCGCAATAACGAAGTATACTCGTTTAACTTGTATACCGTTAGTATTTTTTAAGGCGAAACATAGGATTTGCAATTTCCATATTAACTAAATGATAGAAATGTATAAGAGCGTTCCATTTAAAACAGAATATACGCTGTCATTGTCAAGTGAATATTATCTGTCAATTAGGGTTGTATTGTTACTTCTAAGTTAAAAATAATGTATACAGTTCAAGAAAACGTGCAAATAATTCAATGGTATATTACGGACGTTAGTCTCAGACAGGTATTGATTTATTTCGTAAATGATTTCCTGATCGACCAACACCAAGCGCTTCAACTATATATCACGAATTGTTAACAATTTTAAGAGAGATGGTTGCGTTAAATGTGAACATGTAAAGAATACAAGAAGAAATAATGTTTTAACGGAGGTTAAAAAGGTCGAAATTGTTACGCTGGTACGAAATATTAATAGATTATTTACGAAAATGATAGGGTAAGATGCGGGTGTAAGCAAAACCAGTGTACATCGTTTACTAAGGAAAAAACATTTTAAATTGCATCACTTTCAAATCCATCAAGAATTGGTTGTGGATGTCAGTGAGCATTTTTTAAATGTTTACATTTCTTGCAATATTTTTAATTTTTAAACATATGCTACATTCAATGCTTCGGCATTTGTTCTGCGCACTCTCTCTTCGCCATCTTTTTTACCACCAAACATCATTATTAAAACTCGTCTTTCCCACACACACCTCAAATTTGTGACAACTCTTCTCAAATGCCTAAGTTTCACACCCGTATAGTACGGTAGGTCTTATCACCGCTTTGTATATTATTATTTTTGCTTTCCTAGAGAATATTTTGCATACTTCCATATATTTAGTTTTTTCTTCATTAATTTTCAGACCTGCTTCTTTTGTTGCCTTTTCTAATATCATAAACACAATTTATTGCAATAACCATTTTTAAACTATAAATTGAATAATTGTTGCATTTTTGCAGTTTGAAACAAATTCTCCTTCCAATGGTTTAACTTTCTAATATGGCGTCCATATAAAAATTAAAACTTTGACATAAATCCTCGAAAATCAACAATCACAAAAAAATTGAGCGAAAGAACATTAAAAGTGCCCTACAGATGTGCAGACCAAAATTTTGCCTATATCTTGTGACCTATGCATTTTCTCCGAAAATAACGAAACACCATTAAAATGGTCTCCATATGGAGCAACTTTTGTCTAATTTAACCGACTTCGTATCTCTTATTGTTCTTGAGATTCCGATGTTAGAAGAGTTATTCTGGACACTCTGTATACTGAATTGTATGGATGAACATAACCAGGTTAATTCCATGTACACCAATTTCAATAACGCATTTGATTAAATTTATCACAGTTTGCTCTTAAAAAAACTTTTTGATTTCGGTGTGTGCGGAAGACTCCTCGACTGGTCTAGGTTCTACTTAACAGGAAGGAATTAACGGGTTACAATACAATAAATGGTTTTCAGTCTAATGAAATTATTATTCCATCAGAAGTCCCTAAGGGCTCTCATTTGGGACCACTTTTGTTTAATATTTTTATTAATGATATATCGCGATGTTTCAAATTTTTCAAGTTTTTATTATTTGCTGACGATCATGGATTGCATAGAAATACAAGAAGATCTTAATCGTTCCCAGTAATATACTAAAATAACAAACTATTCGTAAATATTATAAAAAATGTTAAATAAGTTTTTCGGAAAATAGGGATAATGTAAGAGTAAACTTCATTTACACCTTTTCTAATGATTAATAAGTACACTTGTGTCAGATGTTATAGGCTTGGGACTAATCTTAGATAAAAAAAAATCTGATGCGGCCAGTACATTGCCTTCTGTCAGTTCTATGTATTTTGTACAAATTCCACGCTGAAAGTTTCTTGCAAAAGATTCCATATTTCCAGTACATTACCTTAAGTCAGTTCTATGTATTTTGTACAAATTCCATACAGAAAGTTTCTATATTTCCAGGAAAATTATAACACAAACATACTATTGCCCGGTTTCACAAACGTTCATCAACGCATTGTTCGATTAACGGTTCATCAAATCGAACAAATTCGAATCACCGCTAACCGAACAACGCGTTGATTAACGTATCTGCAACCGGGAATATGTCAATTGCACTTGACACTGACATCTGTCAATCAGAATTTTCTTAATATAAGCCACTTTCTTTTTATTAAGAAGATCAACTTCCCGAGTAGCACACGTCTACGCTAAATCGTTCTTTTTAAAAGGGAATAAATGATCTTGTACTACCCATTTTCTTCGTCCCCGCCCCCGCGAATTTCCACCTTTGAAACAGGATCATATAGAGCCTGAACTGATCCCGAATGTCAATGTCACGTCAATATGACTGACTGCTATGTATTTTGTTTTTTTTGTAAGTATTTGATATGAAAATAACATGAACAGAAGAAATTAATTAGATTGAAACGTTATATCATGTTTCATTACCAAAAGAAATACATCCATATTTAAATACTCAAAGGTAAAAGAATTTAATATGTCAAAATCAAATCACATATACAACAGATTATAACCACAAGCAAATTCAGCATATTATTATATTATAAATATAATGCTATATATATATATATATATATATATATATATATATATATATATATATATATATATATATATATATATATATATATATATATATTTATCTACTACTTCTTAGATTAAAAAATATACTGTTCTTTTTAGGAGTAGTTCAGTTCAGTTCAGTACGAGGTAAGATCAATTCATTTTCCTCCTAAAAAGAAAGCGCCTATAGTAGATGTTTCCATAATTATAGCACAGCTGGCTCTTTTATGAAATTTAATTTCTTTGTAATTTTTACCTCCCGTCATACCGTAGGTAAGGGAGGTAATGTATCGTGCCAAAAATTCGATGGTGAGTTTTCAGTAAATAAGCACGAATTAGGGTCCCCACAACACTTTTACCTCCTGTCACACATCGTAAAAATAGTAACATCGAATTCTAGGGACTCTAAAACGTGCTTATTCATTAAATACTCATCATCGAATTTTTTCACCAAAGACAATACCTTCCTTGCCTATAGGTGAATTATTCTTAACCTTCATGTCGATTTTATAACGAAAAAAGCTTATAGAATGTTAGGTTTTCTAATCAGAACATCCGAAAAAACTTAAATACATAAATAAATAAATAAATCATCACGGCTTATTACCCATTGCTGGGTGTGCCAATCTACTTTGTACACAGATATCGGTAATGATGAAATATTTGCACTGTGCGGGCGTTATCTCCGTCTAACCAACGTCAAAAAATAAAATAGAAACTGTATTGTAACTGCGGTAACGTGTGTCATTTTCAAATATTTGTATTGTTTGATTATTCATGTCATTCATGTGATTAAGGTGATTTTGGCGTCGATAATAATTTGTACTTCGTTGTGTGTTAGTCATTTTGTTAATTCTTGGGATTATACATATTGTGCATTTTGCTATTGCAAAAACGGTGTTTCTAAGATTTACGACAATTATTGCAACATACTCGTAATGCTTTTGGACAATAAAAAGAGGTTTATCCATTATACTTATATCATATTTATACAATTGGTTTATTATTTCTAAATAACTATTTATTTATATTTTGATGAATAACGAAATTGATACAATATACGTCATACTGTCAGCTTTTACCAGTTTTGACATTAGATCATAATTATTCAATTGTGAAATATGTAAGTGTCACCTCGAATAGGTATATTAGCGAGCAACAAAATTATTGCAAATGACATAGTCCTGCCACTCTCTATCTTTTATAAAACTAGAAAATTAAATCCCTATAATAAAACCATGGTAATAATATGACATCATTAATTCCCCTTGCGATTTGAACCATATGTTTACTATTGATGACGTAGGGATCAATGTATATATATATATATATATATTATATCACCATAGTACGAACAGTTTGTTGGCCTCCCCAATATATAATCTACGCGTAGGTATATCAAAAAAATTGAGCCTATTCAGGAGAAATTTGTTAAATTATGAATTATAAGTTTACCAATTATGAATGTAATTTATTATCTCTGAAAACACTAAATTAAAGAGGGTGGGGGTATCGGATCGCCTTATGCTTTTGTCTTTCTAAAGAAATATGGTTGGGTTGGAAATTTTAAGTAGAAGAAAAGAATAGTGAAGCGTATTATTGTTGAAGGGGACTACTTATTGGAGCATATTTAAAATAAAATTCTAAAATTGACCTAACCATGTGTCTTCTTTTTAATAATTCTAGAGTAACCATCGTATTATTACAATATTGCATTTCATTATAACATTTAGAGATTTGTACCTATAAATTAACTACGTATTAAAATTATTAGTTATTTATGTGCTTGTATTCTATTTTGTTAAATAAATCAAAACAACACTGTCTGTTATCTTTAGTTTCATATTTTGATTACATTTTAATTGAGACATATTGAGTAAATGTTACATTGTAAACATACTCGTATATGTTTACATATTGATCATTATGTATTATTCTAAATATATCTGCAGTATAAATTTCTAAAGATGTCTGGTCAAGGTCATCTTCGAATTATGTGAGTTAAGATTTTTTACGCCTGGTAAACGCCCGCACGGTACAAATATGTCATCATCATTACCGATATCTGCATACAAAGCAGATTGGCACACCCAGCAATGGGTAATATGCCATGATGATATATTTTTATTTTATTTTTTATTATAAGATTTTAGCTTTACCTGTTCTGTCAAATTCAGTAGTGTGGTTTACTTTGTTTTTATAGGAGTACATAAGATACTACTATTATTACATTAAAAATTCAAATATAAATCAACTGATAAGTTTATTAGCACATGTGAAACCAAATATGTGAAAAATAAGATATTGACATGATAAAGTGTCAGTGACACTGACAGAAAATAACGATATACGTGAATCAAGGTAATATAACTGAATTAATAAATCAACTTACGTTACAGCTGCAGTATTATCAACAATAAGCATAACTTTAAAAAAGCATTTCGTAATTTAGTTGAGACAATATGAATTTTTGAAATACAAGCGTGTTTTATCTATATTTTTTACGTCTGTTAAAAAGTACACTGTTTTCATTAAAATGGGTTTATAAAGTGCGTCTTTTTTAATACATGAAAGTGTGAAAAAAGTGGACTTTTTTAACTCTGCGGAGTGAAATAATGAAACGCTACGGCACTTTTTTTCACGTTCCCATTGCAGACGTAAAAAAAATATATGTAACTCGTGAGTAAATTATATCTTTTTTTCACTCGACGGATTTGCGCACTCGCCTTTACTCACTTGGTACATAAATAACTATTATCACACAGGCTTCTTGTCTTTACAAATGAGATAGATAAATGTATGCCAATTTGTTAATTCGTTCATGATACAGACGACCTTGATCGAATATCTTTAAAAAAAACTCAACTGTATTAACCCTACAGTGGTCGCGTGAATATTTATAACACGAGCAGTCAGGGCCGGATTCGGAAGATTCAGCGGCCCGGGAAAATTCTAGCATGATCGGCCTCATCTCTAGTTTTTTTTTTTAATTTATAATTATATTGTCTACATAGAAATTGAACAATTATAAAATATGTTGAAGTATAAAAAACGCTCTTTGAAATAGTATTTAACATATAAAACATTCTGTAGTTAAGAAAATAACATTAGATTCGTTTAAAAGTTGTAGACAATATTAAATTATTAATAAATGGAGATTGAGGAAAATTCTGAAGAAAATAAAATTATCTGATCAAACCTAATCTTGAAAACGAAGAAAATAAATCATTGAAAGAAAACACAATCAAGATTCTACCCGCAGATAATGGAAGTGTTACAGTAATATAGGATACCAATTTATATGATCAGAAAATAGAAGAGCTTTTGAATCAAGGAAATTATAAGAAACTTGGAAAACATTCTACTACGTCTATAGAAAACAAAGTGTACCGTGCTCTTAAGAAATATAAAGAATTATATTCCGTTAAGAACAAGAACAGATCTCATTCCATATTTTAGCAAGCTTCCACACCTGTACGGGGGGCTTTCAAAAATCCATAAGAAAGATTTAAGCATCTCAGACACCCGACAAAAATTCTATAAATTCTCCTACTTACAAACTATCATATGTGAAGAATTCAAAATATTTTGTAGAACTTTTGAGTTAAATACAATTACAACCACAAAATCTTTTTGTCAGCTTTGATGTTGTTAATTTATGTACGAGAAATTTTTAGAAATCAGCAAAACAAGTTTTGAAAAAGATATCAACTTAAAAGATAGAACCAATTTGCCTCTTGATGGTATTATGGAACTTTTGCAGTGCTGCCTACAGAACTCATATTTCCAAGAAAAAGAATAGATATTTTGTACAAGAAGATGGTTTGCTGATGAGCTCTTCTCTGTTATAGCCAATTTATACAAGGATTTTTTTAAAGAATTAGCACTAGATACAGCCAATATAAGACCTAAACTTTGGCTTAGATATGTCGATGATACTTTATATTAGGTTCACAATGGAGAAAAAGTCTCATGGAGTCCCTCCGTTCTAGGATGTTTTAACAGAGAAAACGTACCACGTACTCAGGGAGTTATTGCAATTTCTAAGATGAAAGAACGTAAACGCTAACGTTATGTAAAAATCACCTTATTTTAAAAATAAGGGACTGTCAATTTCAATGTTTACCGCATGTGTATTCACGTTAACCTTAACGCTAAAAGCAATCTTTACCTTTATACAAACGCTCTGACAGGTTAGGATAATGTAATTTGCAATGTCTACAAATATGGAAGATTTACTGCAAGTAGCAATGTGTGAAAATTTAAAATGGAATGACGTAAAAGATGCTTTCCCGTATGATTGTCAAAAAATATCTATTATTAAGAAAGAAGAACAATATGGACGACTATCGTTAGAAGATTTAACACCTGAGGAAGCTAGACACTACTTTCGGTTTGACAAAGAAGATTTACAATTGTTAGCAAGAGCATTAAAAATTCCTAATCCAATTTTAACAAAATATAGACATAGAGCTAGCGGTAAGTATTGAGTCATATATCCAAATTAGTAATTGTGAGACATGTAACAACAATTCACTTTATTTATAGATGTCGAAGGGTTATGTATAGCACTTCGACGATTAGTGTATCCAAGTTACAGTCGCACTTGTCACGAAACATAACCTCTCAACACATCTGACACATACAGAACGTGTGACGTTAAACGCTCGCTATCCCATCGCACATAACGTATCCCCTTATCCATATAACGTCAACCTTATTAGTACGCATGCGCATTCGGGTTGCCACGTGACTTTAGCGTGCGCGTTATTTTTGCGTTGCAGCTGCAATAACTCTCTAACATCAGTCTACTCTACCGTAAACCAACACATCAACATCAGACAATGGGTGGTATTAATAAAAATAAGTAAATGCTTATACTGACAGTTTTTTAAGTAAGTACTTATATCCGTATTAATAAAGTGTCAGTAAAAGCTGATGCTATAAGAAAATACTTATTTGACAAAAGTATGTACTTATAGTTATAATCAAAATAAATAATTACTTAAAACTGTATAAATAAAATGAATTTGATTCTTATAGAATTAAGTATTTACTTATGCATTTATAAGTATGATATTTATCATGCTTATGGGGGATTGAACAAAAATTTAAAAGATTATATTAATTTAAAAAACATGTTCTACGCCGTATGAGTCCGTAAAAATTATAAAATTCATAAGGAAAATTCCAGCGTACAACATTTTGTCAAATTATATCGCTTTACACCCGAAAGTGTGGGTGGTTACTAGAACTCTTTATTGGCGTTAACAATGAATTCAGAGATGGTGCTCTGTGTTCATTTATTAAATGAAATTATTTTTAAAATATGTTGGCGACCAGTGACGAATAAACCATGTTTGCGTCACAAGCCCATGCGCCGTTTGCTACATTTTTTTTTTTTAGCTCTTCGTGACCATTTATAATTTTGCACCCTGATACCCTGAGTACGTACGATTTGAAGACCGTGAAGATAATACTATTTTCATTAATATTTTAGTCCATGTCGCTGCTTTCAAAACTAAACATTTTTAAAATTTCAAAGATTGATATAGAACTGAATTCAAGATTAGTTTGTCAACTTCCAATAAATAAATATGAAAATGAACTGTCAACAAATGTCAAAATTTTATTTTTTTACAAACACACGGCTTACTTAACTATAATTCCAATCATTCAAAATCTACAAAGTAGGAAATTATCAAAATCTCATATTCTCGAGCTCAAACTATATTTGCAACACCGAAAGAAATTTTGCTAAGAATTAGAAAATACTGAAAACGATCTAAATAAGAACTGTTGCCCGGTGAAGTTAATTATATGATGCCACGTACTCAAATTTTAGTTTGTAATCAACGAGCGGCGGCCTCAAAAAGCCGCGGCCTCTCGGGAAATTCCCGATTATCCCGACTGGCCAATCCGACCCTGCGAGCATTTGCGTCGGTTTCACAGACCGGGTGTATCTAATTACGATTTTTAACAATCAGTATGGTGTTTCTAATCACCCTTATGGTCTTTGAAGATTAGGATAATATCTAGGAATCCTTCCAATAAAATTTAAATATTTTTTACGCAGTTTATATCACTTTATTACTCAAAATTAAAGTTAAGTTTTAACTATCAAAAAATGGAAAATAAAATATAAGGAAGTAATTTAAATTCATGTATTAAGATGCACAAAGATATAAAAAATGTATTAAAAAGTTGAACTGTTCATTTTCTTCTTTTTTTATAGACAATTACGAAAAATTCCTGCGATACGCTGTAGGCACATGTAAGTATTGCATCGATAATAGGAAAATTTAGTTTTTCTGTTCTCCTCAAAAGATCTGTAAACACATCACTCTTGTTTATTTTTCTAAAGTGAAACAGTAATTTACAATTTTACATATTTCCTGCAATCGGTATTTAAATTTTCAAGACAAATTTGTCAAATTAACTTAGGTAAAAATGGTACGCCAGTAGCAGTGGCGTGCGGTGAAATTTTAGACGGGTATGCGCCAAGGATAGGAAATAATTTATAATTTTTGTAATTACGATATTTATTGCATACTTTAATATATCAGAAAAAAACAATATTAATTAATATAACTATTCGTAAATAAATTCCATTCTTCTTTCCTTTTTACAAAATTCTTGAATTATTGCAGAATGAAAATTATCTTTAGTTTGCATTTCGCATAGTTGAGATTTTTCAATGGACAACAGTCCTAAGCCTGATAATCTTTCTTGTCCCTGGGATGATCGTTTGTATGATTTTATGCGCTTCAAAGCCGAAAATGAGCGTTCAACCAAAGCTGTAGAACTCGGAAGTGTCAGATATCGCGAATGTTTTTGAATTGCTACTAAATAACAATTTAAATTTTCAAATCCTTGTTTGTTCCAAACAGTTATATCAAAATAATTTTCCAAATGATGCTGATCCACATAACCAGGAAACTTTTTCATATTTTGTTACATGAAAATGTCGCGTAAATCTTTTACCTTTGTCCTTATGAATCGTTTTTAAATTATTTAAATTAGAAGTAGGTTTTCCACTTTTGATAATTTCATTTTTCTCGTTAAATGCTCTTCTCCAAAATGACTTTTATATTAATTTTTTTATAATGCAATCCGTAGTTATCCAAAAATATGCGCTATATTATAATATTGTGGAAGATAATCATTAAATGCAAAATAAATAATAATACCTATGTTCATGTGCCTGTAGTATAACAAAAAAAATATTTAATTCTGTAATTCTGTATGGTGGATGAATGCTTATACAAAAATTACTATATCAAAATATACTCGGGTAAGCGATGAATCTAGCGCTTACCGACTCATCTACAGCGCGCACTCCCCTCTGCTTATTTCTCGTAGTTCCTCAAGCGTCGCCCTGCCCCGATCCGTCAACAAGTCATGCGGCAGATCCTAGCGCTACCCACTAGCTTTTTCCAATGTTATTCAGTTATTCATATTATACAAGTAGAACTAAATAAAATTTAAAAGTAATAGAATTTATCTTAAATATAATTTAGAGTATTTACATTTATTATGTAAAAAAATAACATTATAAAATTTAATTAATTTCTAAATACGAATGGGTATGCGCCGCATGCCCCGCATACCCTGACCGCACGCCACTGGCCAGTAGTCACGCCGGTGTGTCAGACTGGGATATTCTATATGTAGTATAATACTGAACGCAAAAATACGAAAACGAGCCCTGGAAAGTCTGGGATAATAGTTAGGAAGGTCCTTAGAAAGATAGGTTATTTAAGCCCTGAAGTTTGGAATTATTCAGAATAATTTTCGTGGCTCGTCTCACAGACCGTGCGCGACTATATACTGTAGGGTTAATCTTATTGATAACCCTAGTATTTAAAAAATAGTATATTACGTAATATTTAAAAACGTATATCTAAATTCTAGAGAGTTTATAAAATGAGTCATACTATAATTTTTCTTTGGCTCACAATTCAGATAATAGAAATACAAAAACAATAATAGCTGTTACTACAGGAGCCTATTCGCCGTATCCAGTATGTTGGAGGGCACAGTTTATATAATTGTGAATAAAATGTTTTTTCGCGCCATAACAACCAGTACGTTGTCACATTTTAACAACGGGCGTAGAAAAAAGATGTTTGTGTATAACGGTATTTTTCTTACAAAAAAATATTGATGTGCCTAGGACAAAATATGAATTTTTTGCCGAAGTGCATATTACATTTTTCTGTCTACCTTACTAATAATAGATCTGAAAGGGTAGTACACACAATTACAATAATTATTAAATCGTAGTAGGCTTTGCGGACAAAAAGATTTAAGCTTCAGAAAAGTGTCATTTTTCGTCCGAAAATAAGTTCGTAAAATTTTACTTTTCGTATAGGTAAACAGAAAAAATGTTTATATATAACTTATTAATTTGCACAATAAAATTGAAACATGCAAAACAATGACTCATCATAAGTGCAATGAAAATTTTATCCATACAAAAAAGATTGATTAAGGCAATATAGCCAAAGCAAACAAAATAATAATTTTATACAAAAATTGATAATTAACCTAACTTTTCTTTGTTGAAGATATTTTTTGCGCAATTCAAATTGTTGTTCTTACTTTTAATGCAGAAATTGTTATTTTCTATAATGACATTTTTTTTGTACTAATAATTTGTTTTTCTATAAATCCATTTTTACCTTCCGTCACCTTTAGGCAAGGAAGGTATTGAGAGAGAGAGAGAGAGTGAGTATGAGTGTGAGTGTGAGTGTGAGTGTGAGTGTGAGTGTGAGTGTGAGTGTGAGTGTGAGTGTGAGTGTGAGTGTGAGTGTGAGTGTGAGTGTGAGTGTGAGTGTGAGTGTGAGTGTGAGTGTGAGTGTGAGTGTGAGTGTGAGTGTGAGTGTGTGTCTGTGTGTGACAAAATTTTCTAATGCGATAAGTCTAATACTACAATTCCAAAAATTATAATTAATTCTTTCGTATTACTCTTTGTCACATCCATGGGAAGAGCTGATTAGAGTTTTATTATAATTAGTCAACCGGAAGTACCCTTATTTGAAGATTCTAACAGTTTTTCTTGAAAAAACGACGTTAAGTATCATTTTTTCATATTTAATGTTATTCTAAATATTAAAGAATATTTTATTCTCTATACGATTTGAACGCATTTTATACTTCATATTAAATAGATATAGAGTTAAAAAATTATAAAGAAATTAAATTTCATAAATTAGCCATAGCTATGGAAACAACTACTATATTAAGAAAATTCTGATTGAAAGATGTCAGTTTCAAGCAAAATTGACTATGTATGTTTGTGTTATAATTTTACTGGAAACATAGGATCTTTTGCTTTAAATTTTCTGTACGGAATTTGTATAAAATATATACAACTACTTGAAGATAAAGTACAAGAAATAGAATCTTTTGCAAGGAGCTTTCTGTATGACATTTATACAAAATACATAGAACTGACGGAAGGTAATGTGCTGGCCACATCAGATTTTTTCTTATACAAAACATTCTAATATTGTGGACATTAAATTTTAAACTTTAAAAAATTACTTTATTTCCATGGTATAATACTTATTCGTACAAAATTTCCCTGTTGTCCAAAATTGTTTAGTAATATGTTTTAATTTCTTTTCATCCTTCCGTTTATAAATTTAAATTAAAGCAATTTTTATATGTTATAATATTTTTTTTTCTTCACAAATTTTAATTATATTTTCATTGAGATATTGGGAAATGTTTACACATATTTATATTTAAAAATCATATTAAAATAATAAATATTTTTGTCTTACTGATAACCTTCTTATTTAAAGGCGCTTTCGTTTTTAAATTTACAACCAGTCAGGTTTTAAACGTAGAAAATGAAACAGCAAATAGTGATTGTATTTTTATATGCAGTATTATCATCTACAGCTCAAAAGCCTCTTCGTATGATATTAAATATTTTTATTTAGTTCCTTAATTATTTTATAATTTTTCTAGCAAAATATATTGAACCATGTAAAAGAAATGATCCAAATTTGAATGAATGTTTCGCAAAAAGTGCAAACAGTGCCATATTGGAATTAGTAACAGGTAAGATTTTTTTTTCTACGACCGCTACAGAAAATTGTTTTTTTTTACAAAGCCAGAAAGTTATTCATTTCCCACAGTACTGGGTTTAAGTGTGAGAAATTATATTCACACACTCCCATGCTTTACAAAGCCCGAAAGCTCATTTCCCACTGTCGTGGGATAAAGTGTGAGAAATTATTTCTCACACAAGTTGCAAACTGTAATGTATGTTAAATGTATTTTTTGATTTATAAAGTACAAAATATTTGGTTATTATTTATCCATGTATAGTAAAAGTAAATATTGTAATTATTCAATTAAAACTTAATTATTTATATCTTATGAAAGAATGTGATTGTAGAAAAAGTATAGCGTGATTCCAGCCCTGGACTTAGGCTCATTTACCCGGTGACACTAGTGTCGTCGTCTGAACACCATAATGTCACAATGCCACGATGCCGTGACGCTAATGCCGCATATCAAAACTTTTTGATATGCGACAGCGTGACACTGACGATGTCGCGGCACTGGCAGCAAATGTCTAGCCCGCTTTCATCGTCTGAACATTGGCGACACTGACGATACGACACTGAACTACGTGTTTACAATCTTTGGCGCGTTTTAGTATACTTGTTTTTGATAATCATGTCTTCGTTTGATGTGCTTACATTTCGAGAATGTTACCAACAATACCCCTGTCCCTGTCTATGGGATAAGTCCATTCCAGAATTTAAAGACAGAACTAAACGGAATTACGAAAAGACTCTGGCCCGTATTCTCACCTTTTGAAATAGCGCTACTTCCAAAAAATCGCTACTTGAACTGTAAAATGTCAACTTTAATCTTACAAATTAAAGAAATAAAAAGATATTAAATTAAATACCACTTATTTCATATATTATAGATTTAATTTATAAAAAAAATCACTACTTCCGAAGTAGCGCTACTTCAAGAGGTAAGAATACGGGCCACTGTGTCTTCCAACTGCAATTCCCTTAGCAGGGTTCCTGATGCACCTAATGTATTCCCACGCCAAATCCATTTTCTTATCCATTCTCGCTCATTTGATTTTTGCCTTAATTTCAAAAGAATTATTTGTTCTAAAACTTCCGCTACTGCAGATAAGGGTTAAGCCATTTTTTCTCACTCCGATGAAGGTATATGTCGCGACACTCTGCGTATGTGTGTGAACACGTAGTGCCATGACATCGAATGTCGAAGACTGTCATGGCATTAAATGCCGCGACATCAATGTCACCGTGTAAATGAGCCTTTAGTCTCGTGCTGAAACTCTCACACCTCGTGGGCAATATGTACTTTTCCGCACTTGTTGCACAATATACTATTTTAGACGACCACTTTAGAAAATAATAGATATCGCGACAGCAGCCTAATGAAGAAAGCAATGATGAGATCAAATCAACATAGCCAGACAGCTTGGCTTAGTTTGTTGCTATGTTTGATTTATTGAAAAAATAATAGGTATTGCCAATTAAAATATATTTTTTTTAATATTAAGGTTATTTCTTGTGGTCGTCGAAAGTAATATCGTATTTCTCGAGTGTTATCTAACTCGGTTGTAGCTCGTTCTTCAATCTTCAGTCAAGCCCTCTCTCTATCTAGTATATTATAATATAAAACAATTTCAGGAGATCCAGGGTATGGAATACCTTCTGCAATGCCCTTCAAGCATGACGATGTGGATTTCAGCGCACCTGGAATTCAGTTTACTCTAATGAATATTATTGTACATGGTGCAAAGTCTGTGAAAGTAGTTGATCCAGAGTAAGTAACAATTTTTGACGAACTTTGTTTTATCAATTATTTTGTTCTACTCAATTCAATACTAGTTGCACAATAGGAAATATGTAACATAACGACAGAATAATCGTTGTTTTATTTAATTTTTCTAAACAATCCTTAACATAATATTCCCTGACGCACAAAACTTGCACCCGCATAACTTGAGCGTTAGATTAGAATGGGTTCAGGTACGTTCATTTAGCTAGCTTGCAAAAATCCTATTTTAATGTGCATATCGAATATTCATTCACTTACATGAATATATGTATATTACATGTCACACAAGTTTCTAGTTTTACAGAAATAATTTTCAATGACGCCACATTTTTACGACCTTGTGTAGTCTATCCCGTGCTGTGTGTACAAAATTATGACGTCACGTCAGACTCAGAGCGTGATTCTAATACCGGTGTTAGCTAGAACCAATTCAACGACTTGGCATATACTTGGGGTTAAAAAATCAGTGTTGTCAATAAACTGAAACTGATTAAGCCGAAAATTTACTGACGGCCATATTCAATTAATTTAACTGCAATATTTAAAATTGTTTAATATGATTTGCTTTTTGACTTGTTTGTAGAATAAAAAATTTAAAATAATGAAGACAAATTTATTGAATAAGACTGTCAGAACATTTTCGGCTTAATCAGTTCATTGGCAACACTGATTTTGTTAACAACCCTGAAGTATGTGCCAAGTCGTTGCCTTGGTTCTAGCTAACGCCGGTGTTAGAATCACGCTCGTGCTACCCGCCAACTATGTTTATAAAAGAAATCATGAATGAAAAGTATAATAATATTAAATATTTTTGAATATATGCATAAAAATTTCAATTTCAATTTTTCATTCATGAATTTTTTTGACCCCATTGTGCAATTACCGCTACCAGAAAGATCTTCTTGGAATAGAACCACAACTTTTATTAAGTTTTAAAATTGTGCTTAATTAATAATTCAATTTATAATTGTTTTGTCTTATTTTTTAAATCTGCTATAGAAAAAAACATAGAATATTATAGATGATAATAAAATTGAATTATAAAATTTTATTGTTTTTTATAAAAAATAAACATGTTTATATTACAGGATTGATTTGGAAAACAATACAATGAAGTTCTACTTCAAAAGTCCTATGCTAATTTGGGAAGGCGATTATTTAGCTGAAGTGGATAAACTCTCTGGATTTGGGATGGCACAAAAAACGGGTCATGTTAATTTACATTTCGGTAATTACATTCAGCATTAAAGATATTTTAAAATACTTAAGATATTCTTATATTTTTCAGCTAAAGGAAAATTTTTAATGAACTACCAATTGGCAGTAGAAAATATAAATGGCATTAAATATTTAAAAATCATTCAAGCTAAAGAAGAAGTTGAAAAAGTTGACTTAATTATAAACCCCAATAATGGAACCAATGGCCTTTCAGACGAAGAATGGAATGCATTAAAACAAAACATACTAAACGATGACTTTTTATTAATTTGTGCAAAAGCTGTAGGAATGTTCATGCAAGCAATATTTAACGTTGTACCTTATGATGATGTATTTCCTTTAGAATAATTATTTTATACGTATATATAGTGTTTATTTGTTATTATTATTCAATAAATATTTGTTAAAGATTGGAAAGCAGTAAAAATTAAACCCGACCCGTACTAACACTAGTGTTGAATATTTAATGAATATACGTAGTGAAATAATATAGTTTTACCCCCAATATTATTGACTAAATTTAACAAATTTGCTTATACAGGGAGAGTTTGGGAAGATGCACCCCCCCCCCACTTTTATTTTTAATATATTATTTGATGGTAAATGTCTATATTTATTATAAAGTCAGATTCACAAGGTACGACTATCAACTTTTAATTTTAAATAACAACCTATAAATCGTCGTCAATTCAGTATCACGAAATGAAGTAAAAAAATGTGAAAAATGAGATACTTCGCTCATTTGGATGAACTGAGCAGCTTCACATTTTCACGAAGTGGAGTATGTCAATTACCCACAGTTTTCATAAAACAGAGAGAGAACCAAGCGATGTAAGTACATATACGAATATCATGTTCAACTATATTAATATGGGAGATTGGGGTAACATGACGAGATTAAGGAAAAACTCTTGTAACACCGAAACACATCACTTTTTTTAAGCAAGCATGTATTAATATTAATTACACATATGTAGGCTTTATATCAAGAAATAAATGATTATTCAGAATCATGATAAAAAAATCTGATGTGGCCAGCACTTTACCTTCCGTCAATTCTATGTATTTTATACAAATTTCATATAGAAAATTTCTTGCTAAAGTTTCTATTTCTTGTACATTACCTTCCGGCAATTTATACAAATTCCATACAGAAAGTTTGTAGTAAAAGATCATATATTTCCATTAAAATTATAAGGCAAACATACTATATCAATTACACTTGACACTGACATATCATATATTTCCAGCAAAATTATAAGACAAACAAGGCGTTTTTTATTCAGACCGGTTACCTCCGGTTACATGGTAACCGCATTTTATTCAGCATACCGGTTACTTGCGGTTACGTCAAGCACGTAACCGCGGTATGGACGATTACTTCTTGTCAGGTTACTATTGCTAAACTTTTCTGGCGGTCAAAACGCTGACATTTTGGATTTTAGGCAAGTTTCAGTAAAACTAAAAATAGAATCTGACATTTTTTTGTAAACGTATTTTGTATTAGATCAATACGCTTTAAATTAAATGTATCACACTATGAACAAGATAAATATTCGACAAACGTCAAATTAATTATTTGACGTTTGTCGAATATTTATCTTGTTGTTGTCTGTAGTAACCTGGCATTTTTTATTCACAGCGGTTACGTGCGGTTAACCGTATGTAACCCGGTTACATGAATAAAAAATCTGAAGTGGCCAGCACATTACCTTCCGTCAGTTCTATGTATTTTGTATAAATGTCATACAGAAAGTTCCTTGCAAAAGATTATATTTCTTGTACATTACCTTAAGGCAGTTGCATGTATTTTATACAAATTCCATACAGAAAGTTTCTAACAAAAGATCCTATATTTCCAGTAAAATTATAACATAAACATACTGTCAACTGCACTTGACACTGACACCTTTCAATCAGAATTTTTTTAATGTAGCAGCTGTTTCCAGAGTTATAGCAAAGCTGACTAATATATATGATATTTAATTTCTTTATAATTTTTCAACTCTATGTCCATTTAATATGAAGTATAAAATGCATTCAAATCGCATAGAGAATAAATAATTCGTTAATATTTATAATAACATTTAATGTGAAAAAATGATATTTAACATCGTTTTTTCAAGAAAAACTGTTAAAATCTTCAAATGAGGGTACTTCCGGTTGACCAATTATAACCAAAACCTAATCAGCTCTTCACATGGATGTAACGAAGAGAGGATTACAAAAGAATTATAATTTTTGGAATTGTAGTATTAGAGTTATCGCCTTAGAAAATTTTGTCACACACAGACACACACACACACACACACACACACACACACACACACATACATACATACACACACACACACACACATACACACACATACACACACACACACACACACACACACACACACACACACATACATACATACAGACATCATCGTAAAAATAGTAAAATCGTATTCTAGGGACCCTAAAACGTGTTTATTCATCAAAAACTCACCACCGAATTTTTTGACCAAAGACAATACCTTCCTTACCTAAAGGTGACGGAAGGTAAAAATCTGATGTGGACACCACACGACTTCCTTGTACGCAAGACTAATATGAAGTATATACTCAATTATAAAATTGCACGTATTTGACGTAATTTGATTTGATGTTATTTTTTGTCCTAATCCATAGCAAGCTTCATTACAAAAACCAAAAAGTTTTAAATTTACATATCTCGCTTATACAAAGGGCTAATTTAATAATACTTGATGTGCTAGACGCAGAATTTAATTCTCTAAAACTCTTATTTGAAGCATTTATTTCTAAAATCAAAATGAAACCATTTTATTCAAGAAAAACTGTTAACAACTTCAAGCAATATATCGCTTCCGGTTAGCCTGTTTTAACCAAAATCTGCTATGTTATTCCAATTGATATAAAAGTCTTATATGCTAAATTTGAAAAGTTTTGGATTATATTTTAATATAGTTTTTCATTAAAATCTATTATAGGCTTCACATAAAGTACCATTTCTGGAAATTATGTAATGACCAAAAAGGGAGGTGCACAACTAGATGTTATAGAAGTCCTAACTACAAAATTTCAACTTTCTACGGCTTACAGATGTCGGCATATCATCAGGATATCAGCTACCCCTGCTACTAGGAACGTTTATTGGAACAAAATTTCAGTTATTTCACTATTTAGTCATATATAATATCATAAGTGGTAAATTTTTCTCGGAAAAATTTTCAGATTGTTACGAGAGCCGGTTGCCTAGCAATTTATTAAGTGACATTGACAAAATAATCACGAGTTGTCAAACGAGTGATTTTTGATCAATGTCACGAGATAAATTGGCAACAGGCTCGAGTAAAGCAATCGGAAAATTTTTCCAGGCTAAAATTTAACCACGAATGGTATTCGGATGACTATTTCCAAAATAAAAATCAGGTAATAATTTATATAATTTTTTTCTTGACAAAAATCTTATAATTTTTATTGTGTTTAGAGGCATTATGTTTCAGTTTGCTTTTCCAACGTTTTAAATAGATTCCTATCCGAATCGACTCGTTTTTGATAAAAACTGATAACACTGAAAATATACAGATTTTGACAGGTATGTAAACAATATGTTTCTGAAACGTTAAAAAATTTTCGCTTATCAAAACTCACTTACTTGTAAAAATACGACATCTTATTGGCTTAAAGGGAGCGATAAAATTTTTGTGACGGTGTTTTGTCGAAATGAAACTTGGTAACTAGGTAGAATCCTGAATTTGGATTGGTTCATATATGTATGAGTGAAATAGTCCACTGAAAACTATGTGACGATGGTCACTAGATTTGGATTTAATTTTCGTGTTTAGTATTGTAGTCTTGTGGTTAACAAGTTAGTTTTTTTGCTACAGTTTATAAATTCAAATCGAGGTTCAAATCCCTCGAGTAAAGATGTTGTTTTACATTTTTATTATTTTGTATTGGTTTAAATTACGCTTACAATGTAATTGTTTGATTATATAGTATGTCGTTTATTGTAAAATGTATTGTTGTATTTTTGTTTGAAGTTCCTTATGTTTACAAATTTGTTGTTTACCTGTCAGGTACAGCGTAGTCGAGTGGCTAGCATGCTCGACCAGCGCCCTAGGAATCGTGGGTTCGGTCCCACATGAGTTTGTATTTTTTTAATATTCTTTATTTAAAATAGCAAGTATTTGCAGGATAATTAGAATCTTGTTTAAACTTATTTTCATATTTTTAACGGTTTTTTGAGGTATAAATACGGGCCCAAGCGACAGTTTTATTCAGAAAGTGTGTGCTCTCTGAAGAGAGCGTTAGCTCTTCATCGAGTCTTAGAGGGAGAGAGAGTGTGTGCACTCTCGGGAAGACGGTGTGTGCCGTCTTCCGCGAACCTGGTGAGTGCCGGGCGAGCAGTTTGTTAGGACCTTGGCTTCCTCTGACTCAGTGCTGTTGGTGTGTGCCGGCAGCTCGTGAGGGAGTGCAGAAGGTGCATTGTACGGCTACGGACATCGCCGTAGCCGGATGTTTCCGCACTGTGGGGTTTACCACTGTTTGCTGTAATCGCGATTGTCGATGAGTGTTGGTGTGTGTCAACACGGCTCCGTTCCGAAATCGCGATTGTTGATGAATGTTGTCAAGTGACAACACTGTTACCGTTTTGCTTTTCTCAACTTTGGTGTGTGCAAGTACCGATGGTTCATTTGTATTATCCTATAGTAGGCTATCGATTGCTACTTTCATTTGTTTTGTTATTATTATTGTTTTTAATATATTTTAATAAAATATTAAAATTCATTATGATTTCATTGTCAAAAACCGAACTCTGTCTCCACTAAGCTACCCGAGCCCTTTTGGCGTTCAAGCCACTCTTTTCAGCGACGCTTTACGAGCGTCCTTCGCCAGATTTACCACCTCTTCTGTGCTGTGTCATCGACCGATCGATTGGCGCCCGAGAAACCCGTTTTGACAGAAAGGAGAACTGAAGAGAACGCCGAGTAAAGTTGACAGGCCGCGCGTTGTGGCCATTACAAAATGGCGCCCGAGCAGGGATTGTTAACTTTTGGCCATTACAACCATCATACATTAAAAATTCTTATCACTAACGTTAGTTTGACACTAAAATAAACAAATTTACACTATTTTAACTCCCCAGCATAAGTTTTTGACAAGAATTGCACGTATTACGTTACAAGTAGAATATATTTTAATTTGTAGGTTGCAAATACACTGACAAAAGACAGCAATATTAAATAGAAACACCAGTCTTAATATTAGCTCGAACTTGTCTGTTAGAGTCAATCTGTAGTTTCATTGGTCAACACGAAATTTAAATAAAAATAATGAATTATTTATTCACTTAACTAATTGTAACAAATCCAGGTAGATGACATATAACTATGGAATCCTCTTTCTATAAAACTCTGAGTATAAGTTATAATTAGGGTAAGTCAATAGTCTGTCATTCAGGATCAAATTACAATTCAATTCGATTCAACCCAGCTAAAGGTGAGACCGTAGACCTTCAGGGGTAGTCTACCCCGAAGTATGAGAAATATATTGCTAAGTATCATTCGTTTATATTATAATAATTTGTAATTATTTTTGTTTATTATTTAACTTGTTCTTATTAATAAATATGATATTTATTTTGTCTACTTTTGTGTTTAACTATTTTATAACCTATGGCCGCAAATCAAGGCGACTATGGAGCGATTTGTTACAATGCCGCGGACAGCTTCGGTAAATTTATAAGATTGCTAGTTATCCTTTCTAAGAAGAAGATTATCTTTTCTAGAAAGGATTAAATTATGCTTTTCTTACCGATCTTCGAACCTGAGGTCATGGATTATAATTTAGTTATTTTTATCTCAGACATTATTTTTGCGCTTTGTAAATTTAGCACTATATTTCTTCGTATGGGGAAGACCCTACTTTGTTTATGATGATCTCAAGTTCAGTTAAAGATTCGGGTGTGATTTCTCCATGGGATGCCGACTCCGTGGTTAATTAATCTGACGCAGATGACGTTCGTAACAGCTCCGATACGTGTCTTGAAGGAGGCTGGTGTCTTGGCGTCTCGTGAGGAACCAGAATTATCCTACATGTTCGTGAAGCCATCATCTGAGATCTATCCGTGGGACGCCGACTAGGTAGTCAAGCCGACGCAGATGACGTCTATATTTCGCTTCATTGCTACTGGCAGAGAAATGGAAGGATATCATGCATGCAAACTGTCATGCAGATGTCCATGAATTCCACTTCGGAGGCTGGTGTCTTGGCGTTCGGTGAGGAACCACAGACAGCCCACGGATACGAGGTGCATTCGGAGGGTAAAATGACAACAGCGATCATTGCAAGGGACGCTAACTACGCGGTGAAACCGACGCAGAGGAACTCCATACCAGCTCTTACTTCGGCGAAGCCAGTAGCAAATATCGGTGCTGCTGATTTCACTTCGTTGCCACTGGTAGAGCAACGGAAGGCCATCGTGCTTACATCCTGTCACGAATTCCACTTCGAGGAGGCTGGTGTCTTAGCGTTCGGCGAGGATCCGAAGACAGCCCAATACGAGATAAATTCGGAGCGTGTCAGCGAGAAACCGCTTATACAGTAATAAGTATCTACCCGCAGTTCTGTGAACCACCTCCCAACCCATGTATAATTTGTATTTAAGGTTATTTGTTTTATTAATTTGGGGTTAGTTTGTAGTTTAGATTTTTTATTTGATGGGTATAATTTTATGTTTTTGGGTATTATTCGCATATCTAATTCGTCCCAGGGTTTTGTTGAGAATTAAAAGATTTTCCTCAAAAATATTTTAAATTCTTAAGGAATGACAATTGTAACAAACCCAGGTTTGTTTAAATATTAGGTTTTAACAAAATTATTTGCAATTTATGTCAATTTAATGTTATTAACCTCTTTGGCTATGCGCGAGGGTATTGCACTTGTCATTCAGCAAAATTATTGCAATCTTGAATTCATTCAGTTTCCGATTACAATTCAATTCGATTCAACCCAGCTGAAGATCTACAGGGGTCGTCTACCCCAAGGTATGAGAAATATATTGCTAAATATCATTCGTTTATATTATAATATCAAATAATAGTACATTAAAACACAAGTATCATAAGGCAATATGTTAACGTACGAGTCCAAGTTTGGAAAACGAGCCGCTGTTAACAGGCCTTATGATATTTTACAATTAATTTTAAAAAAAGACTTGTCAAAAATATGTCTTAGTGTTTTTTTTTGTCAGTTATGTTGGTAGCGCTTCCCGCTAACATTTGAAATTTCACATTTTGACAGTTTGGGTATTGTGTGATTTTGACTGATTGTTTACATTAAAACGTTGTATCCAGTATTATATAATTATGGAAGAGGAAAACCAATACTTACAATGTACTCCACCGGTTTATTAATGAACCACCTGATTTGACATATCTTGTAGTAAAGGTAAATTTATCAAATAACAAATCGGGATTGCTGGTTAGTGTTAGTTATTATCATAAATAAAACTCTTTAAATAATGAAATACATTAATGAACAATTTATTGATATACACTTTTACATTCAACCGTTTTGACAACAAATCTACTGCTCAGTTGCAGGTGCAGACATAACAGCAACAGCTGTTCTTACATTCTTCAATACAAAACATTTGTTGTATTTGTATATGGCACATATCTAAATCATATATAAAAATTCAATATTCGACAGTTTGCCTCGACGTGGGACTGGAAATTATGGATCGTAAAATTTTCATATTTACTTGTAAGTAACTACAAATTGAGTTGACAGTGTCAACATTTCAAGTAACGTGCACCATAAATTTCAAAACCTGTCTGATATAACAATACAATCAGCTGAAAATTGCAACATTACCATAAATTTATATTGTAATAAATAAAACTTACCGTTTAAATTATTTTGACAAAGCAAATCTGAGCGCATTGTTTCTTGTTTCATAATTTTTTAGTTGAAAGATTTTAACTTCACAGATTCTTCTTTCTGAACTAACACAGCTATAGCTATAAATTTCTCTTCTTTCTAGTCCTATCACCTGGAGATAAGATAAAAAATCAATAATTAGAAGTAATATTTCAACAGAAACAACTTACCATTTTGAGGTTATGTGTAATTCATCTGTCATGACTACCACCTCTAGAATACGAAAGGCGCCAAAAACAGTACGTTTATAGATCTTCTAAACGTCGTGTTTTCAGTGATAAACAGTGCTTTTATAGAGACATAAGAAAACCGAAATTTTTGTATTTATTTTTGTTTATTATTTAACTTGTTTTTATTAATAAATATTATATTTATTTTTGTTTGCTATTGTGTTTAACTATTTTATAACCTATGACCGCAAATCGAGTCCACCTAGTGTTTCATCAAGACAAGAAATCTTGACTTGATGATCATTTCTTGTCTTGGCTTGATTTTGAAAAGAAAAGAAAATTTTCTTGTCTTGCTCATTTCTTGGTAACGTAATTCTTGTCTTGTTTCAAGAATTCTTGATATTTCTTGTTTCTTGACATTTTAGGGGAATCCCCTTTCTCTGTTGCTTTATCCAATCCGAAAGCTCAAATGTAACGGAGTCTGCGTCTGCCCTTGGCCCTATTAGTCAAATAATGTTACTTTGATATTAGTCGCGTCGCGCATGCAATGGATTACAAGTTGGTGCTCATGGTTATTTATTTTCTTGTCTTATTTCGATATTTGTCGCGATTGATCGATTTGATCGATCAATAGCAAAAAATCGATTTTTTTAAATATGAAATCGAAATACTATGTCAAAAAATCGATTTTAATAAATGATCAAAAATCGATTTTAATATAGAATCAAAACTTCGGTTTTAATAATAGATAAAAAATCGATTTTAATAAAAAAATCGTAAGATCCATTTTAATTAATATAAAAATTTTACTACCCATACGCACATCAACTTACGAAAAAATTCACAAATGGCACCTAATGAGCGTAAAACGCCAAATGCTGGTGAAATGAGATTTTTTCATCTATCTTGGAATAAATATATTTTAAAAAACCTTTTTTTTCAGAATCTAGAAGATCGATATCTTTTAAAAAGATCGATTTTCCGGAATTTTTTAATTGATCGATCTTTTTGGGAAAAAATCGATTTTCAATTAATCGATTTTTTCGATAAATCGATTTTTTCGATTGATCGATCTTTTCAAAATAAAAGATCGATCCGATTTTTACAAAAAAAGATCGATCAATCGATCTTTTTCGCAGCCCTAATATTCGGGAAGTTACTGGTATATTGGGATAGCTGTGGATGTGAATACGCGGTAGTGTTGACGAATATTGGGAAGCTATAGTGTACAAGGACAGTAGCGGTGAGTCGGAAAGTTACTGGTATACCGGGATAGCTGTTAAAGAGAATACTCTGTAGTGTTGAAGAGTATTGGGAAGCTAGGTATACGGGGCAGTAACGGCAAGTGGAATTGAATACTCGGCAGTGGTGTTGAAGAATTGTGGCATACGGACAGTCGGTGATACTGAGGCTGTGAAAGGAGAAAGTAAGTTACATAAATAGACAGATAGTGAGGTGAAAGGTGACTTCTATCCGAGCAGTTTAATATACAGACGCTGTTGAATCAGTTGAGTATATAGACGCTGTGGAGGTCGGTAGGCGGACAGTTGAACGTGATATAAGTATATAGTGATATAAAGGTCGCGAAAACAGTCTACAAGAATCTGCAGAAGACCGGCAGTCTAAGATTGGAACGCGAGTGAAATAAATTATTTTTTCTATTTCGGTGTTCTTATGTTTCTATAAAAGCACTGTTTATCACTGAAAACACGACGTTTAGAATAGTACATTAAAACACAAGTATCATAAGGCAATCTGTTAACGTACGAGTCCAAGTTTGGAAAACGAGCCGCCAGGCGAGTTTTACAAAGGACGAGTGCGTCAACAGGCCTTATGATACATGTTTTTTATACTATTTTTTCTATTGAGGTAATTTTACAATTAGATTTTTAAAAAAAGGAGTTGTCAAAAATATGAGTTGGTGTTTTTTTATCAGTTATGTTGGTAGCGTTTCCCGCTAAAAATTGAAATTTCACATTTTGACAGTTTGTGTATCTTGTGATTTTGTCTGATTGTTTATATTAAAACATTGTATCAGGCATTATACAATTATGAAAGAGGAAAACCAATACATACAATGAACTCCAAGGTTATTAATGAACCGTCCTGATTTGTCAAATCGGCGTTTCGTGTTGGTTATTATCATAAATAAAACTTAAATATGGGATTGAAAGACGTTACGTGGACCATCAAGCCTTTTTATTGAGAAAACATATAAATAAAACTCTTTAAATAATGAAATACTTTAATAAACAATTTATTGCTTTAGACTTTTACTTTCCACCATTTTTACAACACTCACTGCTCAGTTGCACAGATAACGGCAACAGCTTTTCTTACAATTTTTAATACAAAACATATATGGCATATATTCGATAGTTCGCCACAACGTGGAACTGCAAATCATGGATTAAAACGTCAACTTTTCATATTTGTTTGCTAGTAGCCGCCACAAATTGAGTAGACAGTGTTAACATTTTCAAGTAACGTGCATCATACATTTCATAACCTGCCTGGAATAACAATACATTAGATTCAAAATTGCATTACCATAAATTTAAATTGTTATAAATAAAACTTACCGTTTTAATTATTTTGACAAAGTAAACCTGAGCGCATTGTTTCTTGTTTCATAATTTTTTACTTGAAATTTTAACTTCACAGATTCTTATTCTTTCTTAACTAGCACAGCTATAGCTATAAATTTCTTTTCTTTCTAGTCCTATCACCTAGTGAAAGGATAAAAATCCACAATTAGAAGTAATATTTCAACACAAACAATTTACCATTTTAAGGTTATCTGTCAGTTACGATAGCATGACTACCACCTGTAGAACATGAAAGGCGCCAAAAACAGTACGTTTATAGATTTTCTAAACGTCGTGTTTTCAGTGATAAACAGTGCTTTTATAGAAACATAAGAACACCGAAATAGAAAAAATCTATAAACGTACTGTTTTTGGCGCCTTTCGTATTCTAGAGGTGGTAGTCATGACAGATGAATTACATATAACCTCAAAATGGTAAGTTGTTCATGTTGAAATATTACTTGTTATTATTGATTTTTATCTTATCTTCACGTGATAGGACTAGAAAGAAGAGAAATTTATAGCTATAGCTGTGTTAGTTTAGAAAGAAGAATCTGTGAAGTTAAAATCTTTCAACTAAAAAATTATGAAACAAGAAACAATGCACTCAGATTTGCTTTGTCAAAATAATTTAAACGGTAAGTTTTATTTATTACAATTTAATTTTATGGTAATATTGCAATTTTCAGCTGATTGTATTGTTATAATCAGGCAGGTTTTGAAATGTATGATGCACGTTACTTGAAATGTTAACACTGTCAATTCAACTTGCAAGACAATATGAAAATTTTACAATCCATGATATCCAGTTCCACGTCGAGGCGAACTGTCGAATATTAAATTTTTAAATATGATTTAGACCAGTGCCATATACAAATACAACATATGTTTTGTATTGAAGAATGTAAGAACAGCTGTTGGTGTTATGTCTGCAATGGAGCAGTCGATGTATTGTCAAAATGGTGGAATGTTGTGTAGATCAATAAATTGTTCATTAATGTATTTCATTATATAAAGAGTTTTATTTATGATAATAACTAACACGAACCAGTGATCCCGATTCGTCATTTGATAAATTTACCTTTATTACAAGAAATGTCAAATCAGGTGGTTCATTAATAAACCGGTGGAGTACATTGTAAGTATTGGTTTTCCTCTTCTATAATTATATAATGCTTGATACAATGTTTTAATGTAAACAATCAGTCAGAATCACACAATAACCAAAATGTCAAAATGTGAAATTTCAAATGTTAGCGGGAAGCGCTACCAACATAACTGACAAAAAACACCATGACATATTTTTGACAAGTTCTTTTTTAAAAAATTTGTTTGTAAAATTACCTCAATAGAAAAAATAGTATAAAAAACATGTATCATAAGGCCTGTTAACGCACTCGTCCTTTGTAAAACTCGCCTAGCGGCTCGTTTTCCAAACTTGGACTCGTACGTTAACAGATTGCCTTATGATACTTGTGTTTTAATGTACTATACTAATATCCTGGAAATAAATAGTAGTGTTAATTGGTTAAATAAATAGTGTTAGTGTTAATGTTATCTAGTTAATTATAGTTTTAGTCTTAATTAGTTTTTAATAATTGTTTAATATTAGTGCTAGAAATTTTCATTTTAGTTTAATAAACACTTAATTTTAATTAATAATAATTATCTAATATTTACACTTCACCCAAATAAATCAAAAACGTTACATGACGTTTTTTTGACATTCACATGTACCTGTCAGTTACATATATTTGAATATTCAACTGTGTAACCAAGAAATTGTGTTTATAGTCGTATATAATAAATCATAGGCTACAGAACTTAATAAAATAATTAATTTTTAAATTTCTTAAAATAATATATAGAAAAAGTTTCAATAATATATAATAACCTATATAATAATATATCGTACCGGTATATTACCCATTGCTGGGTGTGCCAATCTGCTTTGTACGCAGATATCGGTAATGATGATGACATATTTGTACCGTGCAGGCATTTACCAGGCGTAATAAATAATAATAATAATAATAATAATAATAATAATAAGCTTTAATTTTTATTATAGCATAAATCGCTAAAAAAAAATTTAAAGGTATTTTTCTTTGAAAAACTATTTTGAGCTTCAAACTGCCATTTTCGGTTGTTCGATTTGTACTAAAATCTAATGCTGATTTTCAATATTAATTGTCAAGAAATCAAGATTTCTTGTCAAGATATCTTGATTCTTGACGATTCTTGGTCTTATTATGATTTCAAGACAAGATCAAGAGTATATCTTGATTTTTGTGAAACATTAAGTCCACAATGGAGCGATTTATTTCATAATGTAAAATTAAAAAATCGTGTCAACCAGTGGCACTAAAAACATAAACTTTAAGAACCAAGCTTTTAATTTTGCGAATTAATAATAATTGTCTGACTTAATCATGTAGTATAAATACCATTTAATTTTTTCCTAAAGTATTGAAACAACCTGTGTGTAAATGAAAAAAAATCTAATAATAGTTATTTAGACTTTTACAAAATACAATGGCTGGTAGCATGAACAATAGATTAAGGGTAAGCAAATGACTAGCAGTGTTTTATCTGTCAATCGTTTATGGTTTATTTTGGATAAAATACATCTAATAAAAGTTGCGTACAATTAAATTTTTTGTAACCATTCGGCATACTTTGTTAGTTTTGTATGGTATCTACATTCATTCAAATTTTGTGAAAAACTTTAAATCGGTCTCCTACAAAAAAACTATGGAAAACGAGTTGTCAGTTCGTCTTATTGACGACGAATTATTTTACTAAAATATAAACCGCCATTTTTTTCTCTTCTCAATGATGTGAAAGTTTGTATATCAAAAATATGAAAAAAATTCGAGAAAAATAAGATCATTGAAAAATATCGGAAATTATTTTTATTCAAATATTCTAGGTAGCTATGTAAATAATTAATTTAAAAGTTAATTTATTAACTTGAAAAAAAAAACACGTTAAACAAGTAACAATTAAATGTCTATTTTATTTTGTTATTTCTCATTGTTATATTTTGTTTATTATTATTTATATTAAAAAATTGTGGGGAGTACTCGTATAACAATGAAATTGACCCGACACATAATCAAACTTCAAACTACATATGTACCATTGACATATTACATAATACGTCAATGATGTATACCTATAATACCTATAGTAAAATTTTTGAAATATGTCCAATCAAGGTCATATGTTTCATGAACGAATTGACAAATTGGCATACATTTATCTCTATCATTTGCAAATACTACAAGCGATAAGGATGGATATAACACGCTTGTCTTTCAAAAATTATTATTGTATCGACTAAGTTAGGATATTCCATTTTAAAGCGATGCTCGTTGTTGATAATACTTTCTCTATTCGCAATCGAGATTAATGATAAAGGCGCTGATTTTTGAAACAAAATGGCCGCCATACGATGGGTCTGACATATGACAGTTCACTTTGTTCACTGTGTTTCGTTGACTATATACAAACCGAGTTTAAAAACTTATTTATATAAATAAAATAAAATAAATAAATATATCATCACGGCTTATTACCCATTGCTGGGTGTGCCAATCTGCTTTGTACACAGATGTCGGTAATGATGAAATATTTGTACCGTGAGGGCACTTACCAGGCGTCACCTCAGAGACACTCATTGCTGGCGTGGAGAGTGCACCACAGGGGTCAATTTTGTGCCATTTAAAATTGGAAATTTTTGACGTTATTTGGGATCGAACCCGATTCCCCAGATTCGCGACCTGACACTCAAGCACGCGGCCACGAGACCTAATATGAATATGAATATTTATATGAAGGCGATAAGTTTAAATATTTAATTATTAATTACTACACTACTCATGCACTCAGCTGTCACTTATTCAATATGGCGCTTGTACGATTGCTTTCCGTAGTACCCACTAGAGGGGAAATTTTATCTACGATTGCAAATTTATTTATTAATTCAGATATATTACCTTGATTCATAGCCGCACAAATAACTTTATCTTGTGTCAGTGGCACTCATACTGACACTGTGCCAGTATCTTCTTTTACACATATATTTGGTTTTACATTTGCTAATAAACTTACTAGTTGATTTTGTTTTGAATTTTGAAAGCCTTTACTGTAACATACATATATTTTTATAATAATAACAGTAGTATCTTATGTACCCTCATAAAAACTAAATAATAGACACTACTGAATTTGACAACTAAAATCTTGTTTCATATAATTCGTACATAATCTTGATCGTACAACTTAAAAAAAATATTGTACATAGCTATTTACTATTTTTAATATTTTTACATCATATAGTGCATATTTGAATTTTATTGTACCTAATATTTATAAAAATTATCTATCAAAAATATTTTTATATTATCATCTTTGTTTTCATATCTTAATCACATTTTAACTCAGTCATATTGACAAATATTTGTTCTTACATAAGTTTACAAATTGATCATTTTGTAACATTCTAATTATTTTATATACAGGGTGTTTTACAACTTATCTATGTAACAAATGTAAACGGGTAATAAAGTTTTATATATTTATGCCCGGTTGCAGAAACGTTCAGAGTTAGCGGATAATCAAACCGAACAAATTCGAATGAGTGTCCTTGTTCTTATGACGTTTAAATCATTGCTGTCAAAAATTGCTTGCATTTGTTTGTTTTGATGAACCGCTAACTGAACAAGCCGTTGATGAACATGTCTGCAACCGGGCATTAGTGTCTTACAATCACTATATCATATTACGTATATTACCCGTTAACATTTGGTGCACTTTTTTACTGGTCTAGGCCCGCAAAAAGTAGAGGCTTTTATGATTAATTTGGTATTACACTGTTCTGGTGAAATGTCAATTTTATAACTATTTTCATTATAAGAATTAGCAAATTGTTAACAAATTTTAGCATTAAATCGGTAATTGTAACTTAAACGAAAATATTTTAAGCTAAATGTAAGTAGTTAGTTATATATGTATTCCTCGAGTAGATCAAAGTAATACTGAAAAAACTTGGAGAAAACAGGCTGAAGAAAACATTTAAAATTGTTTTATTACATAGCCGACGTTTTGGCATCAAATATGCCTTTTTCAGGGAAATGTAAACTTACTGAGTTGATTTTTTTTAAATGTTGAATTACAAAAGTATTTTGTCAAAATTATTTTTAGTAAAATGTAAACCACACAGTTCATCTTCAGAAACAACTCGCAAAAGTGCAATTTCTAGAATCTAGACTAATGGTACAAATAACTATTATATATTTTACGTCGTTAAATTTGTCTCAAAAACAGGAAAATTTTTCATATAAGTTGAATTTGTCCCACCTTGTATAAATTTAAAATAGGAAAATTTTCTAGCTTATCATATTTTTCTTCATATATTTTAATTATATTTGAAATAAGATATTGAGAAATGTTTGCTTATATGTATATTTACCAATTATAGAATTTCTCTTGGACTGCACTGATAACCTTTCTGTTTAAAAGGAGCTTCCCTTTTCAGATGTAAATTTAGACAGTCTTTCAACGAAGAAAATGAAACAACTAATTGTGTTTCTTTCTGTATTTGCTGTATTCTCAACAGCTCAAAAACCTCTTCGTAAGTTATTAGCATAAATTATTTATTTACTTATTTATACTTTATAATTTTTCTAGCAAATTATATTGTACCATGTAAAAGAAATGATCCAAATTTGAATGAATGTTTTGCGGAAAGTGCAAACAGAGCCATAGTTCAAATGGTAACAGGTAAGAATTATTTGTTATAATATCTATTAGATAAAATTTTTAACTAGTCGTTAAAAATTAACCAGTGAGTTACTGATTAGGCCCGAATATTGCAACGAAATATTAATGACTTCTTAAATATTAGTATCAGACTTTCGATACAAATTTTTTTTGTTAACCTGTAGTTAAGACAGTAAATATAAGCTGTGCGATTGATCATCAGATATTTTACAATGATTAATTATTGAAATTTGTATAATAATTTGAAAAAGTTACGTGTTCTGAAACAGAATGTGACGTCAAAGTTCATACAGCTTATTAATATGTGACAAACCATCGCTTACGTTTATTTATACAAAGTGCCCATTTTATTTGTTCCCGCGTGAAATTTGGAATAGGCTAAACAGAATACATTTCATCAGGGGTGGACCGTGAACTTTGGTGGCTCTGGGCCCTGGGGGCGAGGGGGGGCGGTGCTGCTTAATAATTAACCATCTAACCGCCAGTTTGTAAATAAACTTTATAATGTTTTTTAATGCAGTATAGTGTTTTGGGGTATATTTAGTCAAAGAGAGTAGGAAAATTAGCAACAATTATGTATAGCAAAGGTTACATTGATATTTTAAAAGCAACTTTAATGCTATATGTGCCGAAAAAAGCTTAGTAGACAATTTTAATTTCATATATAAGAACGATTCGACAAATATTTTGCGTTTTGCAAGAAAAGATATTCTTGAAAACATTAAAACTAAAGAATATTTAAAAAATAAACTACAAGAAGAATGGCAATATAATGCCATCTGTGACCAAAAATTTGATAGATTCACTGCCTCGTTATTTAGTTGCTCTTATCATAACATTTCATCTTAAAAATAATTAATTTGATCTTCGATGCAGGATGTTAATACAGTATGTCGCGTTGTCGGACTACAGCGAGGGGCCCTTCTTATCTGCGGGGCCCTGGGCTGCAGCCCATAAGCCCATGCCTAAATCCGCCCCTGCATTTCATAAGCCACCAAGTCACATATAAAAATTACGACTTGCCTTTTCATAATTTTTTAGGCGGGAACAGATAAAATGGGCAGCCTGTATCATTAGCGTATAGGAGATGGACAAACTGGTTTCATATTTGTTATTGGGCGTTGTGATTTGAATGAGAGCATATCATAATTATTTCTGTTGCCAATCTTTTTATTTAATTATTTACGAAAATAACATTAAATTATTATTTTTACCTCCCGTCATAGGTAAGGGAGGTAATGTTATCGGTATATTTCAAAACTTTTCAAATTTGGCATTTGAGACTTTTATATGAAGGAAAACAACATATTAGATTTAGGCTAAAATTGATAAACCGGAAGTTATATTTTACTTGAAGGTCTGAATAGATTTTCGTGAAAAATATTATATAATTCAACACTTTTCAAATTTGGTATCTAATAATTAATGAGAACGATATAGATGTTTTCTAAAATTGATAAACCGGAAATTGTACTTTACTTAAAACGATAAACAGATTTTCTAGAATGAAATCATTAAAATATGATCCAAAACTTCTCAAATTTGTTATTTAAAATTCGTATAATTTGAAACAAAATCAACAGGAAGTATTACTTTACTTAAAGCTCATTGCTATTTTAAACATGGAATTGGAGGGAAGGTCATGTGCTGGCCAAATCAGATTTTTTATATGCTATGACACACACACACACACACACACACACACACACACACACACACACACACACACACACACACACACACACACACACACACACACACACACACACACACACACACACACACACACACACACACACACACACACACACACACACACACACACACACACACACACACACACACACACACACACACACACACACACACACACACACACACACACACACACACACACACACACACACACACACACACACACACACACACACACACACACACACACACACACACACACACACACACACACACACACACACACACACACACACACACACACACACACACACACACACACACACACACACACACACACACACACACACACACACACACACACACACACACACACACACACACACACACACACACACACACACACACACACACACACACACACACACACACACACACACACACACACACACACACACACACACACACAGTGTGTGTGTGTGTGTGTGTGTGTGTGTGTGTGTGTGTGTGTGTGTGTGTGTGTGTGTGTGTGTGTGTGTGTGTGTGTGTGTGTGTGTGTGTGTGTGTGTGTGTGTGTGTGTGTGTGTGTGTGTGTGTGTGTGTGTGTGTGTGTGTGTGTGTGTGTGTGTGTGTGTGTGTGTGTGTGTGTGTGTGTGTGTGTGTGTGTGTGTGTGTGTGTGTGTGTGTGTGTGTGTGTGTGTGTGTGTGTGTGTGTGTGTGTGTGTGTGTGTGTGTGTGTGTGTGTGTGTGTGTGTGTGTGTGTGTGTGTGTGTGTGTGTGTGTGTGTGTGTGTGTGTGTGTGTGTGTGTGTGTGTGTGTGTGTGTGTGTGTGTGTGTGTGTGTGTGTGTGTGTGTGTGTGTGTGTGTGTGTGTGTGTGTGTGTGTGTGTGTGTGTGTGTGTGTGTGTGTGTGTGTGTGTGTGTGTGTGTGTGTGTGTGTGTGTGTGTGTGTGTGTGTGTGTGTGTGTGTGTGTGTGTGTGTGTGTGTGTGTGTGTGTGTGTGTGTGTGTGTGTGTGTGTGTGTGTGTGTGTGTGTGTGTGTGTGTGTGTGTGTGTGTGTGTGTGTGTGTGTGTGTGTGTGTGTGTGTGTGTGTGTGTGTGTGTGTGTGTGTGTGTGTGTGTGTGTGTGTGTGTGTGTGTGTGTGTGTGTGTGTGTGTGTGTGTGTGTGTGTGTGTGTGTGTGTGTGTGTGTGTGTGTGTGTGTGTGTGTGTGTGTGTGTGTGTGTGTGTGTGTGTGTGTGTGTGTGTGTGTGTGTGTGTGTGTGTGTGTGTGTGTGTGTGTGTGTGTGTGTGTGTGTGTGTGTGTGTGTGTGTGTGTGTGTGTGTGTGTGTGTGTGTGTGTGTGTGTGTGTGTGTGTGTGTGTGTGTGTGTGTGTGTGTGTGTGTGTGTGTGTGTGTGTGTGTGTGTGTGTGTGTGTGTGTGTGTGTGTGTGTGTGTG
This sequence comes from Harpalus rubripes, assembly GCA_963082715.1. Lineage (NCBI taxonomy): Eukaryota > Metazoa > Arthropoda > Insecta > Coleoptera > Carabidae > Harpalus > Harpalus rubripes. The sequence goes on from OY720455.1 coordinate 17,479,964, forward strand.
TGTGTGTGTGTGTGTGTGTGTGTGTGTGTGTGTGTGTGTGTGTGTGTGTGTGTGTGTGTGTGTGTGTGTGTGTGTGTGTGTGTGTGTGTGTGTGTGTGTGTGTGTGTGTGTGTGTGTGTGTGTGTGTGTGTGTGTGTGTGTGTGTGTGTGTGTGTGTGTGTGTGTGTGTGTGTGTGTGTGTGTGTGTGTGTGTGTGTGTGTGTGTGTGTGTGTGTGTGTGTGTGTGTGTGTGTGTGTGTGTGTGTGTGTGTGTGTGTGTGTGTGTGTGTGTGTGTGTGTGTGTGTGTGTGTGTGTGTGTGTGTGTGTGTGTGTGTGTGTGTGTGTGTGTGTGTGTGTGTGTGTGTGTGTGTGTGTGTGTGTGTGTGTGTGTGTGTGTGTGTGTGTGTGTGTGTGTGTGTGTGTGTGTGTGTGTGTGTGTGTGTGTGTGTGTGTGTGTGTGTGTGTGTGTGTGTGTGTGTGTGTGTGTGTGTGTGTGTGTGTGTGTGTGTGTGTGTGTGTGTGTGTGTGTGTGTGTGTGTGTGTGTGTGTGTGTGTGTGTGTGTGTGTGTGTGTGTGTGTGTGTGTGTGTGTGTGTGTGTGTGTGTGTGTGTGTGTGTGTGTGTGTGTGTGTGTGTGTGTGTGTGTGTGTGTGTGTGTGTGTGTGTGTGTGTGTGTGTGTGTGTGTGTGTGTGTGTGTGTGTGTGTGTGTGTGTGTGTGTGTGTGTGTGTGTGTGTGTGTGTGTGTGTGTGTGTGTGTGTGTGTGTGTGTGTGTGTGTGTGTGTGTGTGTGTGTGTGTGTGTGTGTGTGTGTGTGTGTGTGTGTGTGTGTGTGTGTGTGTGTGTGTGTGTGTGTGTGTGTGTGTGTGTGTGTGTGTGTGTGTGTGTGTGTGTGTGTGTGTGTGTGTGTGTGTGTGTGTGTGTGTGTGTGTGTGTGTGTGTGTGTGTGTGTGTGTGTGTGTGTGTGTGTGTGTGTGTGTGTGTGTGTGTGTGTGTGTGTGTGTGTGTGTGTGTGTGTGTGTGTGTGTGTGTGTGTGTGTGTGTGTGTGTGTGTGTGTGTGTGTGTGTGTGTGTGTGTGTGTGTGTGTGTGTGTGTGTGTGTGTGTGTGTGTGACAAAATGTTCTAATGCGATAACTCTAATACTACAATTTCAAAAATTATAATTCTTTCGTATTCCTCTTCCTTACATGCATGTGAAGAGCTGATTATATTTTGGTTATAATTGGTCAACCGGAATTACCCTCATTTGATGAATTTAACAGTTTTTCTTGAAAAAACGATATTAAATATCATTTTTCACAATTAATGTTATTATAAATATTAAAGGATATTTTATTCTTTACACGATTTGATTGCATTTTATAGTTCATATTAAATGGATGAGTTAAAAAATTATAAAGAAATTAAATATCATATATTAGTCAGCTATACTATAACTATGGAAACAGCTGCTTTATTAAGAAAATTCTGATTGTAAGGTGTCAGTGTCAAGTGCAGTTGGCAGTATGTTTGTTATAATTATACTGGAAATATAGTATCTTTTGCTAGAAACTTTCTGTATGGAATTTGTACAACTGCCTTAAGGTAATGTACAAGAAATAGAATCTTTTGCAAGGAACTTTCTGTGTGACATTTGTACAAAATACATAGAGCTGACTGTAGGTAATATGCTGGCCACATCAGATATTTTATCATTTAATTCTGCACTTAGTCACCAGTTATAATTTATCCAATAAGACCTATGATCTCAAATTACTCGAGCAACGAAAAATTTCTACTCGTATCGTATGTCTAGTATACTATAATATGTACAATTTCAGGCGATGAAGAATATGGTATTCCTTCTGCCATGCCCTTAAAACATGAAGATGTAGATTTCAGCGCACCTGGAATTCAGTTTACTCTATATAATATTATTATACACGGTGTAAAAGATTTGAGAGTCATCGACCCACAGTAAGTAATATTTCATAAACAGCCTAATTCCACAAGTGCCAAACTGGGACGAATAGGAACGGGATGTAAAGTTATCTCAGTGTATGGACCAGTCGTAGGACGCTAACCTCATGTACCTTACCTATATTGAAGTTGAAAAAAGAGGCGCAGAATGTTAAAAATATTTTATTTAGGTGGTAATCGACTTCGGACCATCAATGGAGTCCTCATCAGGCTGAATTTTAAATGAGTAGTTTTGAAACTAGTTTTCAAGTAAAACCCAAGAATTTTAGTTTTGGTTTGAGATAACTCAAAACCGTTTTAACATTGTATATATGGCGTTTTCGAAACTAAAAACATTTTGAAAACGGTTCCAAAATTGCATGTAACCTGAGTAATTAATTATAATACTGTCAGTTTTGACATTACGTCAAAACTTCCATTACCCCTCAGGCGATTTAAACCACATACTAACGATTGATCATGTGTGTATCACGTTGTGAAAACTGACTTTACATATTTTTATGCTGATAAGATTTAAAATAATAATAAACATTTGATTTCATCTATATAGTTTAATATACGATACAAGTACTTGTGATTATAGTCTTTTAGTGTGTGGTTCATACTACACTGTGAAAACTTTTCATTCCGACATCCCAGTTTAGCAATTGCGGAATTAGTCTATCTAAACTCAATATTCCTGGAGGTGGAGATAACACTTGGTACTAAAAAGGCATACAAGTTCTTTATACATTTTTTCATTTTTTAGGATCGATTTGGAGAAAAATATAATTAAGTTTTACTTCAATAGTCCTTTGATAATTTGGGAAGGAGACTACGTAGCTAAAGTGAGTGACCCCATTGGGCTTGGGATAATGCAGAAAAGGGGCCACACCAATTTCCATTTCGGTAATTATTATCACTTTTAAGATTTTTTTTAACATATTGAAACAATTCTTATATTTTTTAGTCAAAGGAAAGTTTTTAATGACGTACCAATTCGAATTAGAAAATAGAAATGGCATTAACTACGCAAAAATCATTCGAGCTAGAGAAGAAGTATTAAAAGTTAATTTAAGTATCGCCGCTAATAATGACGAAACTGGCCTTACAGGGGATGAATGGAACATTTTTAAGGATAACATTATAAACGATGACTTTTTATTAGTTTGTGCTAAAGCCGTAGGAGTTTTCATACAAGCAATATTTAATGTTGTTCCTTATGACAATGTATTTCCTTTATAAAAATGATATTGCTTCATAAATATAGTATTTAATTATTTTAAATTTTAATAACCCTACGCTGTAAAAGTTTATACCCATTAAGTAACCTTAAAAGACTGGAAAATAGAACTTACCCGTACGTTAAGTAAAATTTTTGAAAGATATCCAATTCAGGTCATCTGTATCATGAAAGAATTAACAAATTGGCATATATTTATCCCTCTCACAAGAAGGTAAGATGGATATAAGACATTTGTCTTTCAAAAATTCATATTGTTTCGACTAAGTTAGTACATTCCATTTTAAAACGATGCTTGACAATACTTTCGCTGTAATGTAAGTGTATTTATTAATTCAGATATACGAGTCATTACTTTGATTCACTGACACTGTGTCCGTATCTTATTTTCACATATTTGGTTCTACATTTGCTAATAAACTTACTGGTTGAATTAGATTTTAATTTTGAATGCTTTTACTGTAATATATATTTTTATAATAATAAAATAAGAGTAGTATCTTATGCACCCTCATAAAAACTAAGTGAACGACACTACTGAATTTGACAGAGCAAAATCTTAACTCATACAATTTGTAGATGACCTTGATCGGACATCTTTCACAAATTTTACTGTACACCTTGTCAATAGTTTAATCTCTTGAATCCCAGTAGGTCATGTACACTACAAGCCTTCAAAACGCAAATAAGTACCTATACCCATTTTCCCCAAAATCTTGGAAGTATTCAAAATTCCAATTTTTATATACCGGATGTATTCTTGAATCTGTATGTAATACGTTATTTTTTATTTTGCTGTTTTTAACTATCAATTTTAGATAAAAATATTTCAAATAAGTGTTGTAAGTAATAAAGTTCTTCACCTCAATCACTAATCCTATTTTATTTTAAACGTTTTGTAACCTCTAAAACCGAATTTGAAATTTTATGAATATTGCTCATTTGTAATGCATAATACAAAATTACAAGTAAATGCATATTGTCTGAACTGTTAAAAATTGGTTTATTAGGCTAGATCCTAATTTATTTTAATTGTGTTATAAAAGAGATTTCGTAATTATATATTTATTGTATTTTGGTTTATAAATTGAACGCCGTTTTTATCAAAAAGAAAAACTGAAAAATTCAATTATATTATTCTGATAGTTCAAACATTGTGGCCCATATTGAGAGCGCACTTTTATAATAAATTTATTGTAGCATACTCCTCATAAGAATATAATGTAAAATCGCTTAAGTGTAACAAATTTTAACAGCTTATTCCTGATCTTATATCAAGGTGCATATGTCGAGAAACTTTTTGTTACAGAGTTACACCACTTTAAAGGTGCACCTCATCAGGCACATTTTTATTAATAACTCAGGTATATCCCGTGTCAAACGTCATGAGCTATTGCGCAGAAAGCAAAACTCTTTATCTTTCTCTCTCTCTTTTCACTAGCTGTCTCTCTTCTTGATCTGCGCATTTCATAGCGCATGACGTTTGGAACCACCTCTAAGTAGCAGTAGCACTTAAATTCTTAGATTTGGTATGATGATACTTACTATTTATTTAGATGCTTATTTATACATTTAATTCTGTATATCTCATCTCACATATACTTATCAAATATTTCATACCTACAATAAAAACTTGACAATCGCATTAGTTTTATAGATATTTTATTTTCAGAAAAAATCAATTATTCAAAATATTTAGATAGATAGATAGATAGATAAATAATTTTATTGTTTAAAGAAAAAATCTCATACAATATTGTTACAAAAGTTGAGCAACTTAAAAATAATTTATTTGGAGCTGCTTATTTTATTTTTGGTATTTACAATTACAAAAAATATATTACATATATCTGAAATTTTTGCCTATTTGTAAGACCTTCCTTCCTGTAATAATTAAACTATTCATTTATTATGAAACTGCGCGTTAGTAGGGCATTTACCATGAAATGGAAGATATTGTTTGCGTGGGTTGTGTCGTTCGGTTGTAGGAGAGTGAAAAGGGAGTACGGGGGGTATGAGAATTTGTGTAGGAATGCTGATCGTATCGCTGTATATATGGGACACTTGAAAAAGAAATGGTCCAAGTCTTCCTTCTCTTCCAAGTTACATAATGTACAAATCTCAGTTGTTTTTAGAATGTATCTTATATTTTTGTATGTTATTTTGATTTCATCTTTATTTGAAAGCCTGAGTTGTGCTATTAGACGTACTTTATGGATTGCCAGGTTCATTTCTAAGTATTTTTTTGTGTCTGTCGAGGTATCCATTTGTTTATATAATATGGTGTAGCTGGAGTTGTTTATTCTTTGTATATCTTTATCCCAATTTATTTTACTTATTTTTTCGGTTATGTTATTTATGGCATTTTTATTTACACATTGAGCGTTCCATATATTTTTCATATCTAGTTCCTCTAGCTTATTTCTCACCTGTGTAACCCAGTTAAATTCAATTTTATTGTTTTTTGTTTTGTCCAACTCGTTTAGTCGGTTGTAGATAATTTTCGGGTAGCGATTGTCTTCCATACTGAGTATTTTTCTCCACCATGTTAGTGTTCTCTTCCATACTGTTGAAGAGCTGTGATTAGTTCCTGTTTCCACTCGGAGTAAGTATCCGGGTGTATTTTTCAGGCAAAGTAAAATGCTTTTTAAGTATCGTATTTGACTTACTTCAATAATGTCAGTATATCTGGCACCCCAGATTTCAGCTCCGTACAACCCAGTAGCTTCCATTATAGATTTCATCAATTTAATTTTTTCAGGCCAGTTACGTGATTTTGTTTTGCAGAGAACGGTTTTTATTCTACCTGTAGCCATTGTTGCCTTTTTTGTTGCTTCATTGGCTGCTTCTGCGAATTTACCGGATGACGATATTGTTACTCCAAGGTAGGAGAATTTATTTACTGTTTCGATGATTTTTTCGTCATATTTAAAAGTAGGTAATTTTTTCAAACGTCCTTTATAAAAAGGTATGATTTTTGTTTTATCTGTGTTTACTTGGAGCATGTACTCAGTGCAGTATTTGTGTAGAATATTTAACTTTCGCTGTACATCGACTTCGGAGTAGCACAGTATAGTCAGATCATCTGCATACGCCAAGAGTAGTATATCTTCTTTACCATTAACGTTTAATCCAATACAGCCGGCTTCGCGGAAGTAGTCTTCTAAGTTGTTTATAAATAGTGAGAAAAATAGGGGGCTCATAGGTTCGCCTTGCATTACTCCCTTACTCATTTTCACATTGTTACAGCGCCCTTGTTCTGGGTTTAGTTTTATTATGGCATTATCATACATATTTTGCGTTATTCGTATGATTTTCGAACTAACCCCGCTGTTATATAGTTTGCTCCACAGCAAATTATGATTAATTGTGTCGAACGCCTTAGCGAAGTCGACGAAAATGGCAAATACACAACTCTTTTTAAGGCGCATATGGAGATGGATTATACCTGTCAGTGAATATAGGTTATCTGTGGTTCCTCGTCCACTTCTGAAGCCAGCCTGATTTTCTTTTAAGATTTGGTTATCTTCTGTCCATTTTTGAAGTCTGCTGGTTAAAATTTGGGTAAAAACTTTTGATATAGAATTTATCAGTGCAATACCTCTATAGTTGGAGGGTATTGTTTCATCCCCTTTTTTGAAAATCATACTCATTCGGACTGAAGACCACGTTTCAGGAACTTCTTCTTTCTCCATGATTTTGTTAAACATATCTAAAATGTAATGTAACCAGTTGTTCGGTAATTTTTTGAAGAATTCATAGCTTAGCCCGTCCGTGCCTGGGGCTTTATTGTTTTTGCATTTATTGATACTGGATAAAAGTTCATCCATACTAATATTTGTATCAAGTGACGGATGTAAGCAGTCTATGTAGTAAATTTTTGGTTGATTTAATTCAGGGTATAGTTCTAAAAAATAATTCTTCCATGTATCGCCATTGATCTTATTAGTGCGCATCTCTTTATATGATGAGTTTCTAACTACATCCCAGAATTCTTTGTTGTTTTTGACTTGTGAAATTTTGATTGTGATTTCTTTTTCGTATTCTTGTTTGCATGTATTTATTTCTTTTTTGTAATGACTCTTATCTGAAATGTAGATTTTTAAATTTTCGGATGATGGATTATTTTTATAGTTTCTTAGAGAGTGTAGGGCAAGTTTTCTTAGTTTAGCACAATTTTGGGTAAACCATGGATTTTTCTTTAGTTGTATTTTATTATTTGTATACTTTATTTCCATCATTCCTACTTGCGTGGCTGCCTCTTTTATTGCACTAATTAAATTGGTATAAAGGTTATTCGGGTTCGAATCCGATAAATATATATGGGTCAGCTTTTCCATTGTGTAACTATATGGTAAAGTTTTTTCTTCGTTAAATTTAAATTGTACGAGGTATTTTGTATTAGCAACATTGGCTGGGGCAGGTCTACTTTCATGACTTGAAGTTATTAGTTTAGTAGTAAGGAGGCCAATACTATGTCCTGAGGATGAAAGAGTGGGAGTAAATGTTAATTTGCTTACCGTTTCTGCGAATATAAGGTTGCTCCAGAAAAGGTCGATTGTGCTGGACCCATTATGGCAAGTGTAAGTAGGTTTTGCAGGAATATCGCCCAGAACTCTTCCATTAAGTACTATGAGGCCAAGTGCTTCCATATTGTTTACCAGTTTCCGTCCTTTTTCGGGACTCCAGCACATTATTGTTGTTGATACATCCTTCTTCAATTTGATTTAACAATCCTATTTTTGAGTTGAAGTCTCCAACGATCAGCATTGCATGGTCAGGATATTGGTCCATTATTTGGGCGACAGTTTCATAAAACATATCAAAACATATATTATTTAAGGAAGGTTTAAAGTACACATTACATATTATACATTTAAATGTTTTATACATTACATTAATTATTATCCAATATTCAGATTTTTCTATGAAAGTAGCCTTTAAACTTTTATTAACTAGAACCAGCAGTCCTCCTGAGGCTCTGCCAACTTGTTTTTCTTTAATAGCATTTGAATAAAAAATTTGGGTATAGTTTTCAAGATATTTTGGTAGATTTGGTTTGTCTAGGTAATACCACGTTTTAGAGAAACATATCACGTCGCCTGCTGTGATTATGTTTACCTCAAACTGTTCTAATTTGTACAGATTGTTTAAACCATTAATATTAAAAGTAACAAAGTTTATGTTTGTATTATGCGCATTACTACTTATCTTATTTATGTTAATGTTGTTTACAGTGGGGCTAGTTGATGGATCTCTATGGGTTGTACCTCTACTTCTAGCTTCGAAAGGAATGCTTTGGTGCTTTGGGTCCTTTTTCGGGTCCGGAGTTTGTACCGGAGGGCGAAGCAAGGCTGTCGTCGGATGAATTATTCCTGTTTCTTTTTCTATCTTCATCTTGAGTTTTCGATCCTATTATAACAATTTCATTGCGAACAATCTTCACGTCTACGCCGTCATCTTTGTACTTTTTCTTTAGTTTTAGTAGTTGGGATCTTTGTTGGAGTTCTTCAATTGTTAAGTCTAAGTTTACATATATATTGCTGCCTTTCAGCTGCCTTCGGTTATAAAATATATTGTCTTTTAGTTTTTTCAAAATATTTAGTTAATAGTTAAAAAATAATCAAGTTACTACAGGAAGAAGAACAAAATAAAAAAATTAAATATAATCTATTTATAACTGCTCTTATATACGATAGGCTTTTACGAAAAATCTACTGAAAACACGAATGGTTAATACTTACCGTGTTCTCTCTAAAATTATACCATATCTACTAGATCCATCTACCGGATCCATGATTTGTGGATTGAGTATTTCAACAGGTAAATGAGGTAAATGAAGAACCTAACCTCAAAAAAGGTAGTGACGTCAAGCACAGCGCGCGTAAAAAAAGAGAATGTCTTCAATGTTGGAATCGGAAGCAGGACTGTGCTCAGTTTGTTAACTCTTATATGTTCCATTTAAGCCATTCAGTATATGGCACTGGCAACAGCGCAAATCTGAAGTAGCCGAAATTACATTGGGTAAACTTGTCTCTTGTCTCTAATTTCAGCCAATCAGAGATGTCAAAACTATTCCCTATGCTCCGCAATACTGAATGGCTTAAATGGAACAAGGTATGCGTCAAATTTCAAATCTGTTTCAATCTTCCAAATGTTTTTCATAGGTTATAAATCTACCCTGTTTTACCAATTGCGTTCTTAAAATATCGATTTTGGTAGCTGTAACCTGGTAAGCAGCTGTCTACCGATATAACCCAGTAACAGTTTACCCGTAGAATATTCGTAAATGCCTGATATGTTCAAAAAAAATTCTTAACTCGGAGTAGGCTATGAACAAAGAAACGTATATCAATTTAAAAATATTTAATTAAATGTCAATTTGACATGAGATATTGTCGAAAATAATATCTAAAGAAATCAAAACTTTTCTTCTTGCATTTTATTTTAGAAATAGAAACAAATTAGAAAACGGCGAATGTCAATGCTGTACTGTATTCTACTTTATTGTTTTTTCTCCTTAAAATTACTTGCCAAAAATTCGGTGATGACTTTTAAACAATAAGCACGTTTTAGGACCCCTAAAATACGATTTTAATTTTTACGATAATGTCTGTCTGTATGTATGTGTATGTGTGTGTGTGTGTGTGTGTGTGTGTGCATGCGCGCGTGTGAGCGTGCGCGTGTGTGCGTGTGTGAGTGTGTGTGTGCGTGTGTGGGCGGGTGGGTGTTTGGATGTGTGTGTGTGTGTGTGTGTGTGTGTGTGTGCGTGCGTGCGCGCGTGTGAGTATGTGTGTGTGTTTCAAAAATTATAATTCTTTCGTATTTCTCTTCGTTACAGAGCTGATTAAATTTTGGTTATACTCACATTTGAAGATTTTAACAGTTTTTCATGAAAAAACAATGTTAAATATATATTTTTTTTACATTTAACGTTATTATAAATATTAAATTAGCTAGCTATGCTATAACTATTGAAACAGCTACTATATTAAGAAAATTATGATTGAAAGATATCAGTGTCAAGTGCAATTGACATAGTATATTTGTGTTATAATTTCACTGGAAATACCTATAGTATCTTTTCTCGAAACTTTTTGTATGGAATTTGTATAAAATACATATAACTGCTGGAAGGTAATATACAAGAAATAGAATCTTTTGCAAGGAACTTTCTATATGAAATTTGTACAAAATTCATAGTACTGACGGAAGGTAATGAGCTGGCCATTCTCCTTAAAATTACATTTCAAGATCACTTTTGCCATCTTGACTTTTGAAATGAATAATGATCAGACTTACGTTTCTCTATCCATAGCCTACTCCGAGTTAGGAATTTTATAGAACACACTGTACCTTAATTCCATTACGGGTATTTTTTTTTAATTAGAAAAATATAGAAAATATTAGTGCAAGTGCATTTGCAGATATGGTGTTCTTGAGTATTTTTGCATTGTACGTACTATTTTATAAGTAAAAACTAAAAAATGTTAATAGGTAAAAAATAACGATGAAAAACGCTCATGGCTTCCCTATATGATACACGCCTCTCGTTAAGATACATAAACAAAACAAAGTACATCTAGGCATCTAAATAAGTAGTATATTCAGGGGCGGATTTAGGCATGGGATTTGCGAGCTGCAGCCTAGGGCCCCGCAGATACAAAGGGCCCCTCGCTGCTGGCAATCGGCATAATATGAAGTATAGACCGAATTATAAAATTGCACGTATTGGACGTAATTTGACATTAACATGTACTTTTTTTATTATTTTTTGTCCTAATCCATAGCATGCTTCATTATAAAAACTAAAAAGTATATAAGTTTTAAATTTACATCTCGCTTATACAAAGGGCTAATTTAATAATACTTGATGTGCTAGACGCAGAATTTAATTCTCTAAAACTCTTATTTGAAGCATTTATTTCTAAAATCAAAATGAAACCATTATATTCAAGAAAAACTGTTAACAACTTCTGGTAAAATATCACATCCGGTTAGCCTGTTTTAACCAAAATCTACTATGTTATTCCACTTGACATAAAAGTCTTATATACCAAATTTTAAAAGTTTTGGATTATATTTTATAGTAGTTTTTCATTAAAATCTATTATAAGATTAAATTAAAATACCATTTCTGGAAATTATGTGATAACCAAAAAAGGAGGTGCACAACTAGATGTTATAGAAGTCCTAAATACAAAATTTCAACTTTCCACGGCTTACCGTTTTTGAGTTATGAGAGATACGTACCTACGTACAGATGTCACGACGAAATTAGTTAAAATAGATTCAGGGATGGTCAAAATGGATATTTCCGTTGAAATGTGAAAACCGAAATTTTTGCGATTACAATACTTCCTTTACTTTGTACAAGGAAGTAAAAATAGCAGTCTAAAATCCAATTTAATTCATTTTTACTTCCTTGTACAAAGTAAAGGAAGTATTGTAATCACGAAAAATTTAGGTTCTCAGATTTCAACAGAAAAATCCATTTTGACCACCCCTGAATCCATTTTGACTAATTTCGTCGTGACGTCTGCACGTACGTATCTCGCATAACTCAAAAACGGTAAGCCGTAGAAAATTGAAATTTTGTATTTAGGACTTCTATAACATCTAATTGTGCACCTCTCTTTTTGGTCATTACATAATTTCCAGAAATGGTATTTTATATGAAGCCTATAATAGATTTTAATGAAAAACTATATTTAAATATAATCCAAAACGTTTCAAATTTGGTATATAAGACTTTTATATCAATCGGAGTAACATAGCAGATTTTGGTTAAAACAGGCTAAGCGGAAGTGATATATTACCTGTTGTTAACAGTTTTTCTTGAATAAAATGGTTTCATTCTGATTTTAGAAATAAATGCTTCAAATAAGAGTTTTAGAGAATTAAATTCTGCGTCTAGCACATCAAGTATTATTAAATTAGCCCTTTGTATAAGCGAGATATGTAAATTTAAAACATATACTTTTTGGTTTTTGTAATGAAGTTTATGTTAATGTCAAATTTCGTCAAACACGTGCAATTTTATAATTCGGTGTATACTTCATCTTCATATTTGTCTTGCGTACAAGGACGTCGTGTGGTGTCCACATCAGATTTTTATATTCGCAAGCATTATGTTACGTGTTATACAGAGAAAAAAATAAGTAATACAGTTTATAGGTATGTATATATTTTATAATAGTTATTTATGTATTAAGGGCATAACTAAAAGATTGTAGCACGCGGGAATGTTTAAAGCTCGACGCGTAGCGGACTTTAATTTTCCCGAGTGCTATAATCTTGATTATGCCTGTAAAACTTACAACGTTTTATTTTATTTTGGTTCTCGAAATTCAAGGATTTAATAAGTATATTTGTATATTCGTTGTCATTGTGCTGGTCAGTGCTGGCGTTGTGAATTTTAAGTATATGCTGTGGTTTCTACGTAATTTGTTGGTGTTACTATGTTGTTTATTGTAAACATTTTAGTGTCAAATGGAACAGATATCGGTTATTCCAAAGAAATATCGAATATCGGATGAATTTGAAGCTGCACAAGGCAAGTTAGTTCCACAAAAGTTAAAATACGTATCCGAGAAAGAATACGAAAGTTTTGCGAGTGGCGGTATTGAAAAATGTGATTTATCGAATTTTTACCTCTTGCTAAGAGAGGTATTGTATTCATGCTAAAATTCGCATATCCAGATTTTAGTGAATAAGCACGTTTTAAGGTCCCTAGAATCCGATTATAAAATCTTTACGATGATGTCCGTGTGTGTGTGTGTGTGTGTGTGTGTGTGTGTGTGTGTGTGTGTGTGTGTACGTGCGTACTTGCGTGCATGCGTGCGTGCGTGTGTGTATGTATGTGGTGTGTGTGTGTTTGTGTGTGTGTGTGTTTGTGTGTGTTTGTGTGTGTTTGTGTGTGTGTGTGTGTGTATGTGCGTGCGTGTGCGTGTGTTTGTGTGGATGTTGGATTCACGATTTCTCAAATACTATAAGACTTAAGACATTTTTAACTACGGATTCCTCAATCTAACAATAATGGGAAGAGTTGATTAAGTTTTGGTAACAATTGGACAACCGGAAGTAGTAGTTACAAGAAAAAATCATCTAAATATTATTTATCGAAAATTTATGTAAATACTTATATTAAAGAACGTTAAATTCTTTATTCGATAAATATAAATTCATTATTATATCTTCTATAGATTTAGAGATAAAGAAATGCATACAAAATAATTTGATGTAAAAATTCTCAGATAAAACTACTACAAGGCAAGAAATTCAAATGTTTGTAATTGACACATAAATGTCACTGTCAAAAATATTTGTATGCCACTGTCAAAAATATTTGTACATTATTATGAAGATTATGAAAATAAAAAAAGTCAACAACGCAAAAGAATATACGTAAAAAAGAAAAAAAAGGAATTTGCGAAAAAATTACGAACATAAAGAAAAAGAAAAGGATAGTAGAAAAAGAAAATTTCAGGATATTGAATATAAAGAAAATGTATGTATTGTACATAATTTATATTAAAATATCCCATAGATTTTGCAAATATATGTGAGAATTATTTTGTAGTGAGACATGAATATATGTATTTGTACTTAAAAATATTTTTCATTTAATGTGTACAACCAGGTAAAATATCTGGTGAGAGGTTATGTGCTGGCCACATCAGATTTTTTGTGTTTGACTTTTATCCATAAATCACAATTTTTCTATGCTTGAATAGCTGTTGCCGGGCAACTTTATGAGCCCTCGGGCAATAAAAGCCAAATTGCGCCTGCATTTGATGAAGAATAAACAAGTTTATGATTTAAAAAAACTAATTAACGAGCCATTGAAACTACTAAATTTTTGGTCCCCGATGGCGTTATATTCTGTTTGGGTTGGACCTTATTTTTAATAAGTATTATACAATAGCCATTCTCTTACAAAATTCAAATTATTTGTCGAATTGTTCGTATGTATGAAATTAAAATTGTAGTAGGGTGACCATACGTCCCGTTTTTGAACGGGACACCCCGTTTTTTTACCATGTACTGACCGTCCCGTCGTTTTAGTTAAAATAACACATTTGTTTCGTTTTAGAAGATATATCTCCTATTAAAAGATTTATATCTCTATAAAAAATAAAACAAAACTTGGTTTACAATTTTTATGATTACTTCATAATTATAATAGTAATTTATAAGACCTGAAACAAGCAAGCATATTCCAGAGAGAGGCGTAAAGACTCTTTCAGGTCTTGTTGGGTACAATTTTTTTTTCACTGTTCTCAAAAATGGATAATGAACAATCTATAGACATACATAATTTTATTTTTTACTGCGAACAAATAAGAAATAAATATATAAACATGGATTCATGCAGGGGTAAAGAAGGATTTTCCGGTCTAAAAAGTTATCAGAAACAGCTCTTTTTCAGGACGACCGCGAAAATAGTATATTGTGTTATTAGGAGTAAAAGTGATACTTTGTGTAGCGAGCATGGAAGTTGGACAATTGCATGCGAGGCACACAAAGACACTTTTATTTCGAATGACATATTAATTTTTTTTTCAAACGCACTACTTTTCTTTTTATTCGCTAATTCTATGTAGTTTCTATGGATATTTATTTATTTTATTTCGGCGGAGTAGAAATTAGCTATTTCTACTCCGCCGGCGTAGAAATTTCCAGCGGCGTAGAAATGAAACTTCTACCTTGTGAAACAAGACATAAAAATGCCATTTCTACGCCGTTTGAAAAAAAAATTATTGAACTCAAATTTTGACATTGATGATGTCCATATCAGCTCCTATTTCAGCGCTGCCGGTAGCGAATATCAGCGCGGTTGATTTCGCTTCGTTGCTACTGGCAGAGCAACGGAAGACATGCAGTCTGTCATGCAGATGTCCATTAATTCCACTTCTAGGAGGCTGGTGTCTTGGCGTTCGGCGAGGAACCGAAGACAGCCCACGGATACGAGGTACATTCGGAGAGTAAAAGGGTTCACCCTACGGCAATGACAACAGTGGTCATTTGAAGAGACGCTAACTACGTGGTGAAACTGACGCAGAGGAACTCCATACCAGCTCTTACTTCGGCCCGATACGAGATAAATTCGGAGGGTGTCAGCGAGATGCCGAAAGAAACATGGTAGGTGGAGATTAGGTGTGCGGGTGGCGAAAATGTACGCCATGTGAAGATGAAGCGAATCGGTTTTACAGTAATAAGCATCTACCCGCAGCTCTGTGAAGAAACACCTCCCAACCCATGTATAATTTTGAATTTAAGGTTATTTGTTTTATTAATTTGGGGTTAGTTTGTTATTTAGATTTTTTATTTAACGGGTATAATTTTATGTTGGGAATTATTCGCTTATTCAATTCGTTCGAGGATTGCAATAATTTTGTTGAGAATTAAAATATTTTCCTCGAAAATATTTTAAATTCTTAAGGGGTGGCAATTGTAACAAACCCAGGTTAGTTTAAATATTACGTTTTAACAAAATTATTTGCAATTTATGTCAATTTATTGTAATTAATCTCTTTGGCTACGCCGGAGGTTATTGCACTTGTCATTCAGAAAAATTATTACAATCTTGAATTCATTCAGGTTCGGATTACAATTCAATTCGATTCAACCCAGCTGAAGATCTTCAGGGGTTGTCTACCCCGAGGTATGAGAAATATATTGCTAAATATTATTCGTTTATATTATTATATGAAATAAATAAATATGTGTATTTATTTTTGTTTATTATTTAACTTGTTTTTGTTAATAAATATTATATTAATTTTGATTTGCTTTTGTGTTTAACTATTTTATAACCTATGACCGCAAACCGAGTCCACCTAGTGTTTCATCAAGACAAGAAATTTTGTCTTGATCATTTCTTGTCTTGGTTTGATTTTCAAAACAAGAAAATAAAAATTTCTTGTCTTGCTCATTTCTTGGTAACGCAATTCTTGTCTTGTTTTAAGAATTCTTGATATATCTTGTTTCTTGACATTTT
Organism: Harpalus rubripes; assembly: GCA_963082715.1. NCBI lineage: Eukaryota > Metazoa > Arthropoda > Insecta > Coleoptera > Carabidae > Harpalus > Harpalus rubripes. The sequence goes on from OY720455.1 coordinate 17,496,126, forward strand.
AGGGGAATCCCCTTTCTATATTGCTTTATCCAATCCGAAAGCTCAAATGTAACGGAGTCTGCGTCTGCCCTTGGCCCTTATAGTCAAATAATGTTACTTTGATATTAGTCGCATCGCGCATGCAATGGACTACAAGTTGTTGCTCATTGGTTATTTATTTTCTTGTATTTTCTTGTCTCGATATTCCGCATTTTTTATTTAAAACAATGGGTAGTCAAAGAAAAATAAATCAGATTCGAAATCGGTTTTATTCCAAAATAATATTTCTCCCTCTCAAATCTAATAAAAATATGATGTGACTAGCACAGCACAATACCTCTCGTCATTAATTTTTGTATTAAAAATTGGTTTGTTTATTAGATATTTTATAAATTCATATCCTGATATTATCTTCTTAAAACACTACCATTATTAATTTGAAATGACATTTTTGACATTCACATGTACCTGGCAGATACATATATTTGAATATTTCAACTGTGTAACCAAGGATTTATGCTTATAGTCGTATATAATAAATCATAGGCTATAGAACTTAATAAAATATTTATTTTTATAAATTTCTTTAAAAAAATATATAGAAAAAGTTTCAATAATATATAATAACCCATAGAAAATTTAATAATCTTTAAAAATAATATATCATCACGGCATATTACCCATTGCTGGATGTGCCAATCTGCTTTGTACGCAGATATCGGTAATAATGACATATTTGTACCGTGCGGGCGTTTACCAGGCGTAATAAAAATAACAATAATAATATTTAATTTTTATTATAGCATAAATCGCGAAAAAAAGACATTAAAAGGTATTTTTCTTTGAAAAACTATTTTGAGCTTCAAACTGCGATTTTCGGTTGCTCGATTTGTACTAAAATCTAATGCTGATTTCCAATATTAATTGTCAAGAAATCAAGATTTCTTGTCAAGATATCTTGATTCTTGATGATACTTTCTTGTCTTGTCTTGGTCTTGTCATGATATCAAAACAAGATCAAGATTATTTCTTGATGGTTGTAAAACACCAAGTCCACCATGGAGCGATTTGTTACATAATGTAAATTAACATATTATTAAAAAAAATTAATGAATCGTGTCAACCAGTGGCACTGAAAATATAAACTTTAAGAACCAAGCCTTAAATTTTGCGAAATAATAATAATTGTCTGACTTAATCATGTAGTATAAATACCATTTTTTTTTCCTAAAGTACTGAAACAACCTGTATGTAAAGGGAAAAAACAAATAATACTTATTTAGAGTTTTACAAAACACAATGGCTGGTAGCATAACAGATTAAGGGTGAGCAAATGACTAGCAGTGTTTTATCTGTCAATCGTTTATGGATTATTTTGGAAAAAATACTTGTAATAAAAGTTGCGTACAATTAAATTTTCTGTAACCATTAGGCATACTTTGTTAGTTTTGTATGGTATCTACATTCATTCAAATTTTGTGGAAAACTTTAAATCGGTCTCCTACAAAACTATGAAAAACGAGTTGTCAGTTCGTCGTATTGACGACGTATTATTTTACTAAAATATAAACAACCATTTTTTTCTCTTCTCAATGATGTAAAAGTTTGTATATCAAAAATATGAAAGAAATTCGAGAAAAATAAGATCATTGAAAAATATTATTATTTTTATTCAAATATTCAAAGTTGCTATGTGAAAAATTAATTTAAAAGTTAATTTATTAGTTTGAAAAAAAATCACGTTAAACAATTAAATGTCTATTTTATTTTGTTGTTTCCCATTGTTATATTTTGTTTATTATTATTTATATTAAAAAATTGTGGAGAGTATTCGTATAACAGTGGAATTGATCCGATACATAATCACAAACACATTGTAAAATTTATGTCAAACTTCAGACTACATATGTACCATTGACATTATATAATACGTCAATGATGTGTACCTATAATACCTATAGTAAAATTTTTGAAATATGTCCAATCAAGGTCATATATATCATGAACGAATTGACAAATTGGCATACATTTATCTCTATCATTTACAAATACTACAAGCGATAAGGATGGATATAACACGCTTGTCTTTCAAAAATTCTTATTGTTTCGACTAAGTTAGGATATTCCATTTTAAAACGATGCTCGTTATTGACAATACTTTCTCTATTCGCAGTCAAAATTAATGATAGAGGCGCTGATTTTCAAAACAAAATGGCTGCCATACGATGGGTTTGACATATGACAGTTCACTTTGTTCACTGTGTTTCGTTGACTATGTATACAAACCGAGTTTGAAAACTTATTTATATGAATAAAATAAAATAAACAAATATATCATCACGGCTTATTACCCATTGCTGAGTGTGCCAATCTGATTTGTACACAGATATCGGTAATGATTAAAAATTTGTACCGTACGGGCGCTTACCAGGCGTCACCTCACGGGCACTCATTGCTGGCATAGAGAGTTCACCATAGGGGTCAATTTTTTGCCATTTAAAATTGCAAAAATTTGGCGTCGGTCGGGATCGAACCCGGTTCCCCAGATTCGCGACCAGACACTCAGGCACGCGGCCACGAGACCCCATATGAATATGAATATTTATATGAAGGTGATAAGTTTAAATATTTAATTATTAATTACTACACTCAGCTGTCACTTATTCAATATGGCGCTTGTACGATTGTTTTCCGTAGTACCGATTTGCGCCACTAGAGGGGAAATTATTACTTTGATTCATAGCCGCACAAATAACTTTATTTTGTGTCAGTGTCACTCATACTGACACGGTGTCAGTATCTTCTTTTTCACATATATTTGGTTTTATATTTGCTAATAAACTTACCAGTTGACTTAGTTTTGAATTTTGAATGCCTTTACTGTAACATACATATATTTTTTATAATAATAACAGTAGTATCTTCTGTACCCTCATAAAAACTAAGTAATCGACACTACTGAATTTGACAATTAAATCTTATTTCATACAATTCGTAGATAATCGGAAATCTTAAAAAAAAAAATATTGTACGTAGCTATTTACTATTTCTAATATTTTACATCATATAGTGGCATATTTGAATTTTATTGTACCTAATATTTATAAAAATTGACTATGAATTCAAAAATCTTTATATATTGTTTTCTTTGTTTTCATATCTTAGGGCCGGTATTTCCATCTCCGGATAAAGTTCAAGATAACTATCCGTCAGATAAATGATAAAATATCGCATCGAAGTAAAAGCATAACTGACGTAAATTATATTGAATGCCATCTTTTGATGCGATATTGTTCATTTATCCGACAGATAAGTTATCCAACACTTTATCCGAAGATGGAAATACCGGCCCTTAATCACATTTTAAGTCAGATATATTGACAAATATTTGTTCTTGTCTACAAATTGATCATTTTGTATCATTCTAGTTATTTTATATACAGGGTGTTTTACAACTTATCTATGTAACAAATGTAAACGGGTAATAAAGTTTCATATATTTATGCCCGGTTGCAGAAACGTTCAGAATGAACAAATTCGAATGAGTGTCCTTGTTCTTATGACGTTTAAATCATTGCTGTCAAAAATTGCTTGCATTTGTTTGTTTTGATTAACCGCTAACTGAACAAGCCGTTGATGAAGATCTCTGCAACCGGGCATTAGTGTATTACAATCACTATATCATATTACGTATATTACCCGTTAACATTTGGTGCACTTTTTTTCTGGTCTAAGCCCGCAAAAAGTAGGGACTTTTATGGTTTGAGATAACTCAAAACCGTTTTGACATTGTATACATGGCGTTTTCGAAACTAAAAACATTTTGAAAACTGTTCCAAAACTGCATGCAACCTCAGTAATTAATTATAATACTGTCAGTTTTGACATTACGTCAACAATACCACTACCCCTCAGGCGAATTAAAACCACATACTTACGATTGATCATGTGTGTATCATCTAGTGAAAACTGACTTTACATATTCTTATGCTGAAAAAGATTTAAAATAATAATAAACATTTGATTTCATCTACAGAGTGATCTAGAACGTAATGATTTGAATAAATAACAATTTAATTATAAAGGAAAAACAAACTCTATTTTCCAAATGTGGGTAATATAGGAAACATAATTTAACATTGCCGGTATTTTTTTTTTCATGAAAGATAATTTTGATCATAATTAGATCTTTTTCAAGTCACGTGACATTCAATCATTCTGGATCAATCTGTATATAGTTTAATAGACGATAAAGGTACTTGTGATTATGGTCTTTTACTCAATGGTTCATTCTACACTGAGAAATAAAACTTTTCATCCTGACCCTATACATCCCAATTTAGCACTTGCGGAATTAGGCTGTCTAAACTCTATATCGCTGGATGTAGAGTTAACACTTGGTACTAAAAAGTCATACAAGTTCTTTTCATACTAATATATTTTCTCATTTTTTAGGATTGATTTGGAGAAAAATATAATTAAGTTTTACTTCAGTAGTCCTTTGATAATTTGGGAAGGAGATTACGTAGCTGAAGTGGGTGACCCCATTGGACTTGTGGCAGTACAAAAAAAAGGGCACGTTAATTTCCATTTCGGTAATTATTTTTACCATCAAGAATTTTTTTAAAATATTGGAACACTTCTTATATTTTTCAGTTAAAGGGAAGTTTTTAATGACGTACCAATTCGAATCAGAAAATAGGAATGGCATTAAATACGCAAAAATCATTCGAGCAAGAGAAGAAGTATTAAAAGTTAATATAAGTATCGCCGCTAATAATGACGAAACTGGCCTTACAGGGCAGGAATGGAACATTTTAAAGGATAACATTATAAACGATGACTTTTTATTAGTTTGTGCGAAAGCCGTAGGAGTTTTCATGCAAGCAATATTTAATGTTGTTCCTTATGACAATGTATTTCCTTTATAAAAATGATATTGCTTCATAAATATAGTATTTAATTATTATTTTAAATTTTATTAACCCTACTCTGTAAAAGTTTATATACCCATTAATTATCTTAAAAGACTGGAAAATAGAACTTACTCGTACGTAAAGTATAATTTTTTAAAAATATCCAATCCAGGTCATCTGTATCATGAAAAAATTGACAAATTAACATATATTTATTCTTCTCAAAAAAGCAAGGATGGATATAAGACATTAGTCTATCAAAAATTTATATTGTTTCGACTAAGTTAAGACATTCCATTTTAAAACGATTCTTGACAATACTTTCGTTGTAACGTAAGTGTATTTATTAATTCAGATATACGAGTATTACTTTGATTCACTGACACTGTGTCCGTATCTTATTTTCACATAATTAGTTTTACATTTGCTAATAAACTTTCTGGTTAAATTAAATTTTAATTTTTAATGCTTTTACTGTAACATATCTTTTTATAATAATAAAATAATAGTATTATCTTAAGCACTCTCATAAAAACTAAGTGAACGACACTATTGAATTTGACAGAACAAAATCGTAATTGATACAATTTGTAGTTGACCTTAATCGCACATCTTTCACAAATTTTACTGTATAACCTTGTCAATAATTTAATTCCTTGAATCCCAGTATGTCATATTAGGGTCTTATCACACTAAAGTATTATTTACGAAAGATGACTTTATTCAAGGTCTGATAAAACATTACTTACAGATAACTTCACTGCATTTCGTGCCCATAGGCGTGCAACGCGAAATATTTATGGGTACATTTTAATTGAAAAAATAAATGTATTTTATTTGAAAATTTTGATTCTTTTTAAATAACGCTTTTCTCAAAGTTTTCTCTTTTTCATCTACGTTTTTGCATAAAACAAAAATATAGACTTAACGTAAACCATAAAATAATAATTTGATTTGAATGTCAACGCCACTGGATCAACATCACTGCAGAGGGTAGTACAGTAGATAATTGCATGTCTGTAACTCACGACATATGTCACTGCTATTTTTAGTATGTTAGAAGGTAATGACACTATTTACATACATCTGTCACACCGTCACACCACACAAATTTAATAGACATACGTTAAATCATCTTTCTTTTCTAATACAAAATGTTGCTAATCTACTGCTATAAAATGTTGTTTATTCTTTCTTCGAACAAATGATTTTGAATAGTCATCTTTCGTTATTAATTGTTTAGAAGTAGTATCTCTGACTTCTCCATGACTTCGGTTTATATCCCTGACACTCCAGTATTATAGCTATGACTTCTCTACTCCGCATGCGCAACTGTCTCTGAAGTACAGGAATGTAACTGTACGGAGTAAAATATAACTGCAGAAACGTCAGAAGTTGACATTTTTCTGTTTGATGCGCATAAAATTATTATGCTTCCACACAATTGCATTATTTTTCCATAGTTTTCATTCATTTTACTTGAAATAATTTGATATGTGAAAGAAATTTGAAATATGTTGTCATTAAAAAACCATATCATAACTAACTTCAAGTCTGAAAATCTACTAAAAGTCAGAGAAAACGATTATTCAAAATTTCAATGTGATAGATCGAGATGGCATACAAATAACTCAACGAGAAAGGGCCAAAGATATGATTGTAGTGTAATAAGGCCTTTATAAGTACCGGACAAGTGTGAAGATGCCCGGAGTCAGGTTATAGCCTTCAAAACTAAAAACTAAATAAGTACCTTTACCCATTTTCCCCAAAATCTTGGAAATATTCAAAATTACAATTTTTATATACCGGATGTATATACTTGAAATCTCTTTCTTAACTATTGATTTTAGATAAAAACGTTTCAAATAGGGGTTGTAAATAATAAAGTTCTACATCTAAATGACCAGAGCTGGGCAAATTACTGACAAAATGTAATTAATTACAATTACTAATTACTAATAATAAAATGTAATTAAGATACTTTAAAAATAATTACCGCAAGCAAAAAAGGAATTAAATTACCAATTACTTTTGTAATTCGAACAAATAATTTTAAACAATTATTTTATTTTATCAGAAGGTAATCACTTTACATTACAAACAAACAAATTATAATACTAAATCGAAAATAAAATTAAATTACATTTCCATTTCTTAATACATAAAAACAAATACAATTTATAAATACAGGGTGAGTTTGGGAAGACGCCTCCCGCTTCTTGTGTGTTTTGTTTTGAACCTGTGTCGAGTCGGCCGCCGATACGCTGCGACTTGTATTCTGGACTATTGTAAAGCCGCCGACTTTAATCACGCCGCTTCTTGTGTGTTCTGCTTTGAACCTTTGTCGAGTCGGCCGCCGACAAGCATCGACTTGTATTCTGGGACTGCATGTTCAGTTATTAATTTATTATCAATTATCAAATAATTTCAATAGGGTATGTGACCAAATTTTTATTTTTGCATAATATGATACTAGACAAAAAAATAAAATACCCGTATTTTTTTACATCGATTAGTTATTCGCACTTTACGAGAAAATAATTATTAAAAATTTGAGGAAGGGATTTGTGACGTATGAATGGTAGAAGCTTGAAAAAAGACGGTTAGACTGGGAGGGAAAGAGATAGTTATAGCCAGATGTGATCATGCCCCACCCTGCCATCCCTACCACAACATAATCGCGGCGCTGATAGGCTGATTTATAACTGTCTCTTTCCTTCCCGCAGTCTATTTGTCCTTATCCACGATTCTACCATACTTACGGCATATATCCCTTCTCCAAAACATTAAATTGTTAATAACAAGATTATTTCAAATTAATGTTTCGTTTTTATTATTATAATAAAAAGCTATAGTGGTTTGTTTTTATATTTTATGACGAATATATTGAAATTCGAATATGGTCACATACCCCATTACTTACAGTAATTTTAATTACCAAGTAATTAAATTACAAAAAAAATACTTTTTCAATTTTTTTTTAAATTCAAAAAAGTAATTGAGTATAATTACATTTTTTCGCAAAGTAATTCAATTACAGATACTTTTTGGGATAAAGTAATTTAATTAGTAATTAATTACAAAAGTATTTAATTACTGCCCAGCTCTGTAAATCACTAATCTTATTTTAATTTTTACTATTTTTTACCTGTAAAACCAAATTTGAAATTTTATGAATATTGCTTATTTGCAATGCATAATACAAAATTACAAGTAAATGCATACAGTGGCGGATTTAGAGGGGGGCGGTAACTCGGGCACGTGCCCCCCATGTTATTTTTAAAAATTATTACATATTATCATTCACGTACTACATACATCATGAATAAAAAAAAGAATAAAAATAATATTTTTCAAATTGTTTTTAATTTTGAACAATAAACATTCAACAAACAGTAACAAGATGAGTCTGGGACGATGCGCCCCCCCCCCCAACTTTTTTATTATAATTAATATATCAAATAGTTCATATATTATTTTAATTGTATTATTTGATGGCAGATTCTTGGTCTTGTCATGATTTCTAGACAAGATCAAGAGTATATCTTGATTTTTGTGAAACACCAAGGCCACCATGGAGCGATTTGTTACATAATGTAAAATTAAAAAATCGTGTCAACCAGTGGCACTAAAAATATAAACTTTAAGAACCAAGCCTTTAATTTTGCGAATTAATAATAATTGTCTGACTTAATCATGTAGTATAAATACCATTTAATTTTTTCCTAAAGTATTGAAACAACCTGTATGTAAAGGAAAAAAATCAAATAATACTTATTTAGAGTTTTACAAAACACAATGGCTGGTAGCATAACAGATTAAGGGCGAGCAAATGACTAGCAGTGTTTTATCTGTCAATCGTTTATGGATTATTTTGGAAAAAATACTTCTAATAAAAGTTGCGTACAATTAAATTTTCTGTAACCATTCGGCATACTTTGTGAGTTTTGTATGGTATCTACATTCATTCAAATTTTGTGAAAAACTTTAAATCGGTCTCCTACAAAACTATGAAAACGAGTTGTCAGTTCGTCTTATTGACGACGAATTATTTTACTAAAATATAAACCGCCATTTTTTTCTTTTCTCAATGATGTAAAAGTTTGTATATCAAAAATATGAAAGAAATTCGAGAAAAATAAGATCATTGAAAAATATCAGAAATTATTTTTATTTAAATATTCTAAGTAGCTATGTGAATAATTTATTTAAAAGTTAATTTATTAATTTGAAAAAAAACACGTTAAACAAGTTACAATTAAATGTCTATTTTATTTTGTTGTTTCCCATTGTTATATTTTGTTTATTATTATTTATATTACAAAATTGTGGGGAGTAATCGTATAACAATGAAATTGATCCGACACATACTCAAACTTCAAACTACATATGTACTATTGACATATTATATAATACGTCAATGATGTGTACCTATAATACCTATAGTAAAATTTTTGAAATATGTCCAATCAAGGTCATATGTACCATGAATGAATTGACAAATTGGTATACATTTATCTCTCTCATTTAAAAATACTACAAGCGATAAGGATGGATATAACACGCTTGTCTTTCAAAAATTCTTATTGTTTCGAATAAGTTGTTGACAATACTTTCTCTATTCGCAATCGAAATTAATGATAGAGGCGCTGATTTTCGAAACAAAATGGCCGCCATACGATGGGTTTGACATATGACAGTTCACTTTGTTCACTGTGTTTCGTTGACTATGTATACAAACAGAGTTTGAAAACTTATTTATATGAATAAAATAAAATAAATACATATATCATCACGGCTTATTACTTATTGCTGGGTGTGCCAATCTGCTTTCTACACAGATATCGGTAATGATTAAAAATTTGTACCGCACGGGCGCTTACCTGCGTCACCTCACGGGCACTCATTGCTGGCGTGGAGAGTGCACCGCAGGGGTCAATTTTGTGCCATTTAAAATTGGAAATATTTGGCGACGATTAGGATCGAACCCGGTTTCCCAGATTCGCGACCTGACACTCAGGCACGTGGCCACGAGATCCCATATGAATATGAATATTTATATGAAGGCAATAAGTTTAAATATTTAATTATTAATTACTACACTACTCACTCAGCTAACACTTATACAATATGGCGCTTGAACGATTGCTTTCCGTAGTACCGATTTGCACCACTAGAGAGGAAATTTTATCTACGATTGCGAATAATGTAAATTTATTTATTAATTCAGATATATTACCTTGATTCATAGCCATACAAATAACTTTATTTTCTGTCAGTGTCACTCATACTGACACTGTGCCAGTATCTTCTTTTTCACATATTTGGTTTTACATTTGCTAATAAACTTACCAGTTGACTTAGTTTTGAATTTTGAATGCCTTTACTGCAACATCCATATATTTTTTATAATAATAACAGTAGTATCTTCTGTACCCTCATAAAAACTAAATAATAAACACTACTGAATTTGACAACTAAAATCTTGTTTCATACAATTCGTACATAATCTTGATCGGACATCGTAAAAAAATAATTTTATACATAGCTATTTACTATTTCTAATATTTTTATATCAAATAGGGCATAATTGAATTTTATTGTACCTAATATTTATAAAAATTATCTATGAACTCAAAAATCTTTATATATTATCTTCTTTGTTTTCATATCTTAATCACATTTTAAGTCAGACATATTGACAAATATTTGTTCTTACATAAGTTTACAAATTGATCATTTTGTATCATTCTAATTATTTTATATACAGGGTGTTTTACAACATATCTATGTAACAAATGTAAACGGGTAATAAAGTTTCGTATATTTATGCCCGGTTGCAGAAACATTCAGTGTTAGCGGATAATCAAAACGAACAAATTTGAATGAGTGTCCTTGTTCTTATGACGCTTGAATCATTGCTGTCAAAAATTGTTTGCATTTGTTTGTTTTGATGAACCGCTAACTGAACAAGCCGTTGATGAACATCTCTGCAACCGGGCATTAGTGTATTACAATCACTATATCATATTACGTATATTACCCGTTAACATTTGGTGCACTTTTTTACTGGTCTAGGCCCGCAAAAAGTAGAGACTTTTATGGTTAAGTTGGTATTACACTGTTTTGGTGAAATGTAATTTTATAACTATTTTCAACATAAGAATTACCAAATGTTAACAAATTTTAGGATTAAATCGTTAATTGTAACTTAAATGAACATATTTTAAGCTAAAATGTAAGTAGTTATATATATGTAGGTATTCCTCGAGTGGATCAATGTAATACTGACAAAACTTGGAGAAAAGCAGTCTGATGAAAACGTTTAAAATTGTTTTATTACATAGCCGACGTTTCGGCACCAAATATGCCTTTTTCAGGGAAATGTAAACTTACTGAGTTGAATTTTTTTTAAAAAATGTTGAATTACAAAATTATATTGTCAAAATTATTTTTAGAAAAATGTAAACCACACAGTTCATCTTCAGAAACAACTCGCAAAGTGATACAAATAACTATTATATATTTTTACGACGTTAAATTTGTCTCAAAAACATGAAAAATTTTCATATAAGGAAGTGGAATTTATCCCACCTTGTATAAATTTAAATCAGGAAAGTTTTCTAGGTTATCATCTTTTTCTTCATATATTTTAATTATATTTGAAATAAGATATTGAGAAATATTTACTTATTTGTATATTTACCAATTATAGAATTTCTCTTGGACTGCACTGATAACCTTTTCTATTTAAAAGGAGCTTCCATTTTCAGATGTAAAATTAGACAGTCTTTCAACGAAGAAAATGAAACAACTAATTGTGTTTCTTTCTATATTTGCTGTATTCTCAACAGCTCAAAAACCACTTCGTAAGATATTAACATAAATTATTTACTTACTTATTTATACTTTATAATTTTTCTAGCAAATTATATTGTACCATGTAAAAGAAATGATCCAAATTTGAATGATTGTTTTGCGAAAAGTGCTAACAGAGCCATAGTGCAAATGGTAACAGGTAAGAATTATTTGTTATAAGGTATCGTTATTATTACTACTATTTATATGGGGAAGCTATGTTTGCAATAAAGCTGCTGCAAAAAAAAAAATTATATGCCTTCTAAATATTAAATTTAAAAAATATATATTCTTAAAAGCCTCAAATTTAAAAATATCACGCCAGTTTGTAAATAAATTTTATAATGTTTTTTAATGCAGTATAGTGTGGGGACCAAAAATTTGATAGATTCACTGCCTCGTTATTTAGTTGCTATTATCATCTTAAAAATAATTAATTTGATCTTCGATGCAGGATGTTAATACAATAGGTCGCGTTGTCGGACTGCAGCGAGGGGCCCTTCTTATCTGCGGGGCCCTGGGCTGCAGCCCATAAGCCCATGCCTAAATCCGCCCCTGCATTTCATAAGCCACTTGGTAAATATTAGTATTTTAAATCGAATAACCACAGTAGGTACAAGAGAAAAACAAAATTTTAAAAACCATGTCACATAAAAATCTGATGTGGCCAGATATTTTACCTGGTTGTACGCATAAAACGAAAAATATTTTTAAATACAAATACATATATTCATATCTCACTACAAAATAATTATCACACATATTTGCAAAATCTATGGGATATTTTAATATAAATTATGTACAACACACACATTTGCTTTATATTCAATATCCTGAAATTTTCTTTTTCTACTTTCCTTTTCTTTTTCTTTATATTCGTTATTTTTCTGCAAATTCCGTATATATTCTTTTTTACGTATATTCTTTTGCGTTGTTGACTTTTTTTATTTTTATAATCTTCAAAATTATGTAGAATTATTTTTGATAGTGGCATACAAATATTTTTGACAGTGACATTTATGTGTCAATTACAAACATTTGAATTTCTTGCCTTGAAGTAGTTTCATCTGAGATTTTTTACATCAAATTATTTTATATGCATTTCTTTATCTCTAAATCTATTGAAGATATAATAATGAATTTATATTTATCGAACAGAGAATTTAACGTTCTTTAATATAAGTACTACCATAGATTTTCGATAAATAATATTTAGATAATTTTTTTCTTGTAACTACTACTTTCGGTTGTCCAATTGTTACCAAAATTTAATCAACTCTTCCCATTATTGTTAGATTGAGGAATCCGTAGTTAAAAATGTCTTGTCTTATAGTATTTGAGAAATCGTGGATCCAACATCCACACATCCACACACACATCCACACACACACACACACACACACACACACACACACACACACACACACACACACACACACATGTTATAATCGGATTCTAGGGACCTTAAAACGTGCTTATTCACTAAAATCTGAATATGCGATTTTTAGCATGAATTCAATACCTCTCTTAGCGAGAGGTAAAAATTACTATGACTTGCCTATTCATGAATTTTTAGGCGGGAACTGGTTTCATATTTGCTATTGAGTATTGCGATTTGAATGAGAGCATATAATAATTATTTCTGTTGGCAATCTTTTTATTTAATTATTTACGAAAATAACATCAAATTATTATTTTTACCTCCCGTCATACCGTAGTTAAGGGAGATAATGTTATCGGTATATTTCAAAACTTTTCAAATTTAGTATTTGAGACTTTTATATGAAGAAAAACAACATATTAGATTTAGGCTAAAGTTGATAATAAATAATATTTTACTTGAACAGATTTTCGTGAAAAATATGATATAATTCAACACTTTTCAAGTTTGATATCTAATACTCTTATATTAATGAAAACGACATATTAATTTTTTTTTCTAAAATTGATAAACCGGAAATTGTACTTTACTTAAAACGATAAACAGATTTTCTAGAAAGAAATTATTAAAATATGATCCAAAACTTCTCAAATTTGTTATTTAAAATTCGTATATAATTTGAAACAAAATCAACAAGAAGTATTACTTTACTTAAAGCTCATTGCTATTTTAAACATGGGGGAAAGTCATGTGCTGGCCAAATCAGATTTTTTATATCATATGATAAATATTGCCTAAACTTTCATTTGAAAAATTAAAAAAAAGGTAAAACTGGCCATTAGCTTTCATTGTCAATAATTATTGTATTTTAGTAACAACAAATGTTAGTTGTAAGTTTTCAAATTGGCATATGTGTACCTATTTTATCAAATCATTTTTTTAAACTAGTTTAGTGATACGAGTGTCACGAAAAATTAACAGAAAATAAAATCATGTGGGCAGTGACAAAAAAAAATACATAAGAAGAGTCATGTCACGTAATTCTTTTACCTAGCGTCACCTTTCGGTAAGGAAGGTAGTGTCTTTGGTAAAAAAATGGTGGTGAGTTTTTGATGAATAAGCACGTTTTAGGGTCCCTAGAATACGATTTTACTATTTTTACGATGATGTCTATACCGTGTGTCTACTTGGAATCCGTAATATAGGGAATTCAATGTTATTTTTTCAATTTGGTGTAGTTACCTACTTATCTATTAATTTTAGAGAAAAGTTGTAAATAAAAAATTGTTCAGAATTAAAAACTACACAATATGAGACTAAAATTAATCACAATTTCTGATTATTTTACGAAAAAAATAATATTAAAATACTCAATTTACATCATATTTCAGAGTGCTGTTGAATTCCTGATGTTTTATTTGTTTTTATTTGACAGATCTCATAATTTTATTCTTGTCAGTGAATAATTTTACATAATTATTAAAAGTGTAATTAAACAGAAGAATGTATAAAATGATTCAAGATTCGTATATTATAATATTCAAAATTATAACAAATAGTATTTAACAGTTTCTTTTACAACATAAAATATTTATAACAGCAAAGAATACACATAAGTAATAAACAGAAATTAAATTTTTTTGAAACTTAATAACATAGAAAACAAACAAAAACACTACTAATATTTAAATTAAGTGTTCAAATAAATCACGATTAACAGATAAACAATAACCTATTCTACGATAAAATTCGCAGCGTACATTATTTAATTGTCTTAAAGTAATTTTGCTACATTCTTCTGTAATTTTGTTTTTTAAATATTCAAGATCGGGGTTAGAATGTTGGTATATTATTTCTTTTAAATATGGCCACAAAAAGTAATCACACGGTGCTAAATCTGACGATCTCGCAGGCCAATGGATTGAATCGCCGCGACCAATCCATGTATTTGGGAAGCACGCGTGCTTGGTCTAAAAATAATTTCACCTCCTGGCTTGAATGTGCGGGCCACCCATCATGCTGATACCAAACTATAGTATTGTCATTAGCAAATTCTGCTAATTTTTGAGAATTTAATGTCCCGTCTATAAAAAATGGTCCTATAATATGCCCGCCGAAAATCCCAGACCAAACTTTAACTTTCTGGGGATATTGGGTATGCGTACTAATTAATAAATGAGGATTATTTTTGCTCCAGTAACGAAAATTTTGTACATTGGGTTCTCCATTTAACGTGACGTCGTTTCATCTGTAAAACAGATATTTTTTAAAAAGTACCGGTCGGTATTAGCTTTTTCCATAATAACATCGCAAAAAGTGTTTATGTGTAATTTGTCCATTTCAAAAATTTCTTGATGTCGAGAGTATTTATACGAATGAAACTTTTCATGTTTTAATATTTTGTGTACTGTGGAAGGATGTAAATTAATTTTTTTTTACTATTTGGCGCACACTAATATTAGGATTTTCTGTTACATTTAACAAAACATTTAATGTATTATCAATAACATTGTTTTCTTCATTTTCCTCATTTTCTTCATTATTATTTACTTTACAATTTTTGCATAATTTAACAACACTTCCCGTTTTATTAAATTGTTATAATAATCTGTATATTGACGTAGCACTAGGAATTGGCCTATCCAAATACAAAGTACTAAACAAATCTTTCACTTGGTTTATGGAATTGCCATTAAAATACCATTTTTATTTTATGCACTGAATCTTTTCTTTTATAGTAAATTGATCCATAATTTAAAGAGAATAATCGATATTAATAATAATAACAACAATGTGTCAAATAGTTCAATGTCAAACACAAATGTCAAATAAAAACAAATAAAACATCAGGAATTCAACGGCACTCTGAAATATGATGTAAATTGCGTATTTTAATTTCGGTTTTTTCGTAAAATAATGAGAAATTGTGTTTAATTTTAGTCTCATATTGTGTAGTTTTTAATTCTGAACAAGTTTTTTATTTACAACTTTTCTCTAAAATTAATAGGTAAGTAACTACAGAAAAATGAAAAAAATAACATTGAATTCCCTATATTACGGATTTCGAGTAGACACACGGTATGTGTATATGTATGTATATATATATATATATATATATATATATATATATATATATATATATATATATATATATATATATGTGCGTGTGTGTGTGTGTGTGTGTGTGTGTGTGTGTGTGTGTGTGTGTGTGTGTGTGTGTGTGTGTGTGTGTGTGTGTGTGTGTGTGTGTGTGTGTGTGTGTGTGTGTGTGTGTGTGTGTGTGTGTGTCTCTGTGTGACAAAATTTTCTAATGTGATAACTCTAATACTACAATTTCAAAAATTATAATTCTTTCGTATTCCTCTTCGTTACATCCATGTGAAGAGCTGATTCGATTTTGATTATAACTGGTCAACCGGAATTACTCTCATTTGAAGATTTTAACAGTTTTTCTTGAAAAACGATGTTAAATATCATTTTTCACATTTAATGTTATTTTAAATATTAAAGAATATTATATTCTCTATACGATTTGAATGCATTTTATACTTCATATTAAATGGATATAGAGTTGAAAAATTATAAAGAAATTAAATATCATATATAAGCCAGCTATGCCATAACTCTGGAAACAGCTGCTATATTAAAAAATTCTGATTGAAAGGTGTCAGTGTCAAGTGCAGTTGACAGTATGTTTGTGTTATAATTTTACTGGAAATATAGGATCTTTTGCTAGAAACTTTCTATATGGAATTTGTATAAAATACATACAACTGCCTTAAGGTAATGTACAAGAAATAGAATCTTTTGCAAGGAACTTTCTGTGTGATATTTATACAAAATACATAGAACTGACTGTAGGTAATGTGCTAGCCATATCAGATTATTTATCATTTAATTCTGCACTTAGTCATCAGTTATAATTCATCCAATAAGACCTATGATCTTATATTACTCGAGCAACGAAAAATTTCTACTCGTATGTCTAGTATACTATAATATGCACAATTTCAGGCGATGAAGAATATGGTATTCCTTCTGCAATGCCCTTAAAACATGAAGATGTAGATTTCAACGCACCTGGAATTCAGCTAACTCTATATAATATTATTATACACGGTGCAAAAAATTTGAGAGTAGTCGACCCACAGTAAGTAAAATTTCATAAACAGCCTAATTCCACAAGTGCTAAACTGGTACGGATAGGGACAGGATGTAAGGTTTTTTCAGTGTATGGACCAGTCATAGGACGCTAACCTCAAGTACCTTACCTATATTAAAGTTGAAAAAAGAGGCGCAGGATGTTAAAAATATTTTATTTAAATGGTAATCGATTTCGGACCATCAATGGAGCCCTCATCAGGCTGAATTTTAAATGAGTAGTTTTGAAATTAGTTTTCAAGTCAAACCCAAGAATTTTAGTTTTCATTTTGTATACATGGCGTTTTCAAAACTAAAAACATTTGGAAAACGGTTCCAAAAGTGCATGTAACCTTAGTAATTAATTATAATACTGTCAGTTTTGACATTACGACAACAATCCCACTACCCCTCAGGCGATTTAAACCACATACTGACGATTAATCATGTGTGTATCATCTTGTGAAAACTGACTTTACATATTTTTTCATGCTGAAAAAGATTTACAATAATAATGAACATTTGACTTCATCTATATAGTTTAAAAGACGATACAGGTATTTGTGATTATAGACTTTTGAGTGGTTCATTCTACACTGAGAAAACTTTTCATCCTGACCCTATACATCCCAATTTAGCACTTGCGGAATTAGGCTATCTAAACTCTATATCGCTGGAGGTGGAGATAACACTTGGTATTAAAAACGCATACAAGTTCTTTTCATATTAATACATTTTCTCATTTTTTAGGATTGATTTGGAGAAAAATATAATTAAGTTTTACTTCGATAGTCCTTCGATAATTTGGGAAGGAGACTACGTAGCTGAAGTGGATGACCCCAATGGGCTTGGGACAATGCAGAAAATGGGCCACACCCATTTGCATTTCGGTAATTATTATCACTATCAAGAATTTTTTTTAACATATTGAAACAATTCTTATATTTTTCAGTTAAAGGAGAGTTTTTAATGACGTACCAGTTCGAATTAGAAAATAGAAATAGCATTAACTACGCAAAAATCATTCGAGCAAGAGAAGAAGTATTAAAAGTTAATATAAGTATCGCCGCTAATAATGACGAAACTGGCCTTACAGGGGATGAATGGGACATTTTTAAGGATCACATTATAAACGATGACTTTTTATTAGTTTGTGCTAAAGCCGTAGGAGTTTTCATACAAGCAATATTTAATGTTGTTCCTTATGACAATGTATTTCCTTTATAAAAATGATATTGCTTCATAAATATAGTATTTAATTATTATTTTAAATTTTAATAACCCTACGCTGTAAAAGTTTATACCCATTAAGTAACCTTAAAAGACTGAAAAATAGAACTTACTCGTACATAAAGTAAAATTTTTGAAAGATATCCAATCCAGGTCATCTGTATCATGAAAGAATTAACAAGTTGGCATATATTTATCCCTCTCAAAAACGCAAATGATGGATTTAAGACGTTTGTCTATCAAAAATTTATATTGTTTCAACTACTTAGGACATTCCATTTTAAAACGATGCTTGACAATACTTTTGCTGTAACGTAAGTGTATTTATTAATTCAGATATACGAGTTATTACTTTGATTCACTGGCACTGTGTCAGTATCTTATTTTCACATATTTGATTTTACATTTGCTAATAAACTTACTGGTTGAATTAGATTTTAATTTTGAAAGCTTTTACTGTAACATATATTTTTATAATAATAAAATAAGAGTAGTATCTTATGCACCCTCATAAAAACTAAGTGAACGACACTACTGAATTCGACAGAGCAAAATCTTAATTCATACATTTTGTAGATGACCTTGATCGGATATCTTTCACAAATTTTACTGTACAACCTTGTCAATAATTTAATCCCTTGAATCCCAGTAAGTCATATTCATATTATACGTACCGGACAAGTGTTGAAGCTGCCCGGAGTCAGGTTATAGCCTTCAAAACGCAAATAAGTACCTATACCCATTTTCCACAAAATCTTGGAAGTATTCAAAATTCCAATTTGTATATACCGGATGTATACTTGAAATCTCTTTCTTAACTATTGATTTAGATTTTTATATACCGAATGTATTTTTGTGCGCGTGCGCGTGCGTGTGCGTGTGTGTGTGTGTGTGTGTGTGTGTGTGTGTGTGTGTGTGTGTGTGTGTGTGCGTGTGTGTAACAAAATTTTCGTCTACGATAACTTCCATACTACAATTCTAAAAATTATAATTCTTTCGTATTTCTCTTCGTTGCATTCATTTGAAGATTTTAACAGTTTTTCTTGAAAAAACTATGTTAAATATCATTTTTTCACATTTAATGTTATTATAAATATTAAAGAATATTTCATTCTCTATACGATATTTGACTGCATTTTATACTTAATATTAAATAGATATAGAGTTAAAAAATTATAAAGAAATTAAATTTCATAAAGCAGCCATAGCTATGGAAACAGCTACTATATTAAGAAAATTTTGATTGAAAGATGTCAGTCAAGCACCGGACAGCTAAATGAATGTGCTAAAACACTGGGCGCGTTTAGCGAACACATCAGTTGTAACTCATCTTACAACACGTTTACTACTGATTAGTATCAACACTTGCATATTCGCTGAACGGACATATATTTATAAGGTGTTCGTGTGAAGATAAAGATAATTTTTTCATTATGGATGAAATCATAAATGATTATTTTTTTGACGATGATTTTAATATGAATAACATAATTCAAGTAGTTATTACTGAAAATATTATTCCGGATAGAATAGTGCCAGTACATAATGAAGGATATGTGGAAAATATTGTACCTAATTATAGTTTAGATGAATTTAAAAATCATTTTAGAATGACCCGCGCTAACGTAGAAGAATTGTTATTTATTACAACCACATTTACTAGAGACAAAAGTTTTGTTTTCATTATGGGTTATATCGAAGCAAGAAAGTTTTTTGGTAGTTTGGGCAGGTAGTGATAGATTTGTATTTTCTAAAGGTACCGGACATTACATTTTTATAAAAATTATATCTGCGATTATAGAACTAAAAGATCAGTTTATTCAGTGGCCAAATCCAAGATCATGTAGTGAAATAGCCTCCAGGATTTTGCTCTATAATTATATTTTCGCCAACTCCAGGTTCTTCTTCAGTCGCTTGATCTGCATTTTAATGTACAAATTTACTAATTATGCATCAATTCAAAGCTTTATATAAAATAATATGTACTTATAGGATATGTAGAAATTAGTTGATTATTCATAAGAACATAATCATTTAAACATATTATGTTTGAATTATTCGATATATTTAGCTGTTAACTTCAAACTTTTTAAGTTATTAATATTACGCTGACTGCATACAGCGTAAAAATTCACTGCTTACAATGCTGACAAACAGCTGAGAAACAGCGTATACTCAGCGGTAACGTTCAGCGAAAAATCAGTCTCCGCTGTGACAACTGTTGCGTTCGCTAAACGCGCCCACTGTCATAGTTCCAGGAAGCAAACTGTAGAGGCGGGACAGTGCTTATATTGTAAGAAAATGGATTAAGTCAGTTTTGAGTTCAAAACATTTTGCAATATTTTGAATTGTAAAGTCACATAAGTCATCACACAAGTCATTGAACGTACGCTTTAACATCTTTAATTATTTGGTAATCCAATTTGTAATAGTTTATAGATTTAGTTATAGTGCCAGTAGTGATTTATTTCGTGATTTCTCCAGTTTTAAAGTGTATTAACAGTGTTTATTTTTTGACGTAATATGGAATTGAAATTCAATAAGCTGATGAACTTTCGTTGTGCTGTTTGACATAAAGTACAGTGCAAAGAAGCAAATAGACGTTTACTTTTATATTTAATTATAAAATGTCGTACCATTTCCAATATCCTTTTATCTTACATATAAACAAAAATTAAAATAGAAGTGTATGTCTATCTGACAAGTAATTTTAAATTGGAAGCAATCTGTAGATCTCGCTATTTTGTATTTCGAAAAATACATTAGCTGACCTATCTGTAGTTGAGGTGATCCGTGATGTCAGTGTCAAGTGAAATTGACATAGTGTGTTTGTCTTATAATTGTACTAGAAATATAAGATTTTTTGCTATACATTTTTCTGTGTGAAATTTGCATAAAATACATGCAACTACCGGAAAGTAAAATACAAGAAATATAAACATTAGCAAGGAACTTTCTGTATGAAATTTGTCCAAAATACAAACAACTGACGGAAGGTAATGTGCTGGCCACATCAGATTTTTTAACTATTAATTGTAGATAACAATATTTCAAATAAGGGTTGTAAGTAATAAAGTTCTACACCTAAATCACTAATCTTATTTTATTTTAAACATTTTGTAACCTGTAAAACGAAATTAGAAATTTTATGAATATTGCTCATTTGTAATGCATAATAAAAAATTACAAGTAAATGCATATTGTCTGAACTGTTAGAAAAATTGGTTTATTAGGCTAGAACCTAATTTATTTTAAATGTGTTATAAAAAGAGATTTCGTAATTATATATTTATCGTGTTTTGGTTTATAAATAGAACACCGTTTTTATCAAAAAGAAAAACTGAAAAATTCAATTATATTATTGTGACAGTTCAAACATTATGGCCCATATTAAGAGCGCACTTTTATAATAAATTAATGGAGCATACTCTTCATAAGCATATAATGTAAAGTCGCAGTGCAACAAATTTCAAAAGACAGCTTATTCCAGTAGTAGGAGGGGGCACACTTCCCAGCCAGACTTCTTAATTTATTCAGGTCACGTACATGTACTTGTACATGTACTTGATTCCTGGAATTGCAGGTGTGCGTAATTGTAATTATAATTTTTGTCATGTACTTGTGTCATGTCGTAATCGACCGGAAGTAATAGGTTAGGACATGTTTGTACTTGCTTTTGTAATTGCAGGTGTGCGTAATTAGGTAATTATAATATTTCATACGCCTTGAAAAAATATCCGATTATGTAGCAATGGCTTTTAACACAGGGTACGCTACCTTCGTTGATTTGTTCTTTTTGTAGATATTATCTTCGTATTATATGCAGTTCCAGGTATATTCTGTTAGGAAGCCTTTATATTTCCGCTGTAAAATATTTTCTATAGGTCGGTATATTTATGTTGATGCTTGATTTTTGTAATTGCAGGTGTGCGTAATTATAATTGGTCATACGACTTGAAAAATATCCGATTATGGGGCAATGGTTTTTAATACAGGGTAGGTTTCCTTAGTTAACTTGTTCGTTGTGTAGATTTTATCTATACAATTTGGGGGTACAGGTACCAAATGCTGTACACGTCTCTTCCCGTTGTGTTTTTAGTAAGTCTTTATATTTCCGCTATACACACAGGGTAGGTTACTGTTTAAAAATATAAAATTATTTTAATAACATCCGCTCTTCTATTGCTCGCGGTGTGGAACATAGATTTAAATCACTAAAATACTTTAACACAGGAATAGGTATGTGCTTTTAGGAAATGCAGGTGTGCGTAAGTAATTATAATTTCTGTCACGTATCAGGGCACTGGAAGTAGCTGGTTAATACTTGATTTTTGGAAATACAGATGAGCGTAACACGTATGAGGGTGGGTGTACCGGATTGTAAGCGACAGGGAGTATCAGACTATAGCATGTTTGTTCTCATCGTACTTAAAAAATAACCGCATATGTAACAATGTTCTTACTGTGATGGTAGAAGGGGAAATACGAGTAGGATATTTAAAGAAGTAGCTGTGAGTTTGTAGAACTTATTCTCTTTCCATCCGAAGTTCGAAAACCGAGCAGTGACAATCACAATCTTGCAGGTAAATTCTATATAGAAAAATATTTTAATAAACTATTTCATATGTGTTTTGTCTGTACAGAAATGGACTTCGCAACACTGAATAAGAAAGGACAACTTACCGATATTAAACCTCGCAAGAAAATAACTGAACTGGAGATTAATAAGCAATACCCATTGGTTGACATTAAGGCTATCCATACCGGATTTGGGCGGAAAATTATTGCCGAGTGTGAAGATTTTGTGACTTACCTCCCAGCGCGTTTTGATACTCTGACAGATGACCAGTTATATCAGCTAAAAGAAGCTAATATTACGGAATGGTGTATTAAATTTACTGGTATAAAGGATTATGGTATTGGTAAACAAGCTAGATTAATAGAATTTGGAAAAATGTAATTTTGTTTTAGTGTAAATAAAAGAAAACTGAAATGTACATAGCTTGTTTTATTATATTCTTCCCATCATCTCTCTCATAAATACAGTACAATTATATTTCATTGTTTTAGTATTACACTCTATGTTGTACTGTTAACATGTGTACAAAATTTAAACATCCATTTTCTGCAATAATTGCAGGACCCTCTGGTAGTGGAAAATCTTATTTTGTAAAAAAATTTCTATCTGATATTAAAAATAAAACTGATACGGAATTTAAAAAAATATATTGGCATTATGGAACTTGGCAGAATTTATATAATTCAATAAAAAATGTAGAATTTATTGAAGGTTTACCTGATATAGAAAATATTGATGGGAATTTTCCGCAGCTTATGATAATAGATGATTTAATGAGAGAATCAGATGGACGTATTGTTGATATATTTACAAAATGGTCTCATCATAAAAATTTATCCGTATTTTTTCTTACACAAAACTTATTTCATCAAGGGAGGGGTCAACGGGATATTTCTCTTAACGCTAATTACATAATTTATTTTAAAAACCCTCGCGACAGAGCACAAATTCTTCACTTATCAAGACAGATTTTTCCGGAAAATGTGAAATTTATTCAAGAATGTTACAATGATGCAACAAATATTCCTCATGGATTTATGATATTTGATCTTAAACAAAATACACCCGAATGGTTACGTTTTCGTACGTCACGTGATGATCTCAAATATATCTATCTACCTAAAAAATCATATAAATATATGTGTAAAAATATGCCGGATCTTATTTCATGAAAATGAGTAGAACAGTGACAAACAATGCCGAATTTCTCCGTGCTTTACGCTCACTTAAACCGAAATACAGATTAGCCTTATTAAAAAATACTGACTGTAGCTCAATCAAGTGTATTTGTGAATGTACTTATAATATTTTACAAGGTAAAATACCTCTCAGTCGTAAACAACGAGTTGCATTAAGACGACATAAAAATGTTTTAAGAAAACTTGTCAAACGTGGTGAAAATTGGAAGAAGAAAAAACGAATATTAGTTCAGTCGGGCGGTGCGATATTACCACTATTATTAGGCCCTCTCCTGGGCGGAGTTCTGAGTACTTTATTTAAAAATTAAAAATGGAACACACTAAGAAGATGGTTCTAATATCTCCAGAAAATTTAAGTCGCTTGCAAAGCAGTATTACTAGCGAAGATGAAAGTATAACTAATCAGCTAGATAAAGAAATGAAAAATGTTTTAAAATTAAATTTACCGGAATACGAAAAATGGCGAATGTACCAAGAAATTTTACAAAGATTTTTATATTTTCAAAAACAAAACAGGGAACCTATAAAATTACATATCGAAGAGGAAATGAATGCAGAATCATACGTACATGCTAAGGAAGAAGACGGTGTTGAACATATAATAAATATAATACCAAAAACACATCGCGAAAATGCTCGTTTGTTAGTGGAAAGACTAAAAAAGGAAAAATTAATATCATGGAATGAGAAAGGCATAGTTTATATAGATAATAAAGAAATTCCCAATTCTAATATATCAGACTTGATAGCAGATACAGTAAGATATAAAAAAAATAATAATCTAACGGGCTGGTCAGATTTTGTGAACGCATTGAAAAATATAAATATTCCTACGGAATTAATTAAAAACCCTCAGAGAAAAAAACTTTTTACTAGAGGAGAAGAAATTTCTTCCAAAGAAAACTCTCAAAAAGTTAAACGATCTAGTTCTGTATTTGCGGACGACGAATTTATTTTATCGAAACCTACGAAACAAAAGTGGAAACGATTTTCATTCACATAATGAATAAACAACTAGCTGAAATATACTTTGATCCTACACATCCTGCTGGTTTTTCAGGAGCTAGTAATTTAATAAATTTTATGAAAAGACAATACAAGCCTGAAGAAATTAAAAAATGGATCAGCTCACAAGATGCATACACTATGCATAAAACAATTCGAAAACGTTTTCAAAGAAATAGGTATCGTGTTTCAAATATGAATGATTTATTTCAAGCAGATCTGAATGATATGAGGAAGCTAAGCCGATATAACGATAATTATAAGTATATTTTAACAGTCATTGACGTCTTTAGTCGATATGCTTGGGCAGTCCCTCTGTCAGATAAGAAACCCTCAAGCGTCATAAAGGCTTTTCAAAATATATTTCAAGAAAGAAAGCCGCTCTACCTGCAAACGGATAAGGGAAAAGAATTTATAGCGAAGTCAGTACAGGTGTTTTTAAAAGAAAATGATGTTAAATTTTACGTGACACATAACCCCGATATAAAGGCATGTTTTGTAGAAAGATTTAACAGAACATTGAAAACAAAAATGTATCGATACTTTACTTATAAAAATACATACAAATATGTTGATATTTTACAGGATCTGGTCGCATCGTATAATAAAACTAAACACAGGTCAATAAAAATGGCGCCCTGTCAAGTCAATGACACTAACATATTACAGATTTGGAGAAATCAGTATAAAAATGTGAAAAGTAAACAGAAAAATTTTAAAATTGGGGATAATGTTAGAATATCTAAATATAAAAATATATTTGAAAAGGGATATGAATCAAATTGGAGTGCAGAAATATTCAAAATATATGCTATTAGTAATAGAATTCCTACTGTTTATAAACTAAAAGATTTAAATAACGAGATTATAGAGGGCACTTTTTATAAAAATGAACTACAACGTGTTTATGTAGATTCTGACACAGCGTATAAAATAGATAAAATTATTGCCACGAAAGGTACAGGTGCCAGAAAACAGTATCTCGTACAGTGGGAAGGTTATAGTGATAAATTTAACTCCTGGATTCCTGCAAATTCACTCCGTTTATTAAATCATGAATGAAAAAGAATTTTTTATAACACTACCCAGTAATAATTCCATGCAATATTTTCCTAATAATAAGACTACATGTTTCACTACACAGCTACCGCAAAATATAAAACTAACCGGCGAGTGGGAAGTCGGTTTAGCTGAAATAATATATCCATGCTCGATTTATAATATGAATAAAAGAGAAAATCAAATTCAAATTATATTACAAAGAAAAGAAGAAAAAAAGAATGTTGTATTAGAATATATTCTACCTGTACAGAAAATTCCCTCAAAAAATTACGAAAGTATTGACGGAGTACTACATGAAATAAATAAAAATAAAATTGTTAATGAACATATCGCATTTTCTTTTGATCAGGCAGAAAGTCGAGTTACGGCAAAAATAAAGACAGCTAATGTATATTCCGTGGAATTATCGCCCCGATTAGCATTACAGCTTGGGTATCCACCATTTATCGATATATGTAAGCAAAAGACTTCAGTTAATCTGCCAAATTTAGCGTTAGGCATTCCTCCGCAATTATATGTTTATTGCGACATTATTGAACCACAGGTAGTAGGGGATGTGGTAACTCAGTTACTGAGAATTGTACATGTAAAAACTGATAAGTATGTTTTTGGCTCTAATGAAATGATATCATATTCACAACCACATTTCGTTCCTGTCTTAAGAAGGGAATTTTCAAACATTGAAATAGATATAAGGACAAACGATGGGAGCAAAATGCCATTTCAGTTTGGAGTTTTGTCCGTTAAACTGCACTTTCGACAAACAAAATGAAAACTTGTCCTTATCAAGAGTATTATAATCATCAGGCAGGAAGTGGAATAGGAACAGTGTATAGGGGAAATCAATTTCAACGAGGTCATGGAGTGGGAAGCTTTTTTAGTGGATTGTTTAGAAGTATTTTACCGGTACTAAAAAAAGGAGTGAAGGCAGTTGGCAAGGAAGCACTCAGTTCGGGAATTCACTTTTTAGGCGATCTAAGTGAAAATCAGCCAGCTAAAGAATCATTCAAGAAACGAATTAATGAAGCAGGGAATAATTTAAAACGTAAAGCCGAAAACAAGATTGAGAAAATTATGAGTGGGTCAGGTAATAAAAAGAAGCGGTTTGTTAAGAAACAAAGTCATTCTAAACTGGTACGCACTACAGTAAAGAACAAAAAACGTTCAAGAGAAAACGATATATTCGACTAAGAATGGCATTTTTACACGCTCAGTCTTGTGAATGTGTAAAAACTGAGCTTGACATATTTAGTATTCCTCCAACTCAGACTAGCATCGAACAGGCAGACTGGATAAATTATAAACCATTATCATCGATTTCGGAAGACGGCCCGATAGAATTTGTTATACCGGGACATGGAGAAGATTACCTGGATTTGTCGCAAACTATGCTTTATGTAAATGCAAAGATTCTTAAAACTGACGGCACCGTATTAAGTGACACAGACAATGTGGCCCCCGTTAATAACTGGCTTCATTCAATTTTTAGTCAAGTTGATATTTATTTAAATCAAAAGCTCGTAAGTCCTCCGATGAATACGTACCCCTATCGAGCTTATATCGAAAGTTTATTAAATTATGGTAATGATGCTAAGAAATCACACCTTACTTCAGCGTTATGGTATTCAGACGAGGCTGGAAAAATGAATAATACCGACGCAGGTGGAAATCCTGGCTATAACAAACGTCAGAGAATTACTGAAAAAAGTAAAGATGTTGACATGCTAGGCCACCTTCACGCTGATATATTCAATCAGGAAAAATTCTTGCTCAATGGTGTAGAAATGAGAATTAGATTAGTACGCTCAAGGGATAATTTTCATTTGATAGGTACAGATTCAAAGTTCAAAGTACAAATTAATGAAGCTACATTACTTGTGCGTCGTGTCAAATTGAACCCTAGCATATTACTCGCTCATAATAGTTCATTACAATTAAGTACGGCAAAATATGCATTAACTAGATCAGAAGTTAAAGCGATCACAATTCCTTCAGGTGTACAGGGTAAATCTCTAGATAATATTTTCTTAGGTCAGTTACCTAAAAGATGTGTAATTGGTTTTGTAACCAATAAAGCATTCAACGGCGACTTTGGACATAACCCTTTTAACTTCGAAAATTTTAAAATGAATTATTTATCTCTATGCGTAAATGGGCAACAAATACCATCGAAACCTTTACAACCATCATTTGGAGAAAAAAAGTCTTACATTCAAATGTACCATACATTATTTTCGGGAACAGGCATACATTTCGGCAATAGTGGTCATGGTATTGACAGAGATAGCTATCCAAATGGATATTGTTTGACAGCATTTGACCTAACTCCAGACCTGGCAGCAAGCTCAATACTACATTGTAATCTGACACGACACGGGTCTTTACGGATTGAAGTTGGTTTTGAAAAAGCTTTAACACAGACAGTAAACTGTGTCATTTATGCCGAGTTCGATAACATTATTGAAATTGATAAAAATAGAAATGTAATTGTGGATTATGGTAGATAAGATTGTATAAAATTATATTTGTATTACTGAATGTTAAATAAAATCTACATGATTTGTAATATGTTGTTTCATTTCAATAATTCCCTATATAATCATCAAATTTCAGAAACCAAAGTTAGTTAAATGAATGTCTTCATTTAGTTAAGAAGAAGAAATGAATGCTGCGTTTATACTTAATATATTTAGAAAATGCTTCAAAAATACTTGTCATTTCGGCGTTTATGCGGCAAATAGATTACCAAGGCATGTGAATTTTCCATGTACGCTTATTGTTAATACAGATCCTGATAATTTACCTGGAACACATTGGATAGCAATTTACATAGACCGTGAAGGTCATGGTACATATTTTGATAGCTATGGATGTGCACCGTATGTAAAAGAACATGCAAATTTCATGAAAAGAAATACGAAGAAATGGACTTTTAACACAGTTGGTTTACAGGAATACACATCAGCAGTGTGTGGTTTCTACTGTCTAGTATATTTACTGTTTAGAATTAATAAATACACCCACAGAGAGTTTATAAACTTGTTTAGCAAAGTTAATAGAAGTGAGAATGATAGAAATGTGAGGTATATGTTCTGTCAGTATTTTAAAAAATATTGTAATAAATAATTTTAAGTATTATTTAAGTCATGAAGTGTATAAATAACAATCAGTTTTATATATAAGTAAACCTTACGGTATTTATTTATGTACTGTATAATAATAAAAACACTGCTTGTACTCGTATATATTTATTTATTTAATTCCGTGCATAAAAATTTCGCCCAGGTACAACCTTTAGTGAATGAACTCAAAGCCAGGTAGAAATTTACTTAAAATTCCTGGAAATGTGTGTATACAAGTTGAAAGAATCACTTACCTTACACCCCTGTTTAAATTACTATACCCCAGATAATATTATAAAATTGTGTATGAGATATTAAGTATATGTTTATTTAATAATAAAAGAAGTATTTACAAAAAATATTTATTTACAAAAGCATCTACACATAAAACTTGATTTCGAGATTCAATGGTACATATAAATAAAAATATTGATGTAATAATAACAAAAATAAAATTATTGATAATGAATTGTTACAGTATAAGAAATATTAATAAAATTACATACATTACATACAAATAAATATTATATTTCTACTTAAACTTTATCTTTTTTATTCCATATGGGACACTATTTACATTATCTACTAATCTACGTTTCATAAATTTAACAGCAAATGTCTTTTTTTCCTTCCTCGTTAACACTGTATGATCCTTAGTACATCTAATACTATTAAAATGTAATACAGGGTTTTTAATATTATTACTGTTAAACACTAAATCTTTGAGACAGTCAAAACTAATAATTTTACTATTTTTTAAATTTAAAGTTATTCCTTTAACTTTACATATTTCTTTCACCTCCCCGGTTGTTGGAGAAAATACCTTGTATGAGTAAGTTTTAGGCCCCCCGCAGACAAACTCCGTTATAAAGCTACCAGGACCGTAGCATTCTAATTCATCGGTGAGATCGCCTAAGTAATTTCCCGTTTCAGGTTCATATTCGTTAGGTGAATGAGAAAAAATTATTGAATCGGTATCGTAATATAAAACTCTACGATTCAACGTCTCTAAAAAGTCATATAACCGTAATCGTGCCTGACACGTTACATAGCAAGCAATAACCACATTAACAGTCTTTAATTGTTCTATCGCTTCTGCATCATGCTTCCAATTAACGTAAACCATGTGATCTCCCGCTGGGATTATTCTATTGACCTGGGTTGCTGGATTAGCCAATAAATCGTATAATTCTTCTGCACTGGAAACGATTGTTGTTTGAGATCTGTTTTCGGTCTGCGCGAATTTTCCTGTAATTTTAAATAATAATTACTTAATATGAAATAAATTATAATATAGTTTAGCTTACCCCAGAATGAGTTCAGCATGAGCTTAGCATTGGAACGTTTCCCTGCATTTTTCTCTATCTGAGACGGCTCCAGTTGAATTCCTTCATTTATTTCATAACTTCTTATATAGTCAGTTTTACTTGCGTCATCCGTGCAATTTACAGGATACCCACTGGCTTCTTGTTTCATTTTTAAAAATGTGTTTATGTAGTCAACGAACAATCCTCCGGTTTTTGTATTTCTATCATAAACAGTTATTTCATACTGCCATACTTCGTGCACTTTTAAAATTTTATAACCAACACATACGGCGCGTTTTACCTCATCTACAACCCATGTCCCCATAAACTGTCTTTCGTCGTCACTATGGCCACAGTCGTTTTGATTTAGCTCATCACAACATTTCCGACATAGAACGAACATAAGCTTTCCATGAGCTTTCCGTGGTAGTACTGGATGAAACAATTCGCTGGGCGGTAGAATAGTACATTTTATTATACCTTCAACTTTATCAATATTATTACCAGGACATAGCGTATCACAATCTGTACCTACAAAAATTTTCGGATGGCCAATTGGAAATTTACCATATTTGCAGATAAAGGGGTAAAGAGAGCATACATCTACATATTTAATTCTTTCTTGATTTTCAGTCTTTTTATACAATGTCGTATTACCCGTGCGTCCACCAAATAGAGCATCCCGGGGATTCAGAGGTAAATTGTCTAAAGTTTCATGATTACTAAGCAAGCTTTTTAAATTTTTATTACATTCTAATTTTTTTCGAAATTCACATTCCCAAACTTTAACGATAATATACCCTAAATTTTGAATTTTGTCTAATTTCTCTAGTGTTCTCTGGTACCGGTCTTCCATTGTTTCTTTCGTTGAATTGAAAACTGGCTCATTTCTTTTTGTTTTAAAACATATAGTGCAGCCATGCCAGAAGCATCCCAAAAATTCAAATATCAGTTTATCAGGTGCATAGTATCCATCAACTTTAAATAAATTATCTATTAGTACTTCCCGACCGTTTCCCGCGTGCTGAATACGAATTCCTCTTTCCATTTCCTGATTTAATAACCACATCAGAGCTATTTTAGATTGATTATCTTTTAGTCTGTAACCTTGTTGCGGTATAATAGCTATTGTATTAGGCTTCAGAAACAATCTACGAAATACGAGGTTACATGTAGAGGCGATCGTAGTTGCTTCGGAAAACGGACATACTTTACAGTCTTGAACAAATCTTAATCGAAAATTATCACATGCGCGCCGTAGAATGTCTACGTCAGACACGCAATACTCTATAATTTCTTTACGCATATCGAATATAGCATTTTCTTCCACTTTCTTATTATACCATATTAAAAAACTTTCCCTTACCGAGACAGACATAGCATCTATTCCATAATATTTAAGGGAGGGCATAGGACCTATATAATCTTGATTATTTAATTTATTGAAGAAGTGAGGAAAAAAACCTTTTTTTAAAGATTCCGGTAAACCCATAGTTTTTGGTAGTAGAGATAATGACATAGGTAAATAATTAATCGAATCTAAAAATTTAACGTGATTAATCTGCATCATCATTATTTTGCAACCATTTAAAATTAATTTTGGTTTCATACTGTACTCTTCTACCAGATATTTTAAAATAAATTGACAGTCAAAGGATTTTGCGTTATGCGCGATACATATTATCGAAGAAAAAGAAGTTCGCGGTAAAAAAATATAATTTAAAATTTTTTTCAAAGGTTCTTTAGAAAAAATATGCTGTCGAATGCCACATGAACTGCAAAGTTGTTTTATATCAGTAATGTTGCAACAAACATGACACGACTGTTGTATTACACATAAATTAACTTCGTGCTCAAAATTCTCACCGCTAGCTTTTTCTTGACGAGTTTCAAAATCATAATATAATAATAAACTTTTATTTTTATAACTTGCAGTATTCGGTTGAATGTAACACGCATGTCCAGCACTTTTATAATTTTGACATAGTTTACAGTATATCTCGCCACAGATATGTTTACGCAACTTTTTCTCACAATTATATATTTTTAAACATTTTATACATTTTTTAAGTACTTTACATATTCCGTTTTTATGATTGTTATAACAATTTAATCCCCGAAATTTTCTATTACACAATTTACAAAGCATCAAGTCAAGGGTGGTAGCACATGCTGGTGAAATTTTACAATAATAGCAAACAGCTGTACAAGAATGTCTTTGTCTTGTATTATAAGGAAAATGACAAGGTTCGCAAAAATACGAACTTGAAAATGTTGCCGTTAAGCTTTTGATCACAGCAAAATGATTTTTATGGTACAATAAATTTAACCGAGGAAGATTTTTACCTTTCGCTCCCTCAAACACCACCCTTGCACGAGTATTATATTCATACACACAAATATTATAATCGGTATAATGTTGTTGAAAATTCATTAGTTCATTAATTCCCCCGCCATTTTGATCGATATGTACATTTGCTTTTAATAATAACTCACGAGCTCTATTGCTTTGTACACCATGTTTATCAGTGGCTATGTCCTGAAAACATTGTTCTTTTTTGTAAAAAGATTCGGCGACTACGAGTGCACGCGGTAGGCATAAATTATCTTTGTTTATGATATCAACAATACCCTGTTTTTTACGGCAAAATTGGGCAAACGTCAAACCATGCGTTCGAACTCTACCACGACCGGCAGGCATTGTTACTTTTGTTAATTCTATTGAGAATTCTCCGTCGGAGAACATTTCTTTATTACTTTGTAATATTTTTTCAATAGATTCCCAAATAATATCCATATCTAGTTGATCTGCTCTACGAAAACTAAGCCATCCCGGTCCATTCTCAAGGCGTGGCGAATGAAATGTAAATCCTACGTAATCTGTAGGTGCTACGGATTCCATGACAAACGCAAGTACCTGTTGTACACCATCATAAAACCATTGAATTGAATTAGTATCTTCGGGGGGATCATTCACTCGAAATAGAATCTTGCGACCTGTTACATTAAAAAGTTTACAGGGTTTTTCTTCATCGGCAATAATTGTAAAAAGACGCACACCACTTCCACTTCCACTTTGATTTAAACTATCATTATTAATTTCTTCACATGCTCTAAAGAATGCATTTACTTCATCTTGCTCACTATCATTTAAAGCGGAATCAATAATATCTTCGCAAATACGAAAAAAAATATTATATTTATCTTGATCTGCCATGGTAACCGAACTCACACTTCACAACAGGCATGTACAGTAAGTTTCTTCCCTATACGCCGGACGTTTATATAAGACACCTACCTAAACACTTCCCCGCATATATCCTGTTTCAGGTAGTAAAAATTAGATAACGAGCTGGGGAGATCAAAGCTTTGAAAAATATATTTTCATTTGCAGTAGCCGGATAAAAATATAGTAATAGTACATAAAAAATTCAATTTTATTTATTTATTTGTTTATTTATATTATTTTTCACTGGATTGAATTCATTAGGTAATAAAAATGGTAATATTAGTATTTCAATTTCATTTATTTGTTTATATTAAGTATTTTCTTTCATCAAAAACATCGATACATAGTATAAATCATTTATCAATTTATAGTAATAATATATACATACATCTAGATTCTAGGCTAATATCTCTACTTAAACTATATTTATTTATATTACACAATATTTTAATCTATATGATATATTTATTTTCCCTAAGAATAAATGTCTTAACGCTATTAATATCTTCTACAGTTTTATTTTTGTAGTACGTATATATTTCATTAAAGATATTCTTAAAATCTACATCCGAATAGATACTATTGTACAAACTACTACTTATATCTAAATTAAATCTAATACTTTTTAATGCAACATCTTGAATAAATTTTTTATATATATTATTAAAAATTTTATAATTATTTCTATATTTTTGAGTATATTTTTTTATTGTGCCTTCTAAATTTATAAAATTACTAATAATATTTTTATTTATTACCACAAATTTGTTCATTCTTCTTAATTTCATTTGTTCTTTTGGAAGTAAACTTAATTCTACGCCACTCACTTTCGTAATTCTGTCCATTTCTACTACACTACACACTTTTTTTAATTTTTTATTTTTTAAATATTTTACAAATTCGATAATATCGTCAATTTCCACATAATTTTTATTGATAACGTCACCCACTATCCTCGTTGCTATCCTCATGCAGGGGTTAGGATCAACTCCAGCAGCAAAAAACGTTTTTCTTTTTTCGTCTAGAGGCACCGTCCATACGTCCAAAAGACGATCATTATTGTCCATAAAATGTTTATTACGAGGAAAAGCAAAACTTGCTACTTCAGCTGTCCCTATAATAACATTTAAAAATGGATCATTCACATACTCTACGTCTTCTTTGCTTGTATTTTCAGCTTCAAAGAAGGGTTGAGCGTATGGCTCACTCATATCACTGCATCTATTTTCTGAAGACTGTTCACCGCTGCTATCACCACTTATTCGCCTTCTTTTCAGAGGCGGTGATGATATCGAAGTTATTGGGACTATCGATGACGATGTCGGTGCTGTCGATATTGAATTGATATCTCTCGCCAGTCTCCGAACTTCTTCTTCTAGGGCTATGATTTCGGGGTCATTCGACACCATCTCTCGCAGAAGCTCCATGGTATCCTTGCTTTCATCTTCCAGGACCACCGGCTTTGCCGACGAAGTTATTCCCGAAAGAGGTAGATATTCGCTGTCAGAAGTATCGTTATCGGAGAAAAACACTTTACAGGCATCCTCCACTAGAGTGTTGAAGAGTGTCGATGAAGATGATGACGAATGATTATCTTCTCCGTGCGAATCCAGTGCTTCAATTTCCTGCATAAGCTGATTAGCTTCCTCGTTACCGTCACTAGGAAACCTGGTGGAGATCGTGTCCGCCGGTTTTATTAGCTTATTCTCCAGAATAACAAATTTAGATGTAGACATGATGCAGATTCGAGAGAGTAACAACACACACGAGAGAACTTTTAGACTAAAAAGTTGCTTTTCTGTTCTATTTATATATACAGTTAGAGAAACACAGCAGATACATAGTTAAACTTCAGGGTTTTTTCCCTAAAACTGTACTGATTAAAATCTATGCAGCGGACGATATGGTTTTATATTTTCAAACAAATCCTCGTCTGAATTAAAATATTTTATAGCGGAAATACTAAGACTAGTTGGACTAGAACAAAAGTAACACGTATTATTCAAATTTATATGCGACCAAGAAATCTTTTGAAAATAGTTTTCTATCTCTGAATCAGAAACTACACAGAATATCTAATTCCCCGGATGTTCTGATAGCTACGAACATTGCAACACAGAATTCTAATGAATTCAGTACGCAACGGTTAGCGGATGTATGCAATAATTTTTATTTTTAAACATACCTACCCTGTATTAAAATATTCTACAACGGAAATACAAAGGCTTACTATAATATAAACCGAAGAAGCGAGCACAACGAGGGGATGCGTTTTACAGCGGAAATATAAAGGCTTCCTAACAGAATTTGCTATACCTGGACCTGGATACGCAGATAAAATCTACAAAAAGGAACAAATCAACGAAGGTAGCGTACCCTGTGTTAAAAGCCATTGCTACATAATCGGATATTTTTTCAAGGCGTATGAAATATTATAATTACCTAATTACGCACACCTGCAATTACAAAAGCAAGTACAAACATGTCCTAACCTATTACTTCCGGTCGATTACGACATGACACAAGTACATGACAAAAATTATAATTACAATTACGCACACCTGCAATTCCAGGAATCAAGTACGTGTACAAGTACATGTACAAGTACATGTACGTGACCTGAATAAATTAAGAAGTCTGGCTGGGAAGTGTGCCCCCTCCTACTACTTATTCCTGATCTTATATCAAGGTGCATATGTCTAGAAACTTTTTGTTACAGAGTTACAGCCCTTTAAAAGTGCACCTCATCAGGCACATTTTTATTAATAACTCTGGTATGTCCCATGACAAACGTCATGAGCTATTGCGCAGAAAGCAAAACACTTTCTTTCTCTTTCTCTCTCTCCTTACACTAGCTGTCTCTCTTCTTGATCTGCGCATTTCATAGCTCATGACATTTGGAACCACGTCTAAGTAGCAGTAGCACTTAAATGACTTAAATTTTTATACTTGGTATGATGATACTTACTATTTATTTAGATGCTTATTTATACTTTTGTTTCTGTATATCAACCAGACGCATCTCATATTTACTTATCAAATATTACATACAATAAAAACTTGACAAATCGCATTAGTTTTATAGATATTTTATTTTTAGAAAAAATCAATTATTCAAATATTTAATAGTTAAAAAACAATCAAGTTACTACAGGAAGAAGAACAAAATATAAAAATAAATATAATCTGTTTATAAACTGCTCATATATATGATAGGCTTTTACGAAAATTCTACCGGTAGATACCATATCTACCGACTACGTTCGAAAACACGAGTGGTTAATACTTACCGTGTTCTAAAATTGTACCATA
Source organism: Harpalus rubripes (assembly GCA_963082715.1). Lineage (NCBI taxonomy): Eukaryota > Metazoa > Arthropoda > Insecta > Coleoptera > Carabidae > Harpalus > Harpalus rubripes. Next base: position 17,533,445 of record OY720455.1, read on the forward strand.
TCTACTAGATCCATCTACCGGATCCATGATTTGTGGATTGAGTATTTCAACAGGTAAATGCGGTAAATGAAGAATAACCTCAAAAAAGGTAGTGACGTCAAGCGAAGCGCGTGTTAAAAATGAAAATGTGTTCAATCGGAAGCAGGACACTGTGCTCAGTTTGTTAACTACGTTAAATTTCAAATCTGTTTCAAGCTTTCAAATGCTTTTCATAGGTTATAAATCTACCCTGTTTTACCACTTGCGTTCTTAAAATATCGATTTTGGTAGCTGTAACCTGGTAAACAGCTGTTTACCGATATAGCCCAGTAAGAGTTTACCCGTAGAATTTTCGTAAATGCCTGATGTGTTCAAAAAAATTCTTAATTCGGAGTAGGCTATAAACAAAGAAACGTATGTTAATTTAATAGTATATTAAAGAACGTGTTTTGTGAGACATTATAAAATGAGTTCTTTATACTATTACAATTAACATTTACTTAGTCAATTTGTGATTATTTTGTAACCATTTGTACATTGTCATGTAAATAATCTTCCCTAAATAAAAAAAATAATAATTTCTACATTGGGCCCTATTCTGTAACTCGATGGTTAATTTTTAACCACTGGTTAAAATTTTTATCCAATAGATATAGATTTGACAACTAAAAATTCCTCTTTTTGTTATATGTCAACATATTTGATTGGTTAAAAAATTTACTCAATGGTTAAAAATTAACCACTGAGTTACAGAATAGGCCTCATTATATTATTAAAATGAATTGTCAATTAACTAAAAATAAATTAGATAAAAATGGGTTAAAGAAACGTCATCTAGTACCAACCGTCTAAAACAAAAAATTGCGCCTGTCCTGTCTGTCTGTCTATCTGTCTGTCTGTCTGTCTGTCTGTCTGTCTGTCTGTCTGTCTGTCTGTCTGTCTGTCTGTCTGTCTGTCTGTCTGTCTGTCTGCGTGTGCGTGTGCGTGTGCCTGTGTGTGTGTGTCTTTATTAATATTAAAGAATATTTTATTCTCTATACGATTTGACTGCATTTTATACTTCATATTAAATGGATATGGAGTTAAAAAATTATCAAAAAATTAAATTTCATAAATTAGCCAGCTATGCTATAACTATGGAAACAGCTACTATATTAAGAAAATTATGATTGAAAGATGTAAGTGTCAATTGCAATTGACATAGTATGTTTGTGTTATAATTTTACTGAAAATATAGTATATTTTTCTAAAATCTTTTTGTATGGAATTTATGTAAAATACATACAAATGCTGGAAGGTAATGTACAAGAATCTTTTGTAAAGGCCTTTCTGTATGAAATTAATATAAAATCAGATTTTTTCTCCTTAAAATTACATTTCAAGATCACTTTTGACATCTTGACTTTTGAAATGAATAATGATCAGACTTACGTTTCTCTGTTCATAGCCTACTCCGAGTTAGGAATTTTATTGAACACACTGTACCTTAATTCCATTTCGGGTATTTTTTTTAATTAAAAAATATATGGAAAATATTAATGCTAGTGCATTTACAGATATGGTGTTTTTTGAGTATTTTTGCTTTGTACGTACTATTTTATAAGTAAAATTAAAAAATGTTAATAGGTAAAAAATAACGATGAAAAACGCTTATGACTTCCCTATATGATACGCCTCTGGTTCAGATACATAAACAAAAAATTGTACATTATGTTATTAGGAGTAAAAAGCGGTCTTTTTGTGTTGAACCCAGCTATTGCAGCCGAGGCGCTAGCCGAGGCTAGGCAAGCTTGGTAAAACACAAAAAGGGCGTTCTACTCCGAATGACATATACTATTTTTTCTTCAAGTGTTTCAAAGAATTTTTTGACATTATTTTTGGAATTTTTTAATTGTAGTATTTGCAATTTCAGCCAAAGCTGGCTGTGTACACTACAAAACAAAAACGATACAACTGTCAAATAACAATTTTCAATATAATGTGTGTTGCTGTGACAACTGCCGCCGCCAGCGGTGAACTAAGACACTAACATTTTTTTACTAGTACAACAATAACAACATTTTTGTACTAGTAAGACAATGAACAACTTCTATAGTGTGCGTACAGTAGCATAATATGAATATTATAATACGCTTGAAGAAAAAGTACATTTACGCATCTCAATAAGTAGTATCCTCAGGGGCGGAGTTAGGCATGGGCTTTGTGAGCTGCAGCCCAGGGCCCCGCAGATACAAAGGGCCCCTCGCTACTGGTAATCGGCATAACCCTTGCAAGTCACCGACAGCAGACAATCCGACAATTATTATTTTAGAATAACAGTTATTTTTTTGTTTTTCCATTTCTTTTTAGTATTCATTCTTGACTTAAGAATTTGATCATCAAAGATAATACGTATAGTCTTTGTACGACAATGGTTTCAATCTATTTTAGAAAAAATAGAAGTCTAAAATCCAATTTAATTCATTTTTATATTCGAAACGAAAAGCATTATGTTACGTTTTATACATAGAAAAAAATAAATAATACAGTTATTTTATGAGGTTACACAAGGAAAATATTCCAAAACCAAAACGTTATAGTAATTAACGTATCAAGGGTGTTATAAGGACAATAACGCCTGAGGTCAACAGTGTACTTTTCGAGGGCCTCTGGCCCGAGATATGTACGTTGACCGAAGGCATTATTGTCCTTTTAACTCCCGTGGTGCGTTCAACGTTTAACATCCGACTATAATTTTTAATATTCTACGAATTACGGATCAGAAAGTTTTAATTAAATTTGCTGAGTAGGTAGGCTATGAATGCTTTTGCTTGTTTTTTTGGCTTTATTCCAGTATCATTATTTATTTATTTACAACATTACCATAGCAACAACTCATAACACGCTCTAGGGTATTATTTAGTATATAACTACCCTGAAAGCAGGTGTGTTATGATAATAATAACATACCAGTCGGACGTTAAAATTATAAACTGTTTATAGGTATGTATATCTTTTATAATAGTTATTTATGTATTAAGGGCATAATTAAAAGATTGTAGCGCGGGAATGTTTAAAGCTCGACGCGTAGCGGACTTTAATTTTCCCGAGTGCTATAATCTTGATTATGCCCGTGGTACATACAACGTTTTATTTTATTTTGGTTCTCGAAATTCAAGGAATCAATAAGTATATTTGTATATTCGTTGTCATTGTGCTGGCGTTGTGAATTTAAAGTATGCTGTGGTTTCTACGTAATTTGTTGGTGTTGCTATGTTGTTTATTGTGAACAATTTAGTGTCAAATGGAAATGACAGATATCGGTCATTCCAAAGAAATATCGAATATTGGATGAATTTGAAGCTGCACAAGGCAAGTTAGTTCCACAGAAGTTAAAATACGTATCCGAAAAAGAATACGAAAGTTTTGCGAGTGGCGGTATTGAAAAATGTGATTTATCGAATTTTTTGTGTTTGACATATATCCATAAATCACAATTTTGATATGTTTGAATTTTGAATAGCTATTGCCTGGCAACTTATGGGCCCTCGGGCAATAAAAGCCAAATTACGCCCAATTTGAGGGCGAATAAACAAGTTCATGATTAAAAAAATAAAATAAAGAAATATATTTGTTGGATTGTCTTTCGTTTTTATGACAGCGCCTAATTAACGAGCCATTGAATCTACCAAATATTATAGCCATTCTCTTACAAGATTCAAATTATTTGTCGAATCGTTCCTATGTATAAAATTAAAATTGTCTACTAAATAGGGTGACAATACGTCCCGTTTTTGAACGGGACACTCCCGGTTTTTACTAAGTACCGACCGTCCCGTCGTTTTAGTTAAAATAACACATTTGTTACGTTTTAGATAAATATATCTCCTTTTAAAGATTTATATCGCTTTAAAGAATAAAACAAAACTTAGTTTATAATTTTTATGATTACTTTATAATTATAATAGTAATTTATACACCTGAAACTAATACTTTACTGGGTAAGCAAGCATATTCCAGAGCGAGCCGTAAAGACTCTTTCAGGTCATGCTAGGTACAATTTTTTTTCGCTGCTCTGAAAAAAAGATAATGTACAATCTACAGACATACATTATTTTATTTTTACTGCGAACAAATAAGAAATAAATATATAAACATGGATTAATGCAGGGGTAAAGAAGGATTTTCCGGTCTAAACATGCAGTAATCAGAAACAGCTCTTTTTCAGGACGACCTCAAAAATAAATTATTGAACTCAAATTTTGACATTGATAACAACAACAACATCACACAGCTACCCCCCCTACCTCAAGCCAATTTTCATTCTAAATAATTATAGTCGCCCTACTACTAAGCGTTTTTTCGGCACATAGCTTTAAAGTTTTTTTAAAATGTCAAGGTACATACATGTACATGCATACATACATACATACATAAAATCAAGCATTTCCCACTTAGTGGGTTAGTACAAACCCGAAAGAATAATAATATCAACCACAAAAATAATCACTCTCTCTTTCAACAACACGCACGCACATACAAACACACACACACACACACACACACACACACACACACACACACACACACACACAGAGAGAGAGAGAGAGAGAGAGAGAGAGAGAGAGAAAGCAACAGTAGGGCTCCCAGACAGTATTAGCCACGGGCTCCCAAAGTTCACGGTCCGCCCTTGAGTAGTGCAACTATTACCAGACTTGTTAATAAAAATGTGCCTGATGAGGTACACTTTTATAGGGCTGTAACTCTGTAGTGAAAAGTTTCCTGACATACCTTCATATAAGATGTTTTGTTCAAAATGACCTCAGGAATAAGCTGTATGTTAAAATTTATTACACTAGTTCTGAATAACTCCTGTATAAATTATTATCAAACTTTTAACTACGATAATCTTTAAATAATTATATGACAATATGACAAACAAAACAACAATCGTTTTTGTTGCGCGTATGCGAGGCGAGGTACTAAAGAAAACAACAGTTTCGATAGTTCCAATGTGCAGTTAAACACATGATCACATAACAATGTTATTCTTGTACTACTATGATAACTTTTGTGTTCGTGAAGCCACCATCTGAGATTTATCCGTGGGACGCTGACTACGTAGTCAAGCCGACGCAGATGACGTCCATATCAGCTCCTACTTCGGCTGATTTCACTTCGTCGATACTGGCAGAGCAACGGAAGGTCATCATGTATGCAATCTTTCATGCAGATGTCCATGAATTCCACTTCGAGGAGGCTGGTGTCTTGGCGTTCGGTGAGGAACCGAAGACACCCCACGGATACGAGGTGCATTCAGAGGGTGAAAGGGTTCACCCTACGGCAATAACAATAGCGGTCACTACAAGGGACGCTGACTACGTGGTGAAACTGACGCAGAGGAACTTCCTACCATGTATAATTATGAATTTAAGGTTATTTTTTTTTTTTTTTGAGGTTAAGTTGGATCTTTAAAAGTTTGAAGAAACGTGAATTGGAACAGCCTTAGGAATCCAAAATATGAATTTAAAGTTGACGATTATTTAAACAAATATTTTTTTATTTTTATTTGTCATGAATCGAACGTTTCGGAGATAACATTTTCTCCATCATCAGCTATAAAATTATTTTCTAAATTACAATTTAAACAATATATTTTAATAATAAATTTTTTGTCGTTTTTACATTATGGATACATAGTTTAAAACTTTAACATGTTGTATATAAAAAATCATTTTCTAACGGTAAGTCAGATGACCTCTACTGAAAATACGTCTCCTCCACATTTATTATTTGTTTTATTAATTTGGGGTTAGTTTGTTATTTAGATTTTTTATTTGATGGGTATAATTTTATGTTTTTGGGAATTATTCGCGTATTTAATTCGTTCGAGGATTGTAATAATTTTGTTGAGAATTAAAATATTTTCAATTCTTAAGGGGTGACAATAATTGTAACAAACCCAGGTTTGTTTAAATATTACGTTTTAACAAAATTATTTGCAATTTATGACAATTTAATGTTATTAACCTTTTTGGCTATGCGCGAGTGTATTGCACTTGTCATTCAGCAAAATTATTGTAATCTTGAATTTTATTTATATAAAGAATGTTAAGTTATAATTAGGGTCAGCCAATAGTCAGTAACTCAAGTTCCGATTACAATTCGATTCAACCCAGATGAAGATCTTCAGGGATAGTCAACCCCGAGGTATGAGAAATATATTGCTAAATATCATTCATTTATATTGTAGTATCAAATAAATATATTTGTATTTATTTTTGTTTATTATTAAAGTTGTTTTTGTTTACTTTTGTGTTTAACTGTTTTATAACCTACGACCGCAAATCGTGTCCACCATATAGTGCGATTTGTTACATAATGGAGAATAAAAAATAACTAAAAAATTTAAAAAATCTTTTCAACCAGTAACACTAAAAATGTAAACTTTAAGAACCAAGCCTTTAATTTTGCGATTTAATAATAATTGTCTGACTTATGATCAATATACATTATCATGCAGTATAAATACCATTTAATTTTTTCCTAAAGTATTGAAACAACCTGTATGTGAAGGGAAAAATATTCAAATAGTACTTATTTAGAGTTTTACAAAACACAATGGCTGGTAGCATGAACAACAGATTAAGGGTGAGCAAATGACTAGCAGTATTTTATCTGTCAATCGTTTATGGTTTATTTTAGGAAAAATACTTCTAATAAAAGTTGCGTACAATTACATTTTCTATAATCAGTCGGCATACTTTATTAGTTTTGTATGGTATCTACATTCATTCAAATTTTGTGAAAAACTTTAAATCGGTCTCCTACAAAACTATGAAAAAAAAAAAGTAAAATATTTGAAAGATGTACAATCAAAGTCATATGTATCATTTTTATAAGGGAAATACGTTATCATAAGGCACTACATTAAATATTGCTTGGATGAACACTTCTATGGTTTTAGCACAAACTAATAAAAAGTCTTCTGTTAAAATGTTATCCTCTAAAACATTCCATTCATCGTCTGTAAGGCCATTTTCGTCATTATTAGCGATGATACGTGAATCAACTTTTAATACTTCTTCTCTAGCTCGAATGATTTTTGCGTAGTTAATGCCATTTCTATTTTCTAATTCGAATTGGTACGTCATTAAAAACTTTCCTTTCACTGAAAAATATAAGAATAATTGTTTCAATATTTTAAAAAGTTTCTTGGTGATTAAAATAATTACAGAAATAAAAATTGGTATGGCCCTTTTTCTGTATTGTCCCAAGCCCAATGGGGTCATCCACTTCAGCTACGTAGTCTCCTTCCCAAATTATCAAAGGACTTTTGAAGTGAAACTTAATTATATTTTTCTCCAAATCAATCCTAAAAAATGATAAAATGTATGAATATGAAAAGAACTTGTATGCCTTAGTACCAAGTGTTATCTTCACCTCCAGCGATATTGAGTGCAAGTGCTACACTGGGATGTATAGGGTCGGAATGAAAAGTTTTGTCAGTGTAGTATGAACCACTCAGTAAAATACTATAATCACAGGTACCTGTATCGTCTATTAAACTATATAGATACAATCAAATGTTTATTATTATTTTAAATCTTTTTCGGCATAAAAATATGTAAAGTCAGTTTTCACAAGATGATACACACATGATCAATCGTAAGTATGTGGTTTTAATCGCCTGAGAGGTAGTGGGATTGTTGACGTAATGTCAAAACTGACAGTATTATAATTAATTACAGAGTTTACATGCAGTTTTAGAACCGTTTTCAAAATGTTTTTAATTTCGAAAACGCCATGTATGCAAGTCAAAACGGTTTTGAATTATCTCAAACCAAAACTAAAATTTTTGGGTTTGCCTTGAAAACTAGTTTCAAAACTGCACATTTAAAATTCAGCCTGATGATGGCTCCATTCATGGTCCGAAATCGATTACCACTTAAATAAAATATTTGTAACATTCTGTGCCTCTTTTTTTAACTTCAATATAAGTAAGGTACCTATGAGGCTAGCGTCCTATGACTGGTCCATACACTGAGAAAACTTTACATCCCGTCCCTATCCGACCCAACTTAGCACTTGTGGAATTAAGTTGTTTATGAAATATTACTTACTCTGGGTCGATGACTCTCAAATCTTTTACACCGTGTATAATAATATTATATAGAGTAAACTGAATTCCAGGTGCGCTGAAATCTACATCTTCATGTTTTAAGGGCGTGGCAGAAGGAATACCATATTCTTCATCGCCTGAAATTGTACATATTATAAAATACTAGACATACGAGTAGAAACTTTTCGTTACTCGAGTAAATTAAGATCATAGGTCTTATTGGATGAATTATAACTGGTGACTGAGTGCAGAATTAAATGATAAAAAAATAACGTGGCAAGATTCTTCTTATGTATTTTTTTTTGTCACCGCCCACCTGATTTTATTATTTGTTGATCTAGCGTTACCCTCGTATCACTAAATTAGTTTCAAATATGATTTGCCAATTTAAAAACTTACAACTTACATTTGTTGTTACTAAAATACAATAATTTTTGACAATGAAAGCTAATGACCCGGTTTTACCTTTTTCTAAAAATATTTCAAATGAATGTTTATGCAATACCTATCATAGGATATAAAAAATAATAATAATTTAATGTTATTTTAGTAAATAATTAAATAAAAAGATTGGCAACAGAAATAGTTATGAAAAACATGGTGTCATTCAAACTACAGCACCCCGCACGTCAATAGCAAATAAGAAAACACAGTTTGTCCATCACCTGCGCTACTTATACAGCATGCTCAGTTTATCTGTTCCCGCATAAAAATTCATAAATAAGCAATCAATAGTAAATTTCATTTATGTGAATTGGTTTTTAAAATTTTGTTTTGCTCTTATACCTACTGTGGTTATTCGATTTAAAATACTAATATTTACCAAGTGGCTTATGAAATGCAGGAACGGATTTAGGCATGGGCTTATGGGCTGCAGCCCAGGGCCCCGCAGATAAAAAGGGCCGCTCGCTGCTGGCAATTGGTATAACCAGTGCAACAGTCAGCGACAGTCCGACAACGTGAGACATTGTACTCGTATTAACATCCTGCATCGCAAGTCAAATAAACAGTCGTTGTACGACAATAGTTTCAATCTATTTTAGAAAAAATTGCAGACTAATATCAAATTTAATTCATTTTTTATCTGAAACGAAAAGAATTGGTACGTTTTATACAGAGAAAAAAAGAATAAATAATACAGTTATTTTATGAGGTAAACAATAAGAATATTTCTAATTTTATGACAAGAAAGTCTTCATACGATAACTAAAAAAAAAAAAAAACATTAAAATTATAAACTGTTTATTTATAGATATATGTTTTATAAAGAAATATATTCTGATAATAGCGAGGCAGTGAATCTATCAAATTTTTGGTCCCCGATGGCGTTATATTGCCATTCTTCTTCTAGTTTATTTTTTAAATCTTCTTCAGTTTTAATGTTTTCAAGAATATTGCACCGATGACCGGGTGGGGTGGAGCAACGACCAAATATAACTTGACAAAACTTCATTTGGTTTGTTTTGATTTCGGCTGGCCAGACAGAGAAAGTAGAGATAGAGATATGTCTTGTCTAGTCCGAGTATTTTTCGATAGAGGTCACCACTGAGGCCACGTAGAGTATCAGTGTCTAGTTTGAACGTTGCTCACTAGAGACGCAAGTGTTCTTAGTTAAGATTTCGTGGTTAACATTTAAGGTTTACATTAAATAATATATAAGGTTTAATATGAAAGAAAAACCAACATGTCACTCACAAAATCACTACAACTACAAAATACACATGCTTCTACGTGGCCTCTAGTGAGCAACGTATTTAGCCATTTCCCATTCTCTCCCATTGTCTACTTAGCTTTTTTTCGGCACATATAGCATTAAAATTGCTTTTAAAATATTATCAATATAACCTTTGCTATACATAATTGTTGCTAATTTTCCTACTCTTTTTGACTAAATATACCCCAAAACAGTATACTGCATTAAAAAACATTATAAAGTTTATTTACAAACTGGAAATTAGATGGTTAATTAGTTAGTAACCCCCCTCCTCCTAGGCCCGGGGTCGCCAAAATTCACGGTCCGCCCTTGATGAAATGTATTCTGTTTTGCCTATTCCAAATTTCACGCGGGAACAAATAAAATGAGCACTCTGTATAAATAAACGTACGCGCCGATGATTTGTCACATATTAATAAGCTGTATGAACTTTGACGTCACATTCTGTTTCAGGACACGTAAATTTTTCAAGATATTATACAAATTTTAATAATTAATCATTGTAAAATATCTGATGGTCAGTTGCACAGCTTATAGTTATTATCTACAGGTTAACAAAAAAAGTTTGTATCGCAAGTCCGACAGTAATATTAATAACTCATTTCATATTTCGTTGCAATACGATATTCGGTCCTATTATGTAACTCAGTGGTTAATTTTCAACGACTGGTTAATTTTTTTAACTAATCAAGTATGTTGACATATAATAAAAAATCTGATGTGGGTACCACAGACTTCCTTGTACACAAGACCAATATGAAGTATAGACCCAAGTATAAAATTGCACGTATTTGACGTAATTTGACATTAGCATCTATTTTTTATTTTTTTGTTATTTTTTGTCCTAATCTATAGCAAGCTTGATTACAAAAACCAAAAATTATATGTTTTAAATATACATATCTCGCTTATACGAAGGGCTAATTTAATAATACTTGATGTGCTAGACACAGAATTTAATTCTCTAAAAATTTTATTTGAAGCATTTATTTCTAAAATCAAAATGAAACCATTTTATTGTAGAAAAACTGTTAACAACTTCAGGTAATATGTCACTTCCGGTTAGCCTGTTTTAACCAAAATCCACTATGTTATTCCAATTGACATAAAAGTCGTATATACCAAATTTGTAAAGTGTTAGATTATATTTTAAGATAGTTTTTCATTAAAATCTATTATAGGCTTCAAATAAAGTACCATTTCTAGAAATTATGTAATGACCAAAAAGAGAGGTGCACAACTAGATGTTATAGCAGTCCTAAATACAAAATTTCAACTTTCAACGGCTTACCGTTTTTGAGTTATGCGAGATACATACGCACGTACGTACAGACCTCATGCACGACGAAATTAGTCAAAATGGATTCAGGGATGGTCAAAATAGACATTTCCGTTGAAATCTCAAAACCGAAATTTTTCGCGATTACAATACTTCCTTTACTTCGAACAAGGAAGTAAAAAAGGGATTTTTAGTCAAATCAATAATTATTGGATAAAAACTTTAACCAGTGGTTAAAGATTAACCACAGAGTTGTAGAATAGGGCCCTTATATATTGATTTGACAACTAAAAATCCAATTTTTTGTTATATATCAACATACGTGATTGGTTATTTTTTTTAACCAGTTGCTAAAAATTAACCACTGATTTACTGAATAGGCCCGATTGTCAATTTAAAGAAAGGTTATCAGTTTAACTCTAAGCTGTGCAACTGGCCATAATGTTATTTCGTGATATTTTCAAATTTCAAGCTTTTAAAGAATATATTTTTTAAAAATTTAATATTTAAAAGGCATATAAAAAATTTTGCAACAGCTCTATTGTAAACATAGCTTCCCCCATATAAATAGTAGTAATAATAACGGTACATTATAACAAATCATTCTTACCTGTTACCATTTGCACTATGGCTCTGTTTGCACTTTTCGCAAAACATGCATACAAATTTGGAGCATTTCTTTTACATAGTATAAATAAGTAAGTAAATAATTTATATTAATATCTTACGAAGAGGTTTTTGAGCTGTTGATAATACAGCAAATATAGAAAGAAACACAATTAGTTGTTTCATTTTCTTCGTAGAAAGACTGTCTAATTTTACATCTGAAAAGGGAAGCTTCTTTTAAATAGAAAGGTTATCTGTGCATTCCAAGAAAAATTATATAATTGGTAAATATACATGTAAGTAAACATTTCTCAATATCTTTTTTCAAATATAATTAAAATATTTGAAGAAAAAGATAATAAGCTATAAAACATTCCTGTTTTAAATTTATACAAGGTGGGAAAAATTCGACTTCCTTATATGAAAAATTTTCCTGTTTTTGAGACAAATTAAACGTCGTAAAAACATGTAATAGTTATTTCTATCAATAGTCTAGATTCTAGAAATTGCACTTTTGCGAGTGTGAGTATATTTTGACAGTCCGAGCCGGTTACTATGTCTTTAAATACGAGCACTCGCAAAGCAGTTTCTGTTGGACTTGTAATACACAAGTTTTTTTCCCCCATAAATTTATAATCGTAAATTAATTTGATTTATTGTCCAAATAGTAAATACTAGGGTTTTTTGATGCTGCTAACATCAGAAGATTTGAATATGCAATAATATGGATTTATAAACATAAACTGAAAATTCAGTAAAAAATTTATTTTTAATTTTTCATTGCAAATTTAAATATACATAACTATTTATATTTAGCTTAAAATATGTTCGTTTAAGTTACAATTAACGATTTAATCCTAAAATTTCGCCAAAAGAGTTAATGCCAACTTAACCATAAAAGTCCCTACTTTTTGCCAGCCTAGACCAGTAAAAAAGTGCACCAAATGATAACGGGTAATATACGTAATATGATATAGTAATTGTAATACACTAATGCTTGGTTGCAGAGAAGTTCATCAACGCCTTGTTCAGTTAGCGGTCCATCAAAATAAACAAATGCAAGCGATATTTGGCAGCAATGATTTAAACGTCATAAGAACAAGGACACTTATTCGAATTTGTTCATTTTGATTATCCGCTAACTCTGAACGTTTCTGCAACCGGGCATAAGTATATGAAACTTGAACATCCGTTTACATTTGTTACATAGATAAGTTGTAAAACACTCTTTATATAGAATAATTAGAATGTTACAAAATGATCACTTTGTAAACTTATGTAAGAACAAATATTTATCAAAATATCTCAGTTAAAATGTGATTAAGATATGAAAACAAAGAAAATATATAAAGATTTTCGGATTCATGGAAATTTTTATAAAAATTAGGTACAATAAATTTCAAATATGTACTATATGTTGTTAAAATATTAGAAATAGTGAATAGGTATGTACAATAAATTTTTTCAAAGATGTCGCATCAAGATTATCTACGAATGGTATGAAACAAGATTTTAGTTGCCAAATTCAGTAGAGTCGATTATTTAGTTTTTAGGAGGGTACATAAGATGCTACTGTTATTATTGTCACAGATATTATTTTGCGTAAGATTATTTTTATTAAATTTATTATGTTTTGTCTCTAATTAGCTATTTAGGTACGTAACCGATGCTGTTGGATAAGAGCTACATTTAATGATACAAGTATTCACGTATTTTATTTCAGTTTATTTCTAGATTTCAGTGTGAGAACATCGATATTATAGTGATTCAGGTGAGAGAGTTAATCTAGCATGTGTATGATTGTGGGTGTGCGTGTGAGCAGTACGGTGTACTGTAGTGGCCGCATCGTGTGAACCCGAGGGTCGCCAACGGTAGCAGCAGGGAAGGCTGTAGTGACCCGCATCTGGTGTCGCCAACGGCAGAAGCAGCTAGGGCTGTAGTGATCTGATCCAGTTGGTTAAGAGGAATGTCTCCGGATCACCACCGAAGCGGCAGTGGTTCCGTAGTGGCCGCTCGTGTGAACCCGAGGGTCGCCAGCGTAGCAGCAGGGAAGGCTGTAGTGACCCACATTCTGTGGTCGCCAGCGTAGCAGCAGGTAGGGCTGTAGTGATCTGATCCAGTTGGTTAAGAGGATTGTCTCCGGATCACCACCGAAGCGGCAGAGGGTCCGTAGTAACTAGCGGTACTGCCCGTAGTTGCCAACATGTGTGTACGGTGTGTGAATGCCTGAACCTTTTGTAAATGATTGCCTCCTCACTGAGTATTTCTCATGTGTTAATTCTTTTACAGAAATAATCACGGCGTGAATGAGGATTCCGCGTGACCGGGTTCGGCCAGGCGACGGTCATCTAGATTGGTTATTAATTTTGTATTAATACTGTATATACCGGTTTGGGTGATAAATGTGTTTTAATATTCTAATTTTCAGCGCTAACATTTAATCGTCATTTATAACATTATTATAAAAGTATATGTTAAAGTAAAGGCATTCAAAATTCAAAACTAACTCAACTTGTATGTTTTTTAGCAAATGTAAAACCAAATATGTGACAAAGAAGATACTGACACAGTGTCAGTGTGTGTGACATTAACAGAATATGAAGTTATTTGCACGGCTATGAATCAAGGTAATATATCTGAATTAATAAATAAACTTACGTAATCCGCAATCGTAGATAAAATTTCCCCTCTAGTGGCGCAAATCAGTACTACGGAAAGCAAGTGAGTAGTATAGTAATTAATAATTAATATCGCCTTCATTTAAATCAGTTTTTAAACTCGGTTTGTATACACAGTCAACGAAACACAGTGAACAATGTGAACTGGCATATGTCAAACCTATCGAATGGTGGCCATTTTCTTTCGAAAATCAACGCCTCTATCATTAATTTCGATTGCAAATAGAGAAAGTTTTGTCAACAACGAGCATCGTTTTAAAATGGAATGCCCTAACTTAGTCCAAACAATAATAATTTTTGAAAGACAAGGATGTTATATCCATCCTTATCGCTTGTAGTCTTTGCAAATGAGAGAGATAAATGTATGCCAATTTGTCAATTCGTTCATGATACATATGACCTTGATTGGACATCTTTCAAAAATTTTACTTTTTTTTCATAGTTTTGTAGGAGACCGATTTAAAAATTTTCACAAAATTTGAATGAAAGTAGATACCATACAAAACTAACAAAGTATGCCGAATGATTACAGAAAATTTAATTGTACGCAACTTTTATTAGAAGTATTTTTTCTAAAAATACTGCTAGTCATTTGCTCATCCTTAATCTGTTGTTCATGCTACCAGCCATTGTGTTTTGTAAAACTCTAAATAAGTACTATTTGAATATTTCCCTTTACATACAGGTTGTTTCAATACTTTAGGAAAAAAATAAATGGTATTTTGCTACATGATATAATGTATATTGATCATGTCAGACAATTATTATTAATTCGCAAAATTAAAGGCTTGGTTCTAAAAGTTTACATTTTTAGTTTTGCTGGCTGACACGATTTTTTAAATTTTTTGGATGGATATATATGTAATCCTCTATTCCATAATATTAGTGGTAGTGCATTTGCAGATATGGTGTTTTTTGAGTATTTTTTTGTATGTAGGTAATATTTAATAAGTAAAAATTGAAAAATATGTTAATAGGTAAAAAATAACGATGAAAAACGTTCATGGCTTTCCTATATGATAAGGCTCTGGTTAAGATACAGAAAGAAGAGAAAGTACAATTATGCATGGGTTGTATGAGCTAAGGCCCAGGGCCACGCAGATACAAAGGGCCCCTCGCTGCTGACAATCGATATAATCCATGCAACAGTCACCGACAGTCAGACAATCCGACATACTGTATTATACGCTTGTACCGTATAGGGTACCTTTATAACCAGGGTATGGCCATGGTGTGGCTCACGTTTCGTCCGCCATTACCGGCCCTTCTGTTATATGTGTTGTTCTTGCGCAAATTATTATGTATTTTCGTGGATATTTGTTTTATTTTAATGAAAAACACATTTAATTATCATTTTAATATGTATTTAAAGTGTAAGTAATATTTATATTTTATTTACTTGTGTAGTTTGTTAAGATACCCACCACAATTACTGACATATTGAAAACAACTATAAATTACCAATATTAAGCACAATCATTTAAATTTTTAAAAGGTAAGTTTAGAATATACAATTATTATGTAAATAAAAACACAGATATTAAATTAGATGTGTTAATAACAACCCATATCATATATTCTACATAACCTCTAAATGTATGTCTTAATAATAATTGTGTATCTCTTAAATTAATTAATTTTTATTACCTTCATAAATTCACATTGTGATAATTTAATATTCTTTTTACCTTCCGTCACCTTTAGGTAAGGAAGGTATTGTCTTTGGTCAAAAAATTCGGTGGTGAATTTTTAATGAATAAGCACGTTTTAAGGTCCCTAGAATACGATTTTTATATTTTTACGATGATGTGTGTGTATGTATGTATGTGTGTGTGTGTGTGTGTGTGTGTGTGTGTGTGTGTGTGTGTGTGTGTGTGTGTGTGTGTGTGTGTGTGTGTGTGTGTGTGTGTGTGTGTGTGTGTGTGTGTGTGTGTGTGTGTGTGTGTGTGTGTGTGTGTGTGTGTGTGTGTGTGTGTGTGTGTGTGTGTGTGTGTGTGTGTGTGTGTGTGTGTGTATGTGTAATAAAATTTTCGTCTATGATAACTCTAATACTACAATTCCAAAAATTATAATTCTTTCGTATTCCTCTTCGTTTCATCCATATGAAGAGCTGATTAGATTTTGGTTATAATTGGTCAACCGGAAGTACCCTCATTTGAATATTTTAACAGCTTTTCTTGAAAAAACGAGGTTAAATATAATTTTTTCACATTTAATGTTATTATAAATATTAAAGAACATTGTATTCTCTATACGATTTGACTGCATTTTATACTTCATATTATATGGATATAGAGTTATAAAATTATAAAGAAATTAAATTTCATAAATTAGCTAGCTATGCTAGAAACAGCTAAGAAAATTCTGACTGAAAGATGTAAGTGTCAATTGACATATTCGTAGTATATTTGTCTAATAATTTCACTCGAAATATAGGATATTTTGGTCGAAACTTTCTGTATGGAATTTGTAAAAAATACATACAACTGTCGAAAGGTAATGTACATACAAGAAATTTATAATCTTGTGCAAGGAACTTTCTGTGTGGAATTTATAGAAAATACATAAGCATTTACGAAAATTCTACCGGTAGATACTGCATCTACTGACTGAGTTCGAAAACACGAGTGGTAACAAGTTACCGTGTGCAGAAATTGTACAATATCTACCAGATCCATCATAAAGAATCTAGCCTCAAAAAATAGGTAGTAATGCAAAGCGAAGCGCGCGCGTTAAAAGTTTATATACTATATCAAATTTCTAACCTGTTTCAAATTTTCAATTTTTTGATAGGTTATGGTATTTTCATTGTTGCATCCATTCTTTTTTTACATGCTGCTAGCTATGATTACAATATATTGATACAGAGTTTTCTTGATTTTAGACAAATAAAAATGATAAATTGTTTTGCCGCAGTAACTCTGATCTTAGCCGGCAACACCTCATATCAAAACGTAACATATTCCCGGGGCGCCAAGAATTTGCACCTGTGTGATGTGTGTTAACTTGATTTAACAAAATATGCACTGCAACTAACAGTTGCTAAGAAAAATAAGAACAAACGAAACAAATGATCGACTCGACAATTAACAAGTGACATTAAGTCAATCTGAAATGTCAAAGTGACATTGTATCAAAGTGACATTGTGTCAAAGTGACATTGTGTCAAAGTGACATTGTGTCAAAGTGACAATTAAAAATTAATGAAATAACAATAATTGAAATTGACAACCATTGAGCTTTCTATTGAGTTGGTAATGGACACAACTTATTGATTGGCCGTTTAATTATACCCTTTTCGGTTTTGACCAACGCGACGCGAGCTGTTCCGTCATTTCCCAAGTATAATTTTGTGATGATTCCTAATGGCCATTGTAAGGGTGGTAATCGTTTTTCTTTGATTATGACTACTTGCCCTATTTGTGTTGTGTACTGATTGGTTTTGTCTTGAAACATTTGTTACACTGATATAACATTTTTTTGAGTGTGTTCCTGCTTGCAATAATCCAATATTTTTGGCGAATTATTGCTAATAATAAATCGGTTCCGGCGTGACAGTTCGAAATGTGATAGTAGTTTACAATTAACTCTACAATGTGCAGGCCTGACGAGAGGGGGGGCAGACGGGGCAGGAACCCCAGGGCCCGGGCCCGATAGGGCCCGGCGCTACCACTTTTATATAATTTTTTTCTATTAAAATCTTTTATTATAAATAAATAAAAATATAAAATAATAATATTAGGTAAAAAAAGCGAGTGACAGCAGAGTTTACGAGAGAAGATTATTATTGTGTATTTCTTTAAAATTACAAGTGCTGTAGAAGGTATGTAAATAAAACATTTTTTAGAATAAATACCAAAAGTTTTTGTAAATAGTTTCAAACTAAGCCGGTAGAGCTCAACTGCTATATCCGTGAAGCTGAAGCTATACCTACTGTGACGTTAGCGTTGAAATTAAAGGCAACTTGCATCTTGCATGCGCACGCATATCCGCAAAACATATAAGTACCTGTTTTATTATGTACCTTTTATATTTTTTACATGTGCACTTAAGCCGCATTCACAGCCCGAAATTTGGTGAAATTCGTCCAAATTCGTGGTTTGTCTTATGGCAACGTGTACTTGCGTTCACAGCCCTGAAATTTGGTATACACGAATTATAATTTGTAGAAAAGTTTGCAGGCTCCAAACTTTTGTGGCTAATTTAGAGTGCGTTCTGCTAATTGTGTAAAATATGTTTAATTTGAATGAACTTTTGTTGTGGTTTGGGTGATTTGAATGGATTTCATTGTTTTACTATGTTTTTGATTTATTTTCTTTATTATATGTTCAAATTTGCCTTTTTCAATAAAGTACAAAACAGAAGATGAAACTTGATAATGAAAATTAAGATAAATAATTTATTATAATTTACGAGCTTTTCTTTTAAAGACAACAACTTTTGTTACTTTTGTTTTGGTGAAATAGTGAAATGTTGAGTAGGTACTTATTAGGAAATAAATAATATACATTTAGATTCAGGAAGATAGTATTTATTTTTTAGATATATTATTGATGGAAAATCTGTCAACATCTATATTTTATGTTTTTAGCGTAGAACACTTTTCTTTTAAAGTCATAACCAAAGTTGTTGTGGTTATTTCAATGTTTTTAATGTGATGTTTGTTGTATTATTATCTAAAAGAAGTAGTGCAAAGGCCTAAATAATGTATTTATTACATGTATTTAAAATAGAACTATCTATGCTTATGTATAATTATAACCAAAAAATAAAATAACTTTTACAATTTTAATTATATGAGACAATCTAATAACGAGTATAAATTGCAAGGGAAGGATTGCTATTTTATTAACATGGTTTTTAATAATATTTAACGAGTTAATGAATGCAATGACAAACAAATGATTAATTTTCAGAAACGTTTATTACTTTGCTAGTTGGCATTACGGCTCAAATTTCGAGCTGTGAACGGTCAAATTAATTTCTTCAAATTTCAGTGCTACAAATTTCGGCCGTGAATGCGGCTATAATTTATGTTGCTGGTGGTGTTTTTATATTATTATTTTTATTATCATCGCAATATTCATTTATCTTTAAATTAGTTAGTACTCAATTTATTTAAGTATAGGAATAATTCTTTCTGGTCGTAATTTTTATTTAATTTTTGATAATCCTAGACAATGAATATTTTTATGTTATGTTACCTTGATGAATAAAATATTGAAAATATTTTACATGAAAAGTATAGTAATTCTTTAAATGGGGGGGGGGGGGGTTGTAGGGGGCTAGGGCCCGGTAGTTTGATTTTGCCCCAGGGCCCGTAACAGCTCTCCACGGGCCTGACAATGTGGTCAGATTTTGGTAGTAAAATTGGATGTTTGACCTCAAAGGGTAAATCTGAATTAGATAATCTTCCACCCACTCTTAATATCCCGGTTTTGTCTATAAATGGAGCAAGTTATAAAAATTTGCTTGTCCTTTATTAACTGTCCCCTTTGTAATGAATTTATTGTTTCAAGGAAATATATTGATTGTAAAGCTTTCAAAACGTATATTTCCGCTGTATTTAAGTCCGATGCGGATATGTAATTTTTAAAAAACAACTTCCTTCCGAACTTTAAGATATAACTTGTTACTCTTAGTAATTTACTCCATGAGGATATTTTCTTTGCAACGGTGTGTAGAATGGGATGATGTTTCATAGATGTAGTGATGTTAAATGTTTTTGAATTAACTTCCGGTAACTGATCAACCGATAAAGGATTCAATTGATGGATGGGCCAATTTTCGATTGTTGATTGCAACCAATCGGGGCCATTCCACCATAAATGACATTTTATTAACTGAGCTGGGAGCATTCCTCTGGATATTAAATCGCTTGGATTTTCTTTCCCTGCCACATGATAAAAACAACTTGGATCTAGATTTTCTTGTATCTGTGCTATTCGGTTACTAACAAATGTTGTCCATTTGTGTGGAGATGATTTTATCCATGATAATGCGATCATGGAGTCGGAGAAGGCATATACTCCTTCGATTGGGTATTTTTTAATTATATAATTTTTAACATGGTTTACTAGTTTTGCCATAAGTAGTGCTGCGCATAGTTCGAGCCTGGCCAAAGTGACAAGCTTCATGGGAGCTACCTTTGATTTTAAACATAATAATCTGACTATGACGTTATTTGACTCTATTACCTGCAAATAGATGGCGCACCCGTATGCAACAATACTGGCGTCGCAGAAGGCAACCAGATTTACTTGGCAGTTTTCCGAAATGCCTATATGTCTAGGGATCGATAATTTCTCTAAACAGTTGAATTCTGACATGAGTTTAGTAAATTTGGAGGTTATGTTAACCGGAGGTGTAGTGTCCCAGTCTATACCGGCTTGCCATAATTCCTTTATTAGTAATTTGGCGTACAATATTACCGGTGAAACTAAGCCGAGCACGTCAAATAATCTTGCGA
This sequence comes from Harpalus rubripes, assembly GCA_963082715.1. NCBI lineage: Eukaryota > Metazoa > Arthropoda > Insecta > Coleoptera > Carabidae > Harpalus > Harpalus rubripes. The sequence goes on from OY720455.1 coordinate 17,554,271, forward strand.
CAGTTGACAGTATAGTTCTTTTTGTGCAGTGTGAAGTGTCAAATTTTGACGTTTGGAATGTGAAGGTGTCAGTGTTAGGCCTCCAAACAATTCCTAAAATTTTTAAGTTTTCTCCCTTTGATAAATCGATGTTTGTTTTGTGTGAACTCGGTAGACTATCAATGAGTGATGTATTATTGCTTGCCCATTTTACTAAATCGAATCCTCCAGCTGACATTAAATTAATTAAGTCCTTTATTAGGCTACTGGCTAAAGTTGTGTTTAATACTGACACGACTAAATCGTCCATGTACATTTCAGACTTTGCTAATCTTGCCGCATTTGAATAATTTTGACTTTCGTCTTCTGCTAGTTGACGAATAGTTCTCATTGCTAAAATAGGGCTAGATTTTATTCCGAAACAAACACAATTAAATTGAAAAGTTTTAATTGACTCAGAAGTGTCAAATCTGTATAGAATTTGTTGATATTTTCTACGTTGTTCGGACACTGATATTTGCAAGTACATTTGTTTTATGTCAGCAGTCAAAGCTATTGGAAATAATCTAAAGTTTAATAATAAGTTAAACAGATCTGCTTGCAGATTTGGGCCAGAGTATAATAAATCGTTCAAAGATAGTCCGGATTGAGTTTTGGCGCTAGCGTCCAGCACTATTCTAACTTTCGTTGTAGCTTTATCTTCGCGGATGACCGCGTGATGTGGAATGAAGTATCCGTCATCATTTGCCGTCACTTCTGACAGATAACCTTTTTGTAAATATTCATTTATTATGTCATTGTATTGACATTGTAAGTCTGTTGACAGACTAAAACGTTTCTCTAAGTGAGACAGCCGACGTTCGGCTATTAAACGAGAATTTCCCAGCAGATTGGGATCCCTTTCAAATGGTAAGTTTACTCTATACCGGCCATTGTCTAAACGTTTAGTAGTGGTAGTAAATATTTTTTCACATTCGGCGTTTTCAGGGCTCGTTATTTTGTGTGATGCAACTTCTTCCAGCTCCCAAAACTTATGTAAACATGACACCAAATTGTTTTGAGCAAATGCAGAGAATGATGAGAAGGATTCAGAAAGTTTAGTTTTACTGTTTACTTCTCCGATCAGTATGTAACCTAGTGTTGTGTCATAGCATAGGCAACTGGCGACGTTCCTATTCGGTTTGATAACATCAACGAAGGGTATATTTGAGCCCCCAAAATTACGTCGATTTTTCCGGGTATATTCCACGTATTATCGGCCAAAAGGACAGATCTGAAGGATTGAATTTTTGAAGAATCTAGTTTACACGAAGGTAAGTTATCAGTTATACAATCTACTACTAAAGCGTTTATAATATATTTATGTGGCGACACTCTCGATTCTATTTCAATGTTTACGTGCCCATAAACTGGGCGGCTTGTCATCCCGATTCCCCGAATTTTTGAGTTTTCGAGTGGCGTGATTGATAAATTTAATTTTTCACAACAATCCTTTGTTATGAGATTATTTTGCGACCCGTTATCTAACAGGCATCTAATCGTTACTTTTCTTTTATTTATGTCCGTTGTATAAACTTGTGCCGTCGACAACAAAACATAACCATGATTGTTTGTAGAAATATGACATGAAGTGTCAATTTTCTCCGATTCCTCTATTTGTTTGGGTAGAGGTTTAATAAAAGATGGAAAATGCAAAAGTGTGTTGTGTTTCTTGTTACATTCCCGACATCTATAGCGTGATGTACAATTTTTTGTAGAATGAACAATGGTTAGGCAATTATAGCATGCATTTTTCGATTTTATAAATCCGAATCTGTCTTGTACTGACATTTTACGGAATTTTTCGCAAAAATACAGATTGGAATGTTCCGCACTGTTACATAAAATACAGAGTTTTTTCTGATTAGCTTTTTCATTAGCTGCTAAAAATGTTCGTTGATTATTTAATTTTGGCGGTTGATTATTCACCACCTTTGACGGGCCCTTTGTGGCTGACCGCTCTAAAATTTTAGCCTGATCTCTTACAAAATCCAAGAAGCTTTTGCAAGAAGGAAATTCCGTTGCTCGGAATATCGTATCAAACAGTAATACTATTTCTGGATCCACTTTTTTGGATGCGCAGTTTAAAAGTACAAAATCCAGAATGTCTGGAATTTTAAGTTGCTAAGAGCCTCTACTGAGGCTGAGAATTTATTGACAAAGGTCGTCAAATGGCTAGGGCTTTTTGAACTACATTTTATATTGAAAATGGTGTCTAAATATTGCTTAGCCATTGTTCTTTCATCTTGGTATTGTTTTACCAAGCCGTCCCAAATGATGCTATAATTTTCGGGTGTGGGCAATATCCCCCCGTTATTTCTAGTGCGTTACCCGTTAGTTTACCTATAAGATAGCTAATTTTTTGCTCGTTTGTAAGCGCGTCGTTGTCATGTACGTTTGACTTGAATGACTGGTAAAATAACGGCCACATTTCTACCCTCCCATCAAACGATGGCAAGTCAATGGCGGAAAGTTTATGACTTCTGTTAATCGCGGTACTAGATTTTGCAGCCTGTGCCTTGGGGGCCGACAATAACAGCTCACTTCGCGTTCTTTTGATTTTAGAGAAATACATTTCTATAGTCATTAATGTTTCGAAGGTTGGCTCGAAAGTATTGTCGACAGAAAGCTCAAGGTCATTTATTCGAATAGAGGCATTTTTAAACTCCTCTCTTAATAAATCCACTTCTTGGGATTCGTCCAAGAAGCGTTCATTTGCACGCGTGTCCGCTGGAGTGCATTTTTTTGCTAGATCGTGTATTTTTACAATGCGGGATTCGTAGCCCTTTGCTAGGGCCTTCAACGTTTTTAATTCGGTTTCCATTTTGGAAAATTGATCGTGGAAAATCCGGCTCGAAGGACCAAATTATGTGCAGGAGATACAAGGTGGACTGTATAATAGGTTATAAGGATTGCGCGTTGATATGAGGCGCTGCAGAGTAAAAATCAGAGTACTGACCTTGGCTTTTAGGAGATAGGAGACTCTAAGGAAGACGGGCTGCTGGAAGCGGGTTTGGAGGACGGAATGCAGGATTTGGATGATCCTGACGACAGAGTCCCAATGTGGACGCTGTCTGCTGCTTGAAGCGGTGATCAGGGGGGCGACGTGATTCAGGCCTCACTTCGCTGTGAGGCTGGGTGATTCTCTTGTAGAAGAAGGGTAGTGGACACGATGAGTGCAGCGGGAGCTGCGCGAATGGTTGGCCGCTCAGAGAACTGAATGTGACCCGTTGTTCTTTGAACCAACGAGTTCTTGAAGCACAACACTATTCACTTACACTTAAATCTGAAATGTAATTTTGTCCCCAACTACAAAGAAAATGCCAGAATAGGGAAAAATAATGTTTAATCTTGATTTGAAGACATTATATTGATCGAAGAAGAATGCAGAAATGAAAATATATGAAAATTCAGGAGTAAAATGAAAACACGTCTGAACCCCACTTTGGTTCGATACCGACTTTTTTTTAATATATTTTTTGTTATATATATATATATATATATATATATATATATATATATATATATATATCGTTAAGGTATTTTCATTGTTGCATCCATTCTTTTTTTACATGCTGCTATAGTGAGAATGAATAAGCAGAAGACCCACGTCATCAATAAATATTACTAGATAATGACGTCACTTGTTACTACGTTTTCATGGGGTCCTAATTTATTCTAGAAAATGCAATGCGTGTTGCATAACTTACTGTTTACAATACATGCATGTAATTAATTAAAATAATTAATAACAAAACTAAACTATTTTTGAAAATAATCATTTTCTTTTATATATTTATTTTTATTTATTTATTAATTTGTTTATTACATATATTTGGATTTAATTATGTACAATTTAAAGTACATATATGTATGTACTCAACATATTTCACCATAATCAATACAATACATAATTATATTGCTAGATGCTGCCTTCCCAATACCTGACGATTGGTCGTCCTCTCTTCTTCTTCCCTGGTGGTATCCACTGAAATATACGCTTTGGCCAGCTATTTTCCTCCATCTTCATTAAGTGACCGAACCATTTTAGAGATCTCGTCTCTATTCTGTCTATTATAGTTAGTGAAGTTTAATTACAACAGTTTCTTCTTATTAACGATGGTTCGTCCAAATTCGGAATTAATTGTTCTTTGAACCATTTCATAAAATTATCATGGTTAATCTCTCCATGTTAATCGTCCTGCTTCGTTTTCGATGCGAAAATAAGTGAGCAACTGGGAACCCAACCGGCCTCTGTCCCTGCATGCAGAATTACGTACCTATAACAATATTTTGCTTAACGCTTTTCACGTCAGAGTCTTGCCAACTTCGGTGAGCGGAACCCTTCTGGAATATCCAGGTTTCATCGATGAAAACCATTTTATGCGGAATATCTGCATTAAGATTTCTAAAGTTTGATAAAAGAAATGTTTGAAAAAAATTACCTCTCGAACGGAATCAAAGGCCCACCGTTGGCCAGTTCCCGTTCGAAGTAGTTCACGTCATTCGTTATTTGCTTCTGCGATTGCTTTGTTAAAGCTTTTGGCATGACTGCAGATGGATTATTTTGTAATATTTATTAAAACAAACCAATAATATTCAGGGCCTGGTTTAGGTCGTCTTAGCTCTAACCAAATGAAAGCACCCCAAAAACTATAATGAGACGAGAAAATTGTGCGCCCCCAAAATCTGTGCGCCCTAGGCTGCAGCCTAGTCAGCCTGTCCGGTAATTGGGCACTGCAGTAATTCTCTAGCGTAAACACAACTCACAAAATACTAAATTCAGAAGAAACTAAAACGGTTTTTTTCATATATTTTATTGACAGTAAAGTGACAGTTCAATATATTTTTTACAAAACGATAATACATAACTACTTTGATATTTGCAATCATTTATATTAATTCAAGTCACTTGTGCCTGGATGAGATGAGTTGACGATCACTGACAATCAAGTGACAGGGACAGGATCGATATTTGATCGATTTTAAATTCAATGTAAACATGGACATTGTCAGTAGTGCTACCGTTATGATACAAAAATTAACTACATTTATTTCAAATAATTTTGTATTCCCTAAAAGGAATAAGGATTGACTTGGATATGAAGGTAAATTTCATTAATATATACGTTTCTTAATACTAGTATTTTTTATTCCTTCTTTTTTAAAAAATAAATAACACCCAATAATTTCTATAAGTTATATTTCGTTTTATAAGGTTTTTTTCAGGTCGATGACGTGAGTCTTCTGCTTATTCATTTTCAGTTTTTTTTTATAGCTATGATTACAATATATTGATACAGAGTTTTCTTGATTTTAGACAAATAAAAATGATAAATTGTTTTGCCGCAGTAACTCTGATCTTAGCCGGCAACACCTCATATCAAAACGTAACAATATCTATCAGATGGTCCAGACAATGTACCCATTTTTATAATAAAGGGTTGTGCTGACATTCTTGTGGAACCCCTGCACCATTTATTCAACATATGTTTAAAAACTGAGTCATTTCCCAGTAAATGGAAAGAGGCTAGAATTTGTCCAATACATAAATCAAGTAACCGCAACGAAATAGTAAATTATAGGCCAATTTCCTGTTTAAGTTCGTTTGCAAAAATATTTGAACATTATTTTCAAACACATACAGCTGAAAACCCAAAATTTTATACCACATCAACATGGATTTGTGCCTCAGCGTTTAACAGTTACAAACTTATTAAATTTTTGTCAATTCTCTAACGACGCCTTAGACAAAAAACAGCAAATTGATGTCATATATACAGATTTTTCTAAGGCCTTCGACTCAGTATCACATAATTTACTAATCGTAAAACTAGAATCAATAGGATTCGACGACAACTTATTACTATTATTGCAGTCATACCTTCAAAATAGAAAACAGTATGTGTATGTCAACGAGCATAAATCAAACTACTCTACAGCAGTCCGCTGACACTTCAATGAATTCCCGCGTCTAACGGTTTTAGTTCAGCCTAACGTCGGTAGTTGCGCTGAGGTCGCCGGGTTGTTTGTGATTGTTTCAACTCGTTCGATTTTAGCCAATAAGAATTTGTTTTGTCAAACGTCAGCGAGATTCAAGTTTGAAGTTTACTTTCCGAGCAAAGATGTTTAATAAAGTAAAATCGTAAAATCTTTTGATAATCACTTATAACCTGATCTTCATATAATATACTTTGCTTCAAATATAAAGTCATTTTTCTCGTTTGTCAGCAAGTGCTTTGTATCGTGTATGCAAAATATTTCATAATGAGCATCATGAGTAAAGTAAGTATCAATTATCTATACTTATTTTAATGTTTTAAGTTTTCTTATACAGTTTTAATAAATAGTAATCATTTTAGTTAACTATATGATTAGCAAATTTTATTAAACAAATTTTTATCAGTTTGGGAACTGACGATTAATTATCTATCTTTTTATAGAAATGTGCATACGAAGTATGTGTGACAAATACGTTACCAGTGGAAGAACGTGGTACAATATTTTTTTGTCCAAGAACGACAACATTGGCTACGTAATATGAATAGGCTAGATTTAGTGGATTTACCATTTAACAAGCTCTTTCATCGATGTCCAGTGTGCATACTTCATTTTGATGATAGGCAATTTCAAACACCCGAGAAGAAAAAATTAAATTTTAGACAAATACCCCGTCCTGTAATTCCTGAAGGTATATACTCTTAATAATATTTAGTCGGTATCTTATGTAGAAGACCGTTGTGGTATAATTTGGGTTGCGTTATTATGTATATGAAACATTAATTTTTTTAGTACGTTTTACTCTATTTAATATATGTGATCCTACTTTAGGTTGTTAACAAATCAAACAGATCGTAGTTATATTATTGAAAAAGTGTTTTCTTTAATTTTTGAAATATCAGATAATTAATTACACTCGCATTATAGTTATATACTAAATTTACAATTAAGAAATATCTAATTATAGTTTCTTTCTGGTATAGGAACGATCACGGTACAACATCTTGGAGTCAAGAGGAAAAATCAGTTGACGCCGCGAAAAAAGGAAATGTGTTCCAGAAAGACTTCTGTCATTAAACAGGAAAAAGGGCAAGATTCTCTTCCAGAAGTGTAAATAAAACAAAGTAGACATACTTTCAACGAAGTCATATAAATTTATTCTCGCTGGTCAATTTATTAAAATATACTCGGCTAACGTTTCCACTTTTCTCAAATCTTCTTCAGGGTTGCTACAATTATATGTACATAATTTTATTGTATCTTTAGATAATTCGAAATTTCGACTGAGCATATTTTAACAAATTAACTAACGTGACTGGAGTTTTCATAATACATTTATCTTGTTTTGTAAAAAAATAAATTGTAAATAAAAAGCTTTTTACCTAATTGTTCTTTTATTTATAATATATTTCTGTAATACAGTCCTTGATTTAAAAATCCCGGCAACTGGCGAACTTTCATGTATTGAGGGTGGATGGAGTTGTTATTAGTTCACCTTAACGTCGGAAGTTAGCGCTGCGTAACTGTAGTTTTAAAAATAACACTATCTGTCGGGTTTGTTGCCGTTAGGTATAGATAATCTGTGCTCTACAGCCACCTCAGCAGTTCCACAGGGGTGAGTCCTAGGCCCTTTATTGTTCATTTTATTTATAAATTATATTGTTAATGTAGTATCAAACTCTAAATGTTTGCTTTTTGCTGACGATTATAAGATTTTTAGGATCGGAAGATCAATTTGCGATTGCATAGAACTACAACTTGACGGAAATAATGTACATCAATGGTCAATAAATAACATATTATATTTTAATGTAAACAAATGCTACACTATGTCATATAGTAGAAAACAACACTCAATAATATATGATTATACAATGAATGAATGACACTTCTCTTAAAAGAGTTGCTAAAATCAAGGATCTTGGAATTAACTTTGAGAGTAGACTCTTAGCTAAAGTTCATATAGAAATAGTAGTAAATGAATCATACAAGACGCTTGGTTTTTTATTTCGAAATACCTCTAATTTCCCAAATCTCTCATGTCTACGTACTTTGTTCATTTCGCTCGTGCGTAGCAAATTAGAATATGCAGTCTAATATGGAATCCCTATTATGCATCTCAAATTAATGCCATAGAAAGTATTAAATTTTTTATTTTTTTTGTAAGATTTGTTTCTATAAATTATTTCACCTTTGGCCTAACTTAGATTACAGTGAATTACTACGTACATTTAACTTAGAGTCGCTAGAAACTCGTAGAATGCAACATCAAATTTTATTTTTGTATAAAATAGTTAATAACAAAATTGACGACTCTGCACTTCTGGCAGCTTTGAACTTTCACGTGCAACCATGTAACACAAGAAATTCGATCACATTTGTCTGTAGTTTTTCCCGCACTTTGCAGCACTATAACTCACCGCTTAATTCGATCTGCCATAATTATAACGATCATTCAGATTTCCTAGACCTAAGTGATAAATTTACAGTCTTCAAAAACAATTTATGCACCTGTTTATATAATAATTAATTACTGTGTTGTTATTACTTTTTTTACCTACCTTATTTTTGATAAGTATTATACAATAATCATTCTCTTACAAAACTCAAATTATTTGTCGGATCGTTCGTATGTATGAAATTAAAATTGTTTACTTAAACCTTTTTTCGGCACATAGATGTTGCTTTTAAAATGTCCAGATAACCTTTTCTTTATTTATAAATGTTGTTGTAAATAAAAGCTAATTTTCCTACTCTCTTTGACTAAATATACATATCCCAAAACATCATTATAAACTATAAACACTGATTCCGATTAGATGGTTAATTATTAGCACCCCCCCTCCCGTCAAATAATAGCCCAAACAGTATTAGCCCAGGGTCCTCAAAGTTCACGGTCCGCCCTTGTGTATCCACATTTAATTTTAGTGCAACTAGTACCAGAGTTAATAAAAATGTGCCTGATGAAATACACTTTTAAAGGCTGTAACGAAAAGTTTCCGGACATACCTTCATATAACATTTTTTGTTCAAAATGACCTCAGGAATAAGCTGTCTGTTAAAGTTTGTTTGACTAGTCCTGAATAACTCCTGTATAAATTATTATTATTATCAAACTTTTAATTACGAAAGTCTTTAAATAATTATCTGACAAACAAAACAACAATCGTCTTTGTTGCGCGTATGCGGGTCGAGGGACTAAAGAAAACAACAGTTTCGATGATTACAATGTGCAGTTAAACACATGATCAGATAACAATGTTATTCTTGTACTACTCTGATAACCTTTGTATTTAAAAGAAGCTTCCCTTTTCAGATTTAAAGTCAGACAGTTTTTCGACGAAGAAAATGAAACAACTAATTGTGCTTCTTTCTATATTTACTGCATTATCATCAGCTCAAAAACCTCTTCGTAAGATATTAACAAAATTATTTACTTACTTATATATATTTTATAATTTTTCTAGCAAATTATATTATACCATGTAAAAGAAATGATCCAAATTTGAATGAATGTTTTGCGAAAAGTGCTAACAGAGCCATAGTGCAAATGGTAACAGGTAAGAATTATTTGTTATAAGGTATCGTTATTATTTTATTACTATTTATGCGGGGGCGGGGGGCATCTATGTCCAAAATAGGGTTGTTGCAAGAATTTTTATATGCCTTCTGAATGAAATAAAATATGACGTCAATATTCATACAGCTTATCATGTGAGAAATCATCGCCTACGTTTATTTATACAGGGTCTTTTTCGAATACGGGACACCTTGATTATTTTCTTTAGTATTGGGAATAGAAGAATATCATTGAAATAAAAGTTGTAGTAGATCGAGGGGAACATTCACTCGTTGAAGAAAATAAATTAATCAGTGGTTCTCAAACTAAAACATAAAGTTTTATTTTTTAAAAAGTATGCTATATATTTTTTAGGCTCATTCGATAAAGTATTTTTTCTGAAGTCAACCATGTAATCATTTTATATCATTACAGAACAAAAATTTAACCTAAATTAAAACGCAATATAAATATTTGTTAATAACTGTATAAATAGCAAGAACAGGAATTATGCACTAAATGTTATGTTAGGATATAAAATGATAACATTCTTGAATTCAGAAAAAAATACTCTATCGAATAGACATGAAAATGTATATTATCCCATTTAAAAAAAATTCTGATGTGCCCAGCACATAACCTCCCGTCAATTCCATGTTTAAAATAGCAATGAGCTTTAAGTAAAGTTTCACTTTCACCAATTGATCGTTTGTAAACAAAATCTAATTTCTCGTTCCAATAAATAGAATAGTCTGTAACACGAAATTTTGGATTATACTTTATTATATTTTTCCTCGAAAATCTGTTTTCAAGACAATCTGTTTATAGCTTTCTGTAAGTACTACTTCTGGTTTATCAATCTTAGAAAAAAATCTAATATGTCGTTCTCATTATTATAAATGTCTTAAATACCAAATTTGAAAAGTTTTGGATTGTATCAATATATTTTTCACGAAAATATGTTCAGAACTTCAAATAAAGTATCACTGCCGATATATCAATTTTAGCCAAAATCTAATGTTGCTCCCCTTCATAGAAAAGTATTAAATACTAAATTTGGCAAGTTTTGGAATATATCATAATATATTTTTCACGAAAATCTGTTCAGAGCTTCAAGAAAAGTATCACTTCCGGTTTTTCAACTTTAGAAAAAAATCTAATACGTCGTTCTCATTAATCTAAAAGTCTTAAATGCCAAATTTGAAAAGTTTTGAAATATATCATAATATATTTTTCACGAAAATTTGTCCAGAGCGTCAATTAAATTATCACTTCCGGTTTATCATTTTCAGACAAAATCTGCTATGTTGTTCCCTTTTACATAAAAGTCTTAAATACTGAATTTAAAAAGTTTTTGAATATATCATAATATATTTTACACGAAAATCTATTCAGAGCTTCAAGTAAACTATCACACACACACACACACACACACACACACACACACACACACACACACACACACACACACACACACACACACACACACACACACACACACACACACACACACACACACACACACACACACACACACACACACACACACACACACACACACACACACACACACACACACACACACACACACACACACACACACACACACACACACACACACACACACACACACACACACACACACACACACACACACACACACACACACACACACACACACACACACACACACACACACACACACACACACACACACACACACACACACACACACACACACACACACACACACACACACACACACACACACACACACACACACACACACACACACACACACACACACACACACACACACACACACACACACACACACACACACACACACACACACACACACACACACACACACACACACACACACACACACACACACACACACACACACACACACACACACACACACACACACACACACACACACACACACACACACACACACACACACACACACACACACACACACACACACACACACACACACACACACACACACACACACACACACACACACACACACACACACACACACACACACACACACACACACACACACACACACACACACACACACACACACACACACACACACACACACACACACACACACACACACACACACACACACACACACACACACACACACACACACACACACACACACACACACACACACACACACACACACACACACACACACACACACACACACACACACACACACACACACACACACACACACACACACACACACACACACACACACACACACACACACACACACACACACACACACACACACACACACACACACACACACACACACACACACACACACACACACACACACACACACACACACACACACACACACACACACACACACACACACACACACACACACACACACACACACACACACACACACACACACACACACACACACACACACACACACACACACACACACACACACACACACACACACACACACACACACACACACACACACACACACACACACACACACACACACACACACACACACACACACACACACACACACACACACACACACACACACACACACACACACACACACACACACACACACACACACACACACACACACACACACACACACACACACACACACACACACACACACACACACACACACACACACACACACACACACACACACACACACACACACACACACACACACACACACACACACACACACACACACACACACACACACACACACACACACACACACACACACACACACACACACACACACACACACACACACACACACACACACACACACACACACACACACACACACACACACACACACACACACACACACACACACACACACACACACACACACACACACACACACACACACACACACACACACACACACACACACACACACACACACACACACACACACACACACACACACACACACACACACACACACACACACACACACACACACACACACACACACACACACACACACACACACACACACACACACACACACACACACACACACACACACACACACACACACACACACACACACACACACACACACACACACACACACACACACACACACACACACACACACACACACACACACACACACACACACACACACACACACACACACACACACACACACACACACACACACACACACACACACACACACACACACACACACACACACACACACACACACACACACACACACACACACACACACACACACACACACACACACACACACACACACACACACACACACACACACACACACACACACACACACACACACACACACACACACACACACACACACACACACACACACACACACACACACACACACACACACACACACACACACACACACACACACACACACACACACACACACACACACACACACACACACACACACACACACACACACACACACACACACACACACACACACACACACACACACACACACACACACACACACACACACACACACACACACACACACACACACACACACACACACACACACACACACACACACACATCGTAAAAATAGTAAAAACATGTTGTGGGGACCCTAATTCGTGCTTAGTCACTGAAAACTCAGCATCGAATATTTGAACCGAAAACATCACCTACCTTACCTCCGGTATGACGGGAGGTAAAAAATTAGTGCTGGACCTCATTCATCCTTTAACAAGACCTTAAAATAGTCGAGCTACGAAATGATTCTATATCTAATATATTATAATACAATTTCAGGCGATGAAGAATATGGTATACCTTCTACAATACCCTTAAATCATGAAGATGTTGATTTTAGCGCACCTGGAATTCAATTGACTTTATACAATATCAGTATACACGGTGTAAACGATATGACAGTCGTCGATCCACAGTTAGTAATATTAAATAAATTATGGAAGTAATTTATTTTTAGATAGCCTAATGAGGTCATGCACGATATTTCATTTTTAACATTAATCGACAGAGTAATGAAAAATAATAGACCTGTATTTTCCTTCAAATCGTACTTTAATAATAAAAAAATTGCAATTACAAATGACAGTTCAAAAAGCAGCTAATTTCTCCGTTTCGTCCCTCGCCCTGTGATGTAACAGGTTGATCAACGGCCATTTTGATTTCACAATAGATGCGTCTCGCGTTCGTTTATACAGGCTGTCCCACCCAGGACGAGCTTACGCTATCGTTATTTTAAAAACTACTCCATATTATTTTACGAAATTTGGTATTTAGGGGTTTTCCAACATGCCTGTTTCAACTAAAATATTTTCAAAGCAGTATCACTTCCGGTTTAATCTCAAGTAGATACTAACTTTCTTATTTTAAATGGGATGCTATATTTTTTATTTTACCATTGAATTCAGCAGAAAATTTTACATAGAAACAGTAAAAACATTTTACTCATGATCAACCACTTCCGGTGTAATTCAACTAGTTTGATTTTTAGTACGATCCCTATACCTCCCTTACCAAGGGCAGCGGGAGGTAAAAAGGAACAATTATATTTTTTTGCATGGCCTCATTTCATAAGTGAGACGTATTGAGACGGGGTGTAAAGTTTTCTCAGTGTACGAGCTATAGTCATAATAGGACGTAAACCACAAGTACCTATATCACATATTAAACTATAAATAGCTGCACTAATTTTGAAGTCAGTATTGTGTGTTTATGTTAGGTTATGTTTAGACAAATTTACACTTTGCCTATGAGATACATACAAGCTGTTTCACAACTTCAAGTACAAGGTTTAAGGACATATATTACTGACCAAAATGAGTAAAAAAAAAACTTAATCAACATGGGTCCGATCTTCAATAGCTTCTGATATTTAAGACAGTGAAAAATCTCTGCCAGTCAGAAAACTATAAGAGTTACGACTTCGATTAAATGAGACATTTTGTTTACGTTAAGAGGGCAACCTAGATGTGCTTTTGTTCTTTAAAGAAATCAAATAATTGTATTAAGTATAATCATGTGGCGACCTTGGCCAATATTTAATTTTCAAATAATTTCTTAACTACTACAAATTGAGGAAAGTATTTCAAATATCAAAAATTATTAAATACTTAATCAATGTTCTTAAATACTGTATTAATATCTGTCGACAATAACAGGAATAAGTAGATTTAGTAATTAATAATATTAACCCAATTTACAATAGTAAAAGAAGTTGAACATCAACTAAATTTCAACTAAAATTACAAAAACAAAGCTACGTTTTCCTTTGAAAATAAAATATTCCGAAAACCTGCTACCTACTTATTCAAATGCAGTTATTCCAGCACACATCATACATCCTGATAAAATAAAAGTGGCTGCCTTCAACAGCTATGTTCATAGATTGTTAAATATCCCATTAACAATTAACAAAAGAAAATTATAACAGAATTAAAAACCATTAAACAAATTGCCACGAATAATGGTTACGACCGTGGTATCATAGATAAACTTTTTAAAATATTTTGGAAAAATATGAAACTGATCTTAAACAAAATTTATAGCGGAAAATTGGAAAATGAAGATAGTAAACATTATCGTAGATTAAACTATATTGTAAATAGCAGTTTAAAAATAGGTCATGAATTAAAACAGTGTAATATATCAGGAGCTTATTATTAAAATATAAATTAAAAACTAAATTTTACATATCGAAATGAACGCAGTGGAATATATCAAATAAAATATCAAATTTAATGACCATATGAGATCTTACAAAAATAAGAAATTATACTCTAACTTAGCCAAACATTTGAATGAGATGAATCATACCTGTGAAAGAATCTTAAAATTTTACATGTAGCAGACAAAGGCCCGAAGAGGGATTTTGTAGAAGCATATGAAATACAAAGGCCATTAAAAATGGTTCAAACATCCTAAATGAACGGGTAGATTCACTTCCTTCCGATGACTGCCAAATCCTAATTGACGAATTTTCCAACTAATCCTGTTATTGTCCACAGATGTTTATATAGTATTTAAGAACATGCAACAATTTTGGTATTTAGTGTAAAGTGTAATCCTGTATATCTTCTGAAGTAAACCTAAGAATACCAAAATCGATTAAGTATTTAATAAAACTTATTTGTGAATCTTCCATCAAGTTTGTCTGTAATTATTTTTGTTATAATGTTTCACTAAGTGCCTACAGCTGAATATATATTTTATTAATTTATATATATATATATAATTTTATTGTATTTTTTTAGTCAATTTACTAGCACGCAATTTTGTTCGAGCACTATCGTTTTCAGTTTTCTTCGACTCTAATACAATATGGAAACAGATGGAGATCAGACCTATATTGAATAAGGTTTTTATCATTTTAGTCAGTACTATATGCTTTAAAGTTTTAGGTACCTGAAGTTGTGAAAGATTCTGTATATTTACACTGAAAAAGATTTAAAATATTCATAAACATTTGATTTCAGAATTTATAGTAAATACATTTATATTTTACTTCTATTATTAGTGGTTCATACACTGAGAAAACTTTTCATCCCGTCTCTATTCATCCCAGTTTAGTACTTGTGGAATTAGGCTGTCTAAACTCTATGTCGCTGGTGGTGGAGATAACAATTGTCACTTGCCACTAAAAAACCAAACAAGTTCTTTTCATATTAATACATTTTCTCATATTTTAGGATTGATTTGGAGAACAATATAATTAAGTTTTACTTCAATAGTCCTTCTATAATTTGGGAAGGTGACTACGTAGCTGAAGTGGATGACCCCAATGGGCTTGGGATAGTGCAAAAAAGGGGCCACACCAATTTCTATTTCGGTAATAATTTTTATCATTAAGAAACTTTTTAAAATATTGAAACAATTATTCTTATATTTTTCAGTGAAAGGAAAGTTTTTAATGAAGTACCAATTCGAATTAGAAAATAAAAATGGCATTAACTACGCAAAAATCATTCGAGCTAGAGAAGAAGTATTAAAAGTTGATTCAAGTATCAGCGGTAATAATGACGAAAATGGCCTTACAGACGATGAATGGAATGTTTTAAAGGATAACATTATAACCGATGACTTTTTATTAGTTTGTGCTAAAACTATAGAAGTGTTCATCCAAGCAATATTTAATGTAGTGCCTTATGATAATGTATTTCCCTTATAAAAATGATTTTTTATAATATAGTTATTATTACTTTAATTATTACTAACTCTACGATTGGAAAATAGAACTTACGTATAACCTTATCATAAATTTAACTCCTTGAGTTTCAGTGGGTCATATATATCCCGGACAAGTATTGAAGATGCCCAGTTAGGTTATAGCCTTCATTCAAAAACTCAAATAAGTAAACCCATTTTCCTCAAAATCTCTAAATATTCATAATTACTATTTTTATATACCGGATGTACTCGTATACTTCAAATCTGTATAGAATACAAAGTTATTTTTTTTATTTTTCTGCAGTTAATTATTATTATTATTATTATTATTATTATTATTATTATTATTATTATTATTAAGAGCGTTTGCAATTGCTCCGGTTATTACGCCCGTGTTTCCGAGTGTTTTTTTTTTAAATATTTATTGTGTCTAAAATTTCAAGCATATTCTTTTATAAATTAATTTTTAAATTTTATTAAATAAATTTGTAGATTTCAAGAAACAGATTATATTATTGATGTTACATTCTGTGTCTCCATTCCTATCCCGTAAACACTCTGATGAGGTGTTATATTGATAACGCTGATGTTGGAAAACGGGGCAAATATCTAACATATGTAGAATTGTAAATCTAACATTACACGTTTCACATATCGGAGGGTCTTTGTTGTTTAAGATATAGTTTTGCGATAACGACCTGTTCTCTACGAGAGAGATTAGAAAATCTAGATTTGGTCCAGGGCGTAGCATCAGTCCTAATACTTTTAAGGTGAGTAGCACCATCAAAATTATTCCATGTTAAAATAAATTCAATAATAAAGGCATAGACTATATACACTTGACAGACGTTTTATTTTATACATACATGTCAACCATATCACACAACAAAATTATCAAAAAGTATTTCTATGACAACTTACAAAATACAACTAGATTCAAATAATCTTAACATCTTCTCTTTTTGTAAGTTGACAGCTATTTTTAAAACATACTCATTCGTTGACAAAGCATGTCTAGTCTTGGTCTAAAAAGGGGCTTGGTCAGTATATCTCCGAAGGAACTTTCTTGATCTCTATACTATTATCGTTTACTAATTCTCTAACAAAAAATGAACGAATTCTTATGTGCTTTGTTCTGTTATGGTATTCATAAAATGGGTTGTGGGCTAACTTGATTACGGATTCATTGTCAATGTATAAAACTGGTAGGTTTTCTAAATTTGCCAATTCTTTTAAAATTCTTGTGAGCCAAATCATTTCTCTAGCAGCTTCACTGGCCGCTACAATCTCTGCTTCGGTTGTTGATATAGCTATTGAAGATTGTCTTTGACTTTTCCAACCTATAGTTCCACCTGCATACGTGCACAGTATACCTGAAGTAGAACGTCCGGTAGACACGTCACCGCCATGATCTGCGTCACTATAGCAAACTAAGTCTTTATCTAAACCTTTCTTATATACCAGTCCCCTCTCCCGAGTTCCGTTTAGATATCTAAATATCCTTTTTACTTTTGTAATATCTTCTCTGGTTGAGTTTTCCAAATTTATTGATGCAACACTAACTGAATATGCTATGTCTGGTCTTGTACCAACCATTAAATACGCTAACGCGCCTACTGCTTGTCTGTAAGGAAAGTGTACTATCTTCTCTTCTTCCTTACTGTGTGTGCCCTCTTTTAATATAGGTGTTACAACAGATTTGGAATGACTCATACCGAATTTTTCTATAATTCTCTTTGTATAAGCCTTCTGATTAATTTCTATCGAGCCATCTTCTCTTCTATCTAACTCCAAACCTAAGAAGTATGATGCTGGTTTCACTGATATTTTAAATCTTCTTTTAAGTTCATTTAGGAACAGTTCTGCTTCTCTTATATCGGATGAAGCAAGTAGTCCATCGTCAACATAAAGTGCCAAGATGAGCTTTTTGTTGTTTTCATTTCTTATGTAGAGGCACGGATCTGCTTCTCTTTGCTTAAATCCTGACTTCACTAGAAAATCATGAATGCAAGCATTCCAACATCTGGGAGCTTGTTTTAAGCCATACAAACTTTTCTTAATTTTACAAACTTTCTTCGTGTCATTACTGAAGCCTTCTGGTTGCTTCATAAATATCTCTTCGTTTAGGGATCCATTTAAAAATGCCGTTGCTACGTCAAATTGTGTCAGCGATAAGCCTTTGTTGGCTGCTACACTTCATAATGCCCTGATCGTATTCATCTTTGCAACTGGGCTAAATGTTTTGTCGTAGTCTACACCTTTTTTCTGTGAATAGCCTTTAATAACTAATTTAGCCTTATACTTATCTATACTGACATCTGGATTAGGTTTTACTTTGTATACCCATTTGCAAGATAAAGCTTTTCTATTTGCTGGCAAGTCTACCAATTCCCATGTCTGCTTTTCCTTCAAAGATTCTATTTCGCTTTTCATGGCTTTCATCCATTCTTCTCCTTGACTACTTTCTACAGCCTCTTGATAGCAGGACGGTTCTTGATAATTTGTTACTTCCTCTATCATTGCCACAACAAAGTCATTGAATCTATTTGGAAGATTATCAACGCTGTCGTCCTCATCATCCACCTCTGATTCAATGGATTGTTCGTCTTCAGATTTTTCAGATTTCACCGGAATATCTGCTGAAAATGGTGACTCAGTGTTTTCAATGTCTTCATTAATTTATAACTCATTTTCTTTCTTCACTACTTGAAGTGGTGTTTCTACGAAGATTACATCTCTTGATCTAATCAGCATATGTTTTTCTTTAGACCAAATTCTATAACCGTTGCCTCAATCATATCCAATTAGAATGCCTTTTTCAGCTTTTCTTTCTAATTTCTGTCTTCTTTGTTTTGATATGTGTGCATAATACGCTTCCTGTTCAAATGGTGTCTTTTCTTTTACCCTTGTAGGACCCGTACGGTTCAAAATATAAGCAGCTGTGTTGATCATTTCTGCCCATAATCCCTGTGGAATTTTATTATGTGCATGCATCATTGCACGTGCCGCTTCTACTATGGTTCGGTTCTCTCGTTCACTAGTCCCATTTTGTTGGAGTGTATATGGCATGGTACGGCGCTGTTTTATTCCATTCTGCCGCAAAATGGACCTTACTTTTTCATTGTCGAATTCGCCTCCATTATCGCTTAGAATTTCTTGAATCTTATGTCCAGCTGCTTTACTCTCAGCTAATATCTCTCTCAACTTGATGTGTACTTCTGATTTTTCCCTGATAAAATAAACATAGCGAAAACAAGTGTAGTCATCCTTAAACAGAACAAAATATCGAAATTTATTAATAGAATATATAAAACGTCAGTATGAATTAATGCTCCAGGTTGATAGGCTTTTTTTCTGGTACCAAACTTAAGTCGATGTGCTTTTCCGTAAATACAGCCTTCACATAGTTCTGAATTTAATTCTACTTTCTCGTTTAGTTCCTTTCAATTAATTGTTTTATATGTCTTTTGTTCTGATGTCCCATGCGTTCATGATACAGTTGTAGTAAATCAGAATTTGGTACCTGGTTGACTATTACTTCGAGTTTCACATTTCTTACATTAAGTCTCTAGAGTCCTCCATGTTTGGTTGGATTACCAACTAGTATTCTCTTACCATCTACTTTCAAAATAAATGTTTCTGTGTAGGACTCGAAAATACTATTTTTTAATTTATCTTGTGCTGTTAAAACAGAAAATAAATTTCTTTTTATGCTGGGTACAAACCATACATCGCATAACGTAATATTCGTCAGTCGGCCATATATTTCAGCTTCAACGTGGATCGTGCCTTTACCAACAGCATGCACACTCTCACCGTTTGCTGATACAACGTTATGTGAATCATCAAAGTACTCGAAGGTTTCGAATAAGTCTTCTACATGGCTCGTCGCACCATTGTCAACATACCAGTGATCCTTATTTGTTGCATTCATGTCACTTATTGACATTAAACTTAGATTCATATTCACATTGGTTTTCGACTGCTGTTTCGGTGGTCTTCCATCTGAAATTCATTTTCTACAGTTCTTTACTCGGTGGCCTATTTTCCTACAATAATTGCATTTCAAATGTTTATCTTTATTATTTCTGAAATTTTCTTTATTCTCTGTTTTTACTATTAGAGCTTTCGTACTTGTATTAGCAATTTCTTCATTTTTGTTCGTTAATGCTATTTCATGGGCGCAAAGTTGACTTGTTAGGTTCTCAACTGTGCGATATTTTGTCGCCATTAATAACCAACTTGATTTGAATGAGAACGTGTTTAAGATTTTGCAGATAAGCAGAATATCAGGCAAATCTCCTTCCTCTTCCTTGCTTAATTAATTTTTCAATTCAAACCATATATTCTTCAACTTTGATATATGAGTTGCTATGTCATCTTGATGATCTTTCTTGTAACCGAAGAATTGTATACAAACATCATATCTGCGCTCCTCTGATACGCCATCAAACAATCTATGCAGCTTATTCCATACTTCTTTCGCGGTTGAAAAACGCATTACTTTTTGTAATGTCTCTTCTGACATGTTTGTTGTAAGTATGAGCAATGCTTTACTATCTGCTTTTTTAAAAGCTCTTAAATTGTTTTCATATTTAACTTGCTCAGCTCTCGAAGTGTCATATTCTGTGTGAGAAGGTTTCTTCAATTTTCCCTCAATCACATCTTGTGCTCCTAAAATTTCTTCCTTCAAGATTTCCAATTTCAATCTTCAGACCTGATGCCTGCATGATTCTGACAATTGAAAAAATCTAGTGGTCACAATTTTTTTTTATCACTGTTTTGTAATTTTTTTAAAAAAGGTACTTCAGTCTTATTTCACTCTAGTATACAGTCTTGTCTCGTCTGGTATAGTCCTGTCTCGTCTAGCTCTGCTACCACGTTAAAGTAAATTCAATAATAAAGGCATAAACTAAATAAACTTAACAGACGTTTTATTTTATACATACATGTCAACCATATTACACAACAAAATTATCAAAAATTATTTCTATGACAACTTACAAAATACAACTAAATTCAAATAATCTTAACATTCCAAGCATTGTTTATCTGGGTTAATATAATTTTTTTGGCATGATGTGTCATATCTTAAAGTGTAGCCTTATCTAGATGTTCGACATGGAGTAGGTTGTTTAAAATATTGCCGGCGATACTGGATCCCGGTGTAACTGGGTACCCAGAAAAAAGTAACATCAATATGTAAATTTCCTTTGAGAATAACGAGATATTTGATGAGATTTTGGAAAATACTCTCGTAGTAATTTTCCAAATGAATTTGTATAAAGTGTATGCTAGTCATGGAGTCGGTATATATAATAACTTTTCTGATTTCATAACTGTTATTTTGTACTTCTAGGGTTTTAATTACTTCGTTCAGTGCTGTTAGAATGGCGACGAATTCTGCAGTGAAAATGCTGCAGAACGTGGGCAACAAATAACCATCTTTTATATTCCATTTAGTAATATAGTAAGCAGAGCTTACCCCTTTACTATCGTTTTTTGATCCATCGGTAAATACCGATAAATAATGTTGTGGATTGGTATTTTTCAGTCAGTATCAAAAATTCGTTACGGATCATTACTTGGGGATCGTGTTTTTTATTAACTCTGTCATGAAGAGTGGTATTTAACTTAATAAAATTAGGGATTAACCACGGAGGAGTATCTTGAAGTTCACTGAATAGAATGTTATGTTGATCATTGGTAGTTATTTTATTACCAACTTTATAGCATTCGTTCAATATTGGACAGATTGCTGACGCTGGTTTAGATTCGTAAAGGATACGATTAGGTAGGTTATCAAAAATATTTCTATAATTAGGATGTTCAGGATTCGATTTCACTTTTAATGCGTATTTTAGTAGGAGTAAAAATCTCCTGTCTTCAATGGAAGGAATACCAGATTCAATATACAGAGCATTACAAGGACTGGTGCGAAAAGCACCAGTAATTAGACATAAACCCTTATGATGTATTGCTTTCAATGTCTTTAGATTACTTTTACGGGCAGAACCGCATGCAACCAGTCCGTAATCTATGCGTGATAGAATTAAAGCAGTATAGATCTTTTTAAGTCTATCACGGCTTGTACCCCATATGGTATAGGCAAGCATCTTGAGGATGTTTAAAAGGGCCATGCATTTCGTGGATAGAGCATCAATGTGCGGTTTCCAGGTAAATTTTTTATTAAATATAATACCTAAAAATGTGATTTGATCAACAATAGGTATTCGCTGACCATGCAATTTTAACTTTGGGCAGTTGTGCACCGTACGAAGTCTACAAAAGTCAATTGATTCACACTTATCTATTGAAAAGAAAAACCCTCTATTCGTGGCGTTATTAGAGATAATATTTATGGCATTTTAGAGTTCATGTTGAATTAGATGTAGATCATTATTGCTAATAAATAGTAATAAATCGTCCACGTAGCAATAGTGACTGATTGTGTCAAAAATATTTTCCAAAAAAACGTTTATAGGGACCAGAAACAATGTTACACTAATAATGCTACCCTGGGGGATACCATTCTCGACAGTGAATAAATTGGAATAGTGTAAACCAATTCTTACTTGAACAGTCCGATTTTTAAGGAAATTGTCAATGAAGAAAAGTAAATTACCACAAACCCATACTCGTGAAGTTTCTGAAGAATACCAAATCTCCATGTCATATCAAATGCTTTACTTATGTCTAGAGACACAGCAACTAAATGTTGTCTACGCATAATTCCATTCTGGATCTCATTTGTAAATGAGTTTACAATATCTAGCGTATCTCTACCACGCCTAGAACCATTGTTTACTATGGAGATAGTTATGTTTAGTTAAGTACCATGTTAATCGGTTATTTATAA
Source organism: Harpalus rubripes (assembly GCA_963082715.1). Taxonomy (NCBI): domain Eukaryota; kingdom Metazoa; phylum Arthropoda; class Insecta; order Coleoptera; family Carabidae; genus Harpalus; species Harpalus rubripes. The sequence continues at coordinate 17,577,946 of OY720455.1, forward strand.
GTTTCTCATATATTTTAGCTAGGTGACAAGTTAATAAGATTAGTCGATAATTATTCATATTCTCTACTGGTTTAGTAATGGTATAACTAAGGCGTTAGCCCAAAGATCTGGATACAGATTATTTTCCCATATATAATTATAGAAATCTAATAAAAAATTATATGTAATATATGGGGAGATTTTTAAGCATGGAATATGATATACAGTGGTGGCCAACAGCGGAACCTTTTTTACTGTGTTTTGTATGATATGGTTTAACTCAGAGAATGTAAATTTGCAGTTATAAGTATTATTATGATTGTTTAAATCATCTATATTCAAAATTTCATTAGAACTTTCAATATTATTTTTGATCTTTCTAAAGTTTAAATTATATGAGCCCTTACTGCTCACACTGCTAAAATATTCCGTAAATTTTTTAGCTATTTCATTTTTATTTGTGATTATTTTGTTATTTACATTTATTTGATTTATCGGTTTAAATGTTTTAGTTCCTCGTATATTATTTATACTATTCCAAGTTTCTCTGGCTATTGCAGATGAACCTAAAATCCTGGTAAACTCTCTCCAGCTATTTGTTTTTGCTTTATTTATTCCTAAACGAGCCTTAGCTCTTGCACGTTTAAAATCGATCCAGTTATCAACAGTAGGATTATTTTTGTATCTTCGTTTGCTTTTAATTGCTTCTTTGACTATGTTATTAAACGAAGGTGCACTGCACTTATTTTCGGGAACGTTTTTACCTTCCGTCACCTTTAGGTAAGGAAGGTATTGTCTTTGGTCAAAAAATTCGGTGGTGAGTTTTTGATGAATAAGCACGTTTTAGGGTCTCTAGAAAACGATTTTACTATTTTTACGATGATGTCTGTATGTGTGTGTGTGTGTATGTATGTGTGTGTGTGTGTGTGTGTGTGTGTGTCTGTGTGTGACAAAATTTTCTAATGCGATAACTCTAATACTACAATTCCAAAAATTATAATTCTTTCGTATTCCTCTTCGTTACATCCATGTGAAGAGCTGATTAGATTTTGGTTATAATTGGTCAACCGGAAGTATCCTCATTTGAAGATTTTAACAGTTTTTCTTGAAAAAACGATGTTAAATATCATTTTTTCACATTTAATGTTATTATAAATATTAAAGAATTATTTATTCTCTATACGATTTGAATGCATTTTATACTTCATATTAAATGGATATAGAGTTAAAAAATTATAAAGAAATTAAATATCATATATATTAGTCAGCTTTGCTATAACTCTGGAAACAGCTGCGATACATTAAGAAAATTCTGATTGAAAGGTGTCAGTGTCAAGTGCAGTTGACAGTATGTTTATGTTATAATTTTACTGGAAATATAGGATCTTTTGTTAGAAACTTTCTGTATGGAATTAGTACAAAATACATACAACTGCCTTAAGGTAATGTACAAGAAATATAATCTTTTGCAAGGAACTTTCTGTATGACATTTATACAAAATACATAGAACTGACGGAAGGTAATGTGCTGGCCACATCAGATTTTTTTGTGTTTAAACAGTTTTTACATGCGTTATTTATGTTAGTGATACCTATGTCGGAATAATTCCTATGGACACCCTGAGTATGAGATATTGAATTAATTGCTGAAGTGAATATATACTCATTGAATTTGCTAATAATTTCATTATGCTCAAGACCAATTCTCTCTTTGTTAAAGCTGTTTATTTTATATAAATTATTTCTGAATGCATCCCAGTTGGCACGCTCTTCATTTCGGGGCTGGATCTGATGAAGCAGAATACTCTAAACCGGATACTAATATTCGAAAATGGTTACTGAAAGATAAATCATCCTTCACAGTGTCCCAAATAAGACGAGACGACAAAATAGGTGAGCAAAGTGTTAGATCAATGGCCGAAAACGAGTTTGACCTAATGTTGTTGTATGTTGGTACGCCGGGAGTATTTAATAATACTGTGTTGCTATTTAATAAATAATTATCTATTGGTTTGCCAGAACGATTTTCAATAACATGGGGTAATCCTCATGTATGACTGTGAGCATTCAAGTCTCCACAGACGAGGAAATTGCGACCTAACTGATGAACAAGTGTTTCGAAATCGGCTGTTGACCATTGTTCATTTGGTGGTAAATAAATTGAACGTATTGTGCAAACTATTGGCTCAAATATTTTAACAGCAACAGCTGTGAAGGGTGTTGTAGTTTTAATAAGTGCACGTGGAACAGAATTATGTATAACAATCGCAACACCTCCTCTTGTACGAAGGGTAGGATTGTCAACGCATCTGAAAGTTATGTAATTTTTTATGCTGAATTTATCTTTTTTTTTAAATGTGTTTCATGCAAACGTATTATTTTACTGTTATATTCGTTAATGAGTAGTTTAAGCTCATTTATATGGTGGTTAATTCCATTTATATTCCATTGTATCAGCATAATTATCATAAAAAATATTGTAATGTGCAGTGCCCGCCGTCGCCGCCACTGTCACCGCCGCTGTCCCCGTCGCTGTCGCCGCCACTGTCGCGGGGTCGTGCGAGCGTCTATTGTTAGCGATGACTCACCGGACCTGTCTGAACCTGCTTAATTACGCAGTTGATGTAACCTATTGTGTTTTATCTGGAAGTTTTCTAGTGAGTTCTGGAATACGGATGCCGAGGTATATAAGCACTGTTAGCGAAGGCATTAGTCAGTCTGATATAAATAAGCGTTGCGTGTTAAACAGTTGGTGATATAAACAGATAGTAGACAAGTGGTGAATATAAATAAATATAATTGTATAAATAAATAAGTGATCTATATATTGTTTAAATAAATAATCTTAGTGTTTAAGTGTTTTATAATATTCTTAGTCTTAATTAGTGTTTAATATTTGTTTAATCGTAGTGTTCGTTATATTTATTATCTTTTAATTATATTTAATATCTATTTATCGTTATAATAAACTTTTATTTTAATTAATAATACTTGTCTTATATTTACACTTCACCCAAATAAATAAAAACGTTACAATATGGTAAATTTATGCTTTATGCTAATATGTTATATATGTAATTATTATGAGCTTATTTGTAGTTACTGAGTTTACCTATTTAAAGTAATTTTATTTGAATTAAATTCCATTATTTAGTCTTCATTGTTTGTGTTGTAAGTTTATTATCTTCTTTTTTTAAATTTTTGTAATTTTCCCTTATTCTCGTTTTCATTAATTTGTGGTATATTAGGTTTAAGTTTAGTTAGTATTATTTTATTACCAGAATCATTACTTCCTGTTCTGGGTGTGATAGCGTAGTCAGCACCATCGTCGACTGTCATGTTCGAGCTGTCGTCTTCTTCGTCTGGTATAATATCACAATCCTGAGAGATACATTGAATTTGTACATTAGGTAGGGCTGCGATAGTATTGTTGCTATTTTCAACCGGTGATCGGTCTTTATTTTTATTTAGGGTCGGTTGTACAATTAAATTTTAAACTATGTTTATTGCAAATCCAAGGTAACGCGCAAACATCTTGTTGTACATCAACGGTTTACAGTTTATATTTGGTTTAAACCATTGTACTTTTGTTAAAGGCTCGTGATCGACCGTTTAAACTTCAGGTAAACTTAGTTTAACTTTAAACTGCCGATATCTTAAGCTGCAGTTTTAACTGTAATTGTACAAGCGGCCCTTAGTGTTTCAGGGATTCTGCTAATGTTTCATGGTTGGTTTTGGAGTGAGAGCAGGAATTTATGAATTTTTTTAAGATGCGATGTCAATTAGGGTTGTTTGCTTTTGGAAGTATTCATCCAGCATGTTTTTAAACATAGGTATCATTTGTTTCATTATTTATTGCATTAGGTTAGGGTTATTATTTGGATTATTTCTTGATGATTGAACCTGTGAATTCAGGGCCGGCGCTAGGCGGTAAGCGAGTTAAGCGTGGCAGAAAGGCGCCAACATGTGAGGGGCGCCTAAATTTTTTAAAAATAAAAAATATAGTTATAGATTTATCAAGAAAATTACGTATAATTCTTCAAATATATATCTAATACATACTCTTAAAATACCTTTATAAAAAGCATATGAAAAATGATGTTAAGCATGTTTTTCCAATTCAAAATTTAAACGCTCAAACACAGTTTTACACTTTGAAACACCCGAACACAGCGTTACTTTCAATTTTTTATTGTTGTCTTGCTTTCTCATATTTTTTCTTTCATGCAACAATGTGGAGTATTTGTATTAAAAAGTAAAACTAAGTTAGAATTAGGTAAAATTCAAAATGTTAACATTAAACTGGGAGTAAATAATAGATACATAATAATATATAACCAAATATTGGCGGTTGTTGGCCCTCATAAATTCGTAAGGATTGATTTTGTTTCTATATGCAATAAATCATAAGAATGATCATCATCGTTCGAAAATGTATAAAAAAGTTTTCTAGTGAAGTGCAACGAAAATTCAATATTGTAACATGGGGCGCCCGCCGTCGCCGCCACTGTAAGCGAGTGTCTGTTTATAGCGATGACGTAATCGCGCTAGTATTTGTAGCCGGCCGATGTAAACAGACTGGTCGCGACGTATTTAATTACTTGCGGTCGCCTGAACCTTTTGTGTTCATTGTTATTACGTGTTCGAATATTCTAGACTGTTCTAGAAAATAATGGCAGCTGTATATAAGGGACGTAGCTATGCTCGAGTTACAGTTAGTTAGTCAGTGGAGTCCCTGATCACACAACGTTAGTTGTGTGATCGGGGGTTGACTTACATAGTGCAGTTCCATTAGTGAAGACGGACAGACACTTACATTAGTCAGTTAGTTAGTTAGTTATATGGAAAGACATAGAGATGTTCATATAGAGTGTTAGTGAGTTTGATAAGCACAGCATTATCGTGTGGTGAGCGTATGCAGTTGGTGTCGAGTAGGTACTCGGGAAGTTACTGGTATATGGGGATAGCTGTGGATGTAAATACTCGGTAGTGTTGACGAGTATTGGGAAGCTATAGTGTGCAAGAACAGTAACGGCGAGTCGGAAAGTTACTGGTATACCGGGATAGCTGATAAAGAGAATACTCGGTAGTGTTGAAGAGTATTGGGAAGCTAGGTATAGTAACGGCAAGTGGAAGCTAATACTCGGCATTGGTGTTGAAGAATTGTGGCATACGGAAAGTCGGTGATACGGAGGCTGTGGAAGAGAGAGAGAGTTACATAAATAGGCAGATAGTGAGGTGAAAGATGTGACTTCTGTCCGAGCAGTTGAATATACAGACGTTGTTGAGTAGGTTGAGTATATAGACGCTGTGGAGGTCGGTAGGCGGACAGTTGAACATGATATAAGTATATAGTGATATAAATATAGTGATATAAATATCGCGTAAACAGTCTACAAGAATCTGCAACAGACCAGCAGTCTAATATTGGAACGCGTAGTGAAATAAATAATATCGTGGAAATAAATAGTAGTGTTAATTGGTTAAATAAATAGTGTTAGTGTTATATAGTTAATTATAGTTTTAATCTTAATTAGTTTTTAATAATTGTTTAATATAATTAATAGTAACTTTCTTTATAGTTTAATAAACATTTAATTATAATTAATAATAATTCTCTTATATTTACACTTCACCCAGATAAATAAAAACGTTACAATATTATATAATATTTAGAAGTTACATGCAAAGGAAAAATAAGTAATTCCGGGAGAGATGGCTCACCGGGTGAGATGACTCTTTTGCCAATATCCAAAGAATAATAGAACACATCGTTTCGTTCTACCATTATTTGGATTTTGGCAAAAGAATAATCTCACCCTGCAAGCCATTCCTCTCGGAATTACCTTATACACATATATTTGAATTTTTGTATTTATCTGGTGACATGCATTTTTCGGGTTAAATACAACTTGTACACTAACGGGGCAACTTTGACTTAATTTTACCAACATCATGGCATATAATAACCAAGATCCCAATAGCGAGGGTCGAAAACGGGCATCCTTTATATGAATCATTTCTACAAAATAGATATTTAACTCGATGTTTAATATTCGAAGCATTCATTTATATTAACATTTATACAGGATATGTTGACGCTAAGGTGGGAACATATACGGATTTAACATGGGATTTTAGTTTTTTACAAATTTCCTGCTCCTGTTCATGTTACGGCAAAGTTGTACTGAATTAAAAGTTGTATAGAAAACTGTTTTTACATTTTTTAGTTTCTAGTTTCTTCACAATTTTAAAAAGAAATTTTAAAATTTCGGTTTATTAGTAGCTCTAGCCATGATACTTGTTTTCATTATTTCTGATTTTCAGTTTTTGCCGTAAAATGAATAGGAGAGCAGGAAATTGCAAAAAATTAAAATTCCATGTTAAATCCCAGTTCGCACGTTACGTCAACACCCTGTATATAAATACGAATCGTAAGATTTTAAAAATATTTTTATATCTATAAGGGGGGAAAGGGGGCGCCATTTTATAGGCTGCGGGAAGGCGCCAGATACCATATCGCCGGTCCTGTGTGAAGTATCATTGGCCGCTTTAGCATAGCTATTGTATTCCGGGTTCAGTGATGTTTGCTCGACATAATTACGTGCTTGTGCGTAAGAACATTTATTTTTAATTTTGTATTCGATAATACCTCTTTCAAATATGAAATATGGGCAGTTTCTAGCGGATGCAGGGTGTGGACCGCCGCAATTTGGACAAATAATTGAATTTTTGTCACAAGGACAACCCTTGTGAGGTTCTTCATCGCATACACAAAATTTCATGCCTCTATTCGGACATTTATCACTAAAGTGTCCGAACTTTTGACATTCAATGCATCTGACGGGGTTGGGAATATACAATTTAAATGGTAATGAGTACATAGCTATTTTAATATTTGTGGGTAATGTTTGTCTCTCGAAGTGGAAAACAAATAATCCGTTATCATGTTTTTCATCATCTTTGAATGTGTTTAGGCGTTGGAAATTAGTGACACCTTGTGGGGCACATTCTTTTAAAATTTCATCGTCTTCGCAATCAATTAAGTCAGGGCATTATGCAGTACACTTAATACAATTTAATGTTGGGTGTAAAATGCAATTTATTTCAATATTTAGTAAATTATTAATTTTTAATAGTTCATCAGTTTGTTTTTGAGTTTTAGTTTTGACGAATAACCCATTTTCAGTCATTTTTAATTGTTGAACTTCACCTAATACGTCCTTGATAGTATTATTTAGTATAACTGTTGTCTTATTGAAATTATTGTCTTCATTTTTGCAATTAATTAGTACATATTTCCCTGTATCAATTATGTTTGTTGTAAAAAAAGATTGTAGATTTACATTCAGTTCTGGAAAACTTTCATCCCCTAAATAGGGACGTTTGCGAGATCCCGCTCCTTGCGCCATGGCAAAGGCGGGGACAAGGTTATATAAAAGGTACTAATAAATGTTTTGTTATAGTACACTTATAAGGGAAACCCGAAGAGATCGTTGTAAAAATGCAAAATTACCTGACGCCGCCACTTGTAGATGCCAATTAGTGCACTATGTTCTCGTTTTAATTCGACCAAATAGTGACGGGAGCGAGAGATCACAATACTTCTTTCGGAACTAACCTTCTATTGCAGTTTTCTGGAGGTTACACCCTAGGCCGGGGCCCAGGTGTCGCGGGGAACGGCACTTGGGTGGTGATGATTGACAATATGGAGTTGATCTAAATTCCAAACACGTGGTGTACGTATGATCCAAGACGTTGGTAATAATAAGTAGCACACATTATTGTTAATACAACACAAAACACAATTGATGTTTTGATTACACAAAACACAAAAGCACTTCACATGCCTGAGACGAGCGACAGACACGGCCGTTCGGCACCGAGGTTGCGAGCTGAATCATTTAATTATTATTATTATTATTATTATTATTATTATTATTATTATTATTATTATTCGTTTCCAAATCATATACAGTCTACATACAATAATTAAAAATACACAAAAAATATATAAAAACTATTAATATTAGATAAAAATGTTTCAAATAACGGTTGTATATAATAAAGTTCTACACATAAATAAATCGTTAATCTGATTTTATTTTAAACGTTTTGTAACTTATAAAACCGAATTTGAAATTTTGTTAATACTGCCGCAATGCTGAGCGTGACACAAAATTACAAATAAATGCATAATTTTGAACTGTTAGAAAAATTAGTTTATTAGGTTACATACTAATTTATTTTAATTGTGTTATAAAAAGATGTTTCGTAATTATTATATTACTATTTATTGTGTTTTGGGTTATAAATAGAACGTTTTTATCAAGAAAAAAATCTGATGTGGCGAGCACATTACCTTCTGTCAGTTCCATGTATTTTGTACAAATTTCGTAAAGAAAGTTTCTTGCAAAAGATTCTATTTCTTGTACATTACCTGCCGGCAGTTGTATGTGTTTTATACAAATTCCATACAGAAAGTTCCTATATTTCCAGTAAAATTATAACACAAACATATTCTGTCAATTGCACTTGACACTGACATCTTTCAATTAGAATTTTATTAATATAGTAACTGTTTTCATAGTTATAGCATAGCTGGCTAATTTATGAAAATTATTTCTTTATAAATTTTAACTCTATATCCATTTAATATGAAGTATCAAATGCAGTCAAATCGTATAGAGAATAAAATATTCTTTAATATTTATAATAACATTAAATGTAAAAAAAAAATGTTATTTATCATTGTTTTTTCAAGAAAAACTGTTAAAATCTTCAAATGTGGGTACTTCCGATTGACCAATTATAACCAAAATCTAATCAGCTCTTCATATGGATGTAACGAAGAGAAATTCGAAAGAATTAATTTTTTTGGAATTGTAGTAATAGAATTATCGCAGAGCAAATTTTTATCTCACACACACACACACACACACACACACACACACACACACACACACACGCACACACACACACACTCACACACACGCCCACATACAGACGTCATCGTAAAAATAGTAAAATCGTATTCTAGGGACCCTAAAACGTGTATATTGATTAAAAACTCACCAAATTTTTTGACCAAAGACAATACCTTCCTAAGGAAGGTAAAAAGCTGAAAATAATTCAATTATATTATTCTGACAGTTTAAAAATTATGGCAGGCTTGTATCCGTACACATTTTTGGGTTATAGCCCAAAAATTAAATTTTTGAGGTCTACCCAAATATCTGAAGAACTAAAAGAGATATGAATGTTCAGTTTTAAATTCTGAACCACTGCGTTAATGGAGTTAAAATTTTATTTATATTTTAAATTTTCATTTTATTTAGTAGGTAATTAGGTAGGTATTCCTAAGTATAATATGTCATCAACTATATTTATAGTTTTTTAAACCACTCAAAAGTGTAGTATATTTTTTAATATTCATTAATTTATTCATGGTCTAACTACGAAAGTATTTAAATAATTGCGTGGTGAACAACAATCGCATTGGTCATATTAAATTTGACAAGGCTAATTTATTTTTGATACATGTCCATAGTTACAATGTGTATAGCTACACGCATGAGGCCTGATCAGCAGTGGGATCACACCCTTTCGAGTTATAGAATTGAAACGATAGATAGAATACGCAATAGAAATGAAATTTGGTATCACGCCGTATCGTTTTGTAGAATAGAAATGTAATTCGGCTACTTTCGGTTTTTGTATGTTCTTTTTTGTAAAAATTGAGTAATATTTTGGTATTTTTACTTGTAGGTAATTCTTGTGATTAATTTAAAGTTTTCTATAACGAAATATTTACGTTTCGTTTTTATCTATTTTGACGTAAGGATGCGAAAAAATGAAGTTTTTTTTTGGCGCGATACCGACTTGTAGTTTATTTTCTACAAATACCATTTTCCTAACAACGAGTCGCCACTTTTCTACATTTCTATACGGCGCGATTCCACTACGGCTAACGTTTTATGCAAATGACTGGCAATCTACAAACTGAATTTCGCGATTTATATTTTCTTATAATGGTATTTTATATTGATAGAAATTAATAATTCACTGTACACAAAATTAGAAAAATTTCTATACAAAAATCTGATGTGGCCAACACAATACCTTCCAATATTTAATTTTTATTAATTTAAATATAAATACTTACATATTTAGTTATGCTGGAAACTGTATTAAGATCCATTCCATATAACTAGGATTTTATTTACTATTTGCTTTTTAAAAGCGTTACTATTATTAATTTGAAATGATTACTTCTTTGACAGTGACATTTATCTGTATACATACATTTGAGATATGAACTGCGTAATCAAGGAGTTGTACTTGTTTAAAGCGTAGGCTCCAGGATATGCATAAAATATATAGAAAAAGTATTTATGCAAATCTGTAGAAAATAACGTTTGAAGGTATTTTTCGAAGAAAAACCATTTTGAGCTTCAAGTAAAGTACCATTTCTGGTAATCTGATTTACAACAAAATCTAATGGCTTTTTCCCATATTAGAATAACGTAGAAATACAAGGTTTCAAAATTTTCTGAATGATACACACACAAGCACACACACGCACGCACGCAGGCACGCACGCACGCACGCACGCACAGACATCATCGTAAAAATGTTAAAATTGGATTTTAGTGACCTTGAAACGTGGTCATTTACCAAAGTCTCGATATACGATTTTTAGCACGATCCGTACACCTACCTTACCAAGGGTAGCGGGAGGTAAAAAAGAAATTGATGCGACTAGCATAATATCTCCTACCAGTAATTTTATATTAATTTAAATAGATATTTCCAATGCTGGCAACTGTATTAAGGTCCTTTGCATATAACTATTGTTTGAATATTTTCTTCTCCTGAATCTTATTCTTATATTAATTGCGGTTTATTTTGTGATAATGACATTCATTTATTTTCTATTACAAACATATAGAAATTATATTATTAATTAGGTATTTTTACCTCCCGCTACCCTCGGTAAGAGAGGTATAGGTATCGTGCTAAAAATCGCATATCGAGATTTTGGTAAATGACCACGTTTTAAGGTCCCTAGAGTCCAATTTGAACATCATCACGATGATGTGTGTGTGTGTGTGTGTGTGTGTGTGTGTGTGTGTGTGTGTTTGTGTGTATGTATGTATGTGTGTGTGCCGGCGCGCGTGTGTGCGTGTGCGTGTGTGAGTGTGCGTGTGCGTGTGCGTGTACGTGTACGTGTGCGTGTGTGCGTGTGCGTGTGCGTGTGCGTGAGCGTATGCGTGTGCGTGTGCGTGTGCGTTTATGTATATGTGTGTGTGTGTGTGTGTGTGTGTGTGTGTGTGTGTGTGTGTGTGTGTGTAATCCCGGAGCCTACGAAACAAGCAAAACTCCTTGGTTACACAGTTCATATCTCAAATGTAAGTAACTGACAGACAAATGTCACTGTCAAAGAACTAATTTCAAATTAATAATAGTAACGTAAAAGAAAATAGTAAATAGAACCATAGTTATATGGAATGGATCTTAATACGGTTCCCGCAATAACTAAATATGTAAGTAGGTATACTTAAATTAATTGGCCACATCAGATTTTTAAATTAAAAATAGTTATTTATTTGTAGCTTCATAACATAATAAATATAAATTTTAACTCTAACCTAACTTGAAAGAAACTGTTGTCAAAATGTCAAATGTCAAAATAAATTATATTTTAAATGTTTATTGAAACTGTCAGTGTTACCAACCTTCATATTTTTTTTTTCAATAATAATTTTAAAATAAAAGCAAATTAATGCGAAATAGGAGAAATAGTATAAAAAACACGTATTACAATGTCCATTTGTAATACGCGTACAGTTTGCGTAATCGAGCCATAGGCGAGTTACGCAAAGTACGAGTATCAATGTAATACCTACTTGTCTTTCAATATACTATAATTATAATTATATTTTTAAATTACATAAAGCTTGTTTAAAGAAATTATACGATTCCGCTAACACTTTTGATAATAAACAACAACAATAAACTAATGTAACATTGTTTAGGTTCTATGGTAACTTATATATTTTATTCATTATTCATTATGAATTTTATAAAAAATATTAACGTTTCATTAGCTTGTTTAATTGTGGTGGTCCCAGTAGCAGCGTTCGCACTCTACTGGGCCATCAAAGACAACGACGTGAGGCTTTAAAATTCATGAAGATTATTAACTCTTAATATTATGGATACTTAATTGATGCACTTAAATGAAAATCATCAAATTTATACATTCATTGTTTTGGCATTTTACTAATGGTATTAAATTTTAAAAATTCCTGCTGGAATTATTTATTAATACTTTTGACAATAAGATGATATGGCAACAAAAAGTATTATTGTTTAACTTGTTACCTAACAACAATAATTTAATGTACTACTGTTTAATTGGTATAGTAACTTCTATATTGTATTCATAATTTACAATGAATTATTTCAAGATAGTTAATATTTCTTTATCCTACTTGATTGCAGTGGTCCCAGTAGCAGCGTTCGCGCTCTACTGGGCCATCAAAGATAATGACGTAAAGTTTTCAAATTCATAAGATTATTAACATTTCTTAATTTCAGTAGAGCGGGTAGGCTGCTACTTGGACCACCACTATCAAACAGGTTAGACAAATGTTAATAATTTTCATGAAACTAATGATGAATATGTAATGAATATAATGTAGGAATTACCATAGAACCTAAACACTATAATATTAATTTATTGTTGCTAGGTAACTAGGTAAACAATAATACCATTTGTTGCCATATTCTTTTATTGGCAAAAGTATTAATAAATTACAGTATTTTTATTTCACCCATTCAAGGCCAAGACGACGACATCAAAGCCAATCCATCAGTCGTCGTCACAAAATTCAAAAGTAATGTAAACTCAACGTATTAATTTAATTTATAAACACAAAAAGTCCGTTTCCACGACTTGATCCCCACGTCATCAATAGTAAACATTTCAAATAGCCAGCGGAGGGAGGGAATTGATGACGTCATATTGTTACCATGGTTTTATTATAGTGATTTAATTTTCTGGTTTGACATAAGTTAGAGAATGACAGGACTTTGTCATGTTTGACATTTTCAATATTTTATGTGCAATAATTTTGGTGTTCGCTAATATACCTACTGTTAAGATATTATTATTCATCAAAATTCGAGGTGACACATATATTTCGCAATTGAATAATTATTATGTAATGTCAAAACTGGTAAAAACTGACAGTATGACCTAAATATGTGTCAATTTCGTTTTTTATAAAAGTTCGAAGTATAAATAGTTATTTAGAAATAATACACCAATTGAATAAATACGATAAAAGTATAATGGATAAAATATACCTATTTTTGTTGTCCAAAAGCAATATGTTGCAATCAATTGTCGGAAATCTTAGAAACTATAGCAAAATGCACAATATGTATATTCAAAAGAATTAACAAAATTACCAAAACACAACGAATCACAATAGCACAAATTATTATTGACGCCAAAATCACCTTAATCACATGAATGACAGAATGACATGAATATTCAAATAATAAAATAAATAAACACGGACGACAATGAGATAGCGAATAAAAGTCTCATATGTATATGCAATGTTTGTACGAGAAAGATGCTAGATAAAGTTTTGTAATTCTTGCATCAGAAATTGATGACGTGAGGATCAACTGAGAGATATAGAGTGTAAACAGATATCATTGTTTGGACAATTTGAAGTTCGTTAATTTTATTACTGTTAATTTTCATCTTGTCATAATATTTATTTATTTAATATAATTCAATCCAACAGGACTAATGCCCCAATTGCAGGATGAATGTTATACACAAATATTTCATGCCAAATATATACAGGGTGTAAATGAAATAAGTGCATTAAATTTAACCAGTAATATAACTCGGCGAGAGCAACAATATTTCTTAATAACTTTTTCTCGAAATCGCATATTTTTTAGCATTTTTACCACCCCGTAAATTGACGAGTCGTTCCAAATATTTTTGTGATAATTGAATGCAGTAGCAATAGCTATGAAAAATTTTGTTTTAGTAATTGACAGTCCTGTCAATTGTTGCAATTAAATTTTGACATTAGTAATAAACTTGTTAATCAGGTAAAATTCTGTCAAAATGCGAGTACACAGACATTGTAATTACTTACCTATGGTTTATTTATTTATTTTTTACTCGTATCTGTACTATATTTTACTTGACATCACGGTTGACATAAAGACAGTGTCATGGAGTTGCCAACGCATTTACACGGAGCGTTTCCAAATCATCACCAAATCATTCTGTTCTTAATATCCGCACATTTGTTAATCTTGTACATCTTTATCACATCACAATACGGAGTGTCACATATGACAATTTTAAAAAAGCAACATTTATATCCATAACATGTGCATAAAGTTCTATGTTTTCAGCACATTACAGACTTCAATTTTGGGAATGGCTTATAATGTTCATTAATGAGACTGAATTTACTTGGGAAGGTGTATTTATTATGCACAATACACACCTCGACAGACGAAAATGCTGTAAAATTTTTCATTAAAACATATTTGAGCGGCAACAATAAATGGATGACTAATTATTGGTACTCAAGTACCTCTTTTAGATGGACAAAAGTTTGTACTTACATTTTTTGAATAACGTATTTAAACTATTATGATTTATCGACGATAAATAATCATCTCATAACCTAATAACTATGCTTTTGATCTTCCTCTCGTTACCTCGCCCCTCCTTGTCTTCCACTATTCACGGGTGATTAAAAGCCTGGTTCAGTACACAACTTCATAATTTTGTTATCCAAAATTATATTTCTTTATTTTAAAAATTTCACTATTACGAATTAATAAATAATAAATGTTATTTCCGTTGATTCGTTTATTAATTACTGTGACTGCAAGTGTAACCGATAACCGACAATTTTTGAGCTGTTTGTATCTCACTTGATTACGACAGCAGCCATTTGTTCTCCATGGGCGCGCGCCGCAATATGCAGTAAATCTTTAAAGAATTTTAACTCAAAATCTAAAAGACTTAGAAAAAAAAGTTATTAAGAAATATTGTTGCTCTCGTCGAATTACATTACTAGTTAAATTTAATGCACTTATTTCATTTACACCCTGTATATATATATATATATATATATATATATATATATATATATATATATATATATATATATATATATATATATATATATGTAATAATGGTTAAATTTTTTATTTAGTCGAATAAGGCTACATTAGGTTGCTCTGCAAAACGAGAGATTTTATTTAGTAAATTACAGAAACATATGTACAATATTTAGATTAAATCGAGGATTACCTGCAAAACGAGAGAAACGACATTTGAAGCCTACAATTCCTGGAGTTTTCTCTCGAGACAAGATTTTAGAAAAATACTTGGCATAAAAACAAAATACCTCATAACTAATTATCCTTGGAAACATAATCATCGCCAATCGGATCACAATCAAAGTTTTGGTCGAACTCAGTCGGTACACTCTGTCGGTATCGTGATAGATTTAAATGAAGAAAATGTCACATATTTTCTTTACATCTCCCCCCCTTCGTTGAAGGAAATGCAGTTACCGTAAATGTTTAGTGTTTTTTTCCAATTTTTTGGGATCAACTTGGTGATATGGAAAAGATTTGATTCTACTTTTTTATGTCCGGTGTTGACTTCATAGATTGAGTTTGAAATTTTATTTAGTATCTCGTATGGCCCAATTTTTAATTCATCTAGTTTTCTGCGGTTTAGTCGGTTTCCGTTTTCGACGTAAACTATATCACCTACTTCCAATGTGCATTCTTTTCTGTGCTTATCAAATAGTTTTTTATTATAATTATGTGACTTTATTGAGTTTTCCAATGATAATTTTCGGTCTCTTTCTAAATCGTTGGGTGTGTATTTTCGTTTCAATTCGTTTGGTAAAATATTTGAATTCTCACCTTCTAGTAGATATTTTGGAGCGAATTTTGTAACTGTGTGTTCTGTTTGGTTATATTTTCCTACACAATTCCTTGCTATGGTTGTCCATGCAGTTCTTCCTTTATCTTCGTTTATTTTGCATCTTATTTTGTTAACCAGTGTTTGGTTTAGTCTTTCATTGAGACCATTCGAGAAGGGTGCATTCACCGCGGTAAACACAAGTTTGATATTTTCTCGGTCTAAAAATTCTTTGAATTCTTTAGAATTTATTCCTGGGTACTGGTCCGTCAAAATCATGTTGATGTCGTAACTTTGTGTTACATTTTTTGTTAATTTTATGAAGTCGTTGGAGTTTTGAGTGCTTGATGTTAATACATAAGCATATCTCGTAAAGTGATCGACAAGAAGGTGTAAATACTTCTTTGTTGAACGAGAGCCTCCAAAACCTCCAATGGTGTCTATAGAAACTATTTCAAATGGGCGTGTCGCTGGGCCTAGATGCGACATTAGACCGAATTTGGATTTTTTCCTCGATTTATTTTTTATACATACTTCGCATTCGTCACAGATCGTATTTATATTGTTGATGATATTCTTTGCTGTATAGTGTGGTGTAATTTTGTGTTGCATTTGTGTTCTGCCGATATGGCAATAAGTTTTATGCACATCTTGTATCAGTTTCTTACTGAGATCTTCCGACAGAACGATTTTATCTGTTGTTTTAATTCTCTTATAGTAAATGCCATCTCTAAGTTTCATACTATTTTTGTTGTTTTGTAATTCAGTGTTTCTGTTTTGGTCATCCTTTATATCCTCTAAATTAATCAAATTTATTGTTTTTAAAATTTCTTCTGTGCTATCATGAGGTTCGAGAACCGGGTTTCTGCTCAGACAATCCGCTTCTTGGTTAAGCTTCCCTGGGGAGTATTTTATTTGAAACTCATACTGGGATAAATAGTATGTCAAATCTCCCAATTCTTCATCCGGTCGAGATTTGATGTTTAGATTTTCTAGCGGTTTATGATCCGAGTACACCGTAAATTTTTTTCCAATGAGCCAATGTTCCCAGAATTTTATTGATTCCTTTATTGCTAAGCATTCTAAGTAAATTGCTTTTTTCTTCTTTTGGATTTCGTTTAATTTCCTTGAAAAATATGCTACTGGTTTTCTTTCTCCATTTTTGTCTTCTTGCTTTAGTACTGCTCCTATTCCTTTTATGCTTGCATCTGTATGTATGTAGATCGGTAAATCTGGATCATAAATTTTTAAGATTGGCTCTGAACATAGTAACGATTTTATTTTGTCAAAAGACCTTTGGCATTCTTCTGACCAGATGAATTTTTGATCTTTTCTTAGAAGGTTGTGTAGAGGATCTAGGATGATTGAGATCTTGGGTACAAATTTGTTATAGTAATTTATTTTTCCTAAAAACTGTCGGATGTTTTTTTGTTTTTCTGGAGTAGGAAAATTTTTTATTGAAATTAGATTATCGTTAAGTGGTTTGATAGAATTATTTTCAATTATATGGCCCAAATATTTTACTGAGTTTGCTGCGAATGTGCATTTGGAGAACTTCAATCGGAAACCTTCGGCTTCTATGGCTTCCAACAGTTTAGTGAGATGCGTTATATGTTCATCAAAGCTTTTCGAGAAGACCAGAATATCGTCTATGAAATTTACTGCAAATTTAGAAAGATCGTGTTTTCTTATGATGGTACTAAGTATTCTTTGAAATATTGCTGGTGAAGTCTTTAATCCAAAGGGAAGGCATGTCCATTGGAAGTGTCCTTCTTGAGTTACGAATGCCGTTTTTGGTCTGTCTTGTATTTTTAAAGGGATTGACCAGAATGCCGAATTTATGTCCAAAGTTGAGAAGAATTTGCAGTTTCTCGTTTTTACGATTAGATCCTCTATGAGTGGGAAAGGTTGTGCTTGTGGCACGATAATTTTGTTTAATTCCCTGAAATCTATACATAATCTTGATTTTTTTTTCTCATCTTTTTTATAAGCCAAAGTTACTGGAGCTGCAAATGGGCTGTACGATTCTTCTATTAGATTTTTCTCTAATAGGTTGGCAATTTGATCTTCTATTTCCTTTTTGTCTTCGATAGTGCATCGGTAAGGGCGTTTGTAGCAATATTTGTCGATTATCAGATCGATGTGCGCTTCGTATTCCTTGACCGTACCAATATCATATTTGTTTTTGGCAAAAATTGAGTTATATTTTTCAACTAATTGATCGATTTCGAGTTGTTGCTGAAAATCTAAGTGATTTACTGAGATTTGGAAGTCAACTGTATTTAAATGCTCGTTGAAGTTTATTTCGCATTCATCTTTTGGGTTGATGTCTGTATTTTCCTTTGCCTCATAATGTAAAAGTTTATCACTTTCATGTAGACTGCCTGAAAAGTCAGGAATTTTTTTATTTTGTTCATTTATTTTGTCGTTTTTCGGGTAGTTTATATTATTTTCACTGTCTTTTTTTTGAATAATTTTTAAATGTTCATCTTGTATTAATTTGAATTCTTTTATGCAATCCAGACCGATTAAAAATTCATAGTTGAAGTTTTCATTATCTACGATGAAGACATCCATGTTTTTCTCAATATTTTGAATTTTAATCTTTAATGTTACCATTCCTTTAGTTTTTTTCGCACCATTAATCGTCCTCAAGTTTACTGTTTGGTAGTTATGCTTTTTTTGTTCATTATTGTTCAGATTTAACAATTTTGAATTTATCAAAGACACGTTTGAACCTGAATCGTATATTCCAGAGATATTTAACGTGTCGTTTAGTAATAACTTGATTTTTATTAATGGTGGGATACTCAGTTTTTTTGTTGAATATTTTCATTTAACTCGACTTCCAGTTCTGAATTGTTTACACTTTTAAGTTGGTTATACTTTTTTTTGTAGTCGTCTTTTTTGTTGTTGAACCAGCAAACAGACTCGGGGTGGTATCGAATGTATTTTTTTCATTTTTACAAATTTCGCACGGTTTTTTTTCGTCGTTTCGTTTTGTTATATTGGCGTAGCTCGTTTTATTTCTCTTTTCGAAAGGTTTTTCAGAGACTTTAACTAAAGATTTTAGACCCCTCAATTCATTAAAAAGGTCTTCTGTCTCTTTAAGTTCATTTCTATCAATTCGATCTGCAATATAGTTTGGTAATCCTATCGCGATTAAGTCGATCAGAATTGATGTTTCCAGTGATTTATTGACATTAAGTAAAAGTCTCTCTTTTTTTAATGCGTAGTCTAAAAGTGAACCGCTCATGTATCTAAAAGCTATAGCTTGTCTCACAGGAGTCCAGCCTTTGTCCGCAAATGTATTACATAGATTTTTTTTCCAATCGGCCCACTCAGAATCTAGAGTGTATTTAATTAGCATTGAGCTATACCAATCAGTGCACGAATTCTCTAAGAATAATCTCAGAATCTCGATTTTATTGGTGTCTTTTTGAATACCTAAACGTGTACATTCACTTTCAAAAATATCTACCCATTGCAGGACATTTGCATTTTTACCAGTGAATTTTTCGATAACAAATTTTTCCGAAATTTTCTTTAGATTAGGAACCTCTGATTGTTCCTTCTTGTTTGATACCGCAAGATTTTCTAGGATCTGCTGTAATGCTGTTACTGTGGTGTCCGTCCCCGATGATGAAGGATGCTCTGCTTGGCTGCTTCTCTGAACTTCTTCTAGAAAAGTGTCCTCGAAAATGATGTTCCCATCCTCGTCCTTGTAGGTCGCCAACGCTTCTTCATCCAAGGAAATCCAAACCCGTCTGATTGTGCCTCTCTTCGTGAGAGTAGTTTTCACTTTTTTAAAAGCTGGAGTGCTTTTTATTTTTTCGTGGAGATCTATGTGTTGTAGTTCATTCGGAATAATAAAAATTTCATTATTTTCCGTTTCGATTGAGGTTATGGCAATGACATTTGTCTTGTTGTCATTTGACAATGCCTTCATGGTGAATTCAAATCTTAATTTCTCCATGTTCACTCGAAACTTGTAGCAAAATGTCGTTTTGTAATAATGGTTAAATTTTTTATTTAGTCGAATAAGGCTACATTAGGTTGCTCTGCAAAACGAGAGATTTTATTTAGTAAATTACAGAAACATATGTACAATATTTAGATTAAATCGAGGATTACCTGCAAAACGAGAGAAACGACATTTGAAGCCTACAATTCCTGGAGTTTTCTCTCGAGACAAGATTTTAGAAAAATACTTGGCATAAAAACAAAATACCTCATAACTAATTATCCTTGGAAACATAATCATCGCCAATCGGATCACAATCAAAGTTTTGGTCGAACTCAGTCGGTACACTCTGTCGGTATCGTGACAGATTTAAATGAAGAAAATGTCACATATATATATATATATATATATATATATATATATATATATATATATATATATATATATATATATATATATATATACCGCGTGTCTGCCTTAAAGGTGTACATAGGAGATTAACATGGGGAATCAGTTTTTTGCAATTTCCTGCTCGCCTAATTGTTTTAAGCAAAAACGCGTCAAATAAAAGTTTTATAGCATAAAATCAATACACAGAATTACCTTGACGTGGTTTGTAACGACAGAAATTATATATGAAAATTTCGAAAATTACGTTGAAAATATCAACAGTTATGGAATTGAACAAAAAATAAATAAATGCTTGACGTTTCATCAAATTGTCAGTAACGTCAAATAAGTTAACTTATGTTGTGACAGATAAAACGTCAAGCATTTATTTATTTTTTGTTCAATTCCATGGCTGTCGATAATTTCAACGTAATTTTCGACATTTTCATAATTAATTTCTGTCGTTACAAAGCATATAAAGATAATTCTGTTTATTGATTTAGATGCAGAATTTTATGCTCTAAAACTTTTATTTGACGCGTTTTTGCTTAAAATAATTAGGCGAGCAAAAAATTGCGAAAAACTGATTTCCCATGTTAATCTCCTATGTACACCTTTAAGACAGACACACGGTATATATATATATATATATATATATATATATATATATATATATATATATATATATATAAATAAATATACAAAAAAAAAAACACAAAAACATGATTACTTAAAGTGTAGAGCGAAGTAGCAATAAACAAAAGATATCAAACTGTCAAATAGTAGGAAATTAAAATATGTTTAAACACTAAGAGAGAAAGAGAGAATCATTAAAACATCAAGGTATGATGGAATTGAGTTGAAAATGTTACACATCTGCCTGATCGGTGACTTAGTTTCATAATTCGTCCTAGCTTTATTGACCTTAAAAGTAATTTGGTAACGTGGAGGTGTACGGGGTACATGAAATGGAAGTTGCTGCAAAATACATAGATCATTTGTTACATTATTGATTATTTCATAAACAAAAAGACAAGTCTGAAGCCTTCTACGATTAACTAATGATAAAATATTACTTTCAGACAAGGAATCATAAGTCAAATCATAACTAGGGTATTGTTTGTATTTTTTATAATAATAGTATTTAATAAACCTTTTTTATACAGATTCAAGTCTAGATATTTGTTTGCCATAAATAGGGCTCCAAACTAAAGCACAATATTCTAATTTTGACATGACCAATGACTGATATAAACATTTCACAGATAATATTTTATTAAAGGATTTAGCTGAACGAATTATGAATCCTAGTATTTTGAAAGATGCAGAGGTTATGCAGTCATTGTGTAATTGAAAAGATAATTTGTCATCAAATAACACGCCAAGGTCTTTAAATTTAGAAACTCGATCAAGACACTTAAGTTGCATATGATATGAGTAGATATAAACGTATTTTTTTTACAAAGTAAGACATTATTTTGCATTTGCTGTTGTTAAAAAATAACTTAGAACTTTCAGACCATTTTAGAATACCTTCAATGTCATTCTGTAATAATTAACAATCCTCAACTGAATTTTACGAAAGATTTTTAAATCATCAGCATACAACAGTAATTCAGAATTATTTACCACATTAACTACATTGTTGATAAACAAAATAAAGAGCAATGGACCTAAGTTAGATCCTTGAGGAACACCAAAGGTAGGAGTAAAAGATGATGAACTAAAATTATTGAGCTGAACTGTCATAGTACGAGAACATAAATAAGAATTTATAAATGAAACAGGACATGAAGTTTTATGTAACAGTACAAGACTTTGGAGTGTGACTTCTGGGTAGAGTTAGTGGGGTAAATGCGAGTGCCATAGCTAAACTTCAAAGTTCAGCTTCATTCTATTTGTAAGACAATGATTAAAACAAGCGTGTATTAAGCTTTCTTATTGTGTATAAAGATATTTTAAAATTTCATATTGGACACATTATATAGACCAATTTAAAAAAGTGGTAACACTATTGCATTTCCCCAGTCCAATGGGGTAAATGTAATTACAGGCTATCGTTTCTTTATAAATTTAGTCTTACGAGAACAAAGGCTATTGCAGTAAAAAGAACAACTGAAACTAAACTTTGGTTATTATTTCAATGAAATCAGAGAAAAACTTACAGCAAGAGTAATTTTTATACGAAACCACAAGGCTAGAAAATCGTGTTAATATTACGGAATAATGAATTTTTAAAACTCATAATTAAAAGAATAGTGTCATGTTTATTTATAACAGGATTTCACAATATTTCGAGCTTAGAATTAATAAAGTCAACATCTTTAATTTCGGGCCATCCAAATACGTCTTCTCCAGGTACACCATCTTTGAATGGTGTTTTAAGTTTGTTCTAACGTATTGACCCACCAACTCCAAAATTCCTTTCAGTTGTGTCCAAAGCCCTATTACAATTACCCCGTCTACCATTATAGCAATTACCCGAATAGTGAAAATTCTTGGGTCAAATGCAATAATGGTTTTGACTTTAAATATGTCAGTATTTTTGTCAAATAAATGTTAACAATGCCTTTTAACTCAATAATTAATGACAATAATAAAAAAAACTCAAAAACATCGGGAGGATACCCGATTAAAAGTTGTCCGTCAAATTTAGTAAATCACTGTATGCGCATATTGCGAAATAAAATGTTACGACCTTCTGATCGGTAAAATAAGATACTACTAGTGGTAGTTGAAGCAATCCAGAGATGGTAGGACTAGTTCGGTCATGCTTAAAGAAATGGATCGCTGCTATTACTTTTGCCCCGCTGTCACATTTACCCCACTTCACTCGACCAAAAAGAGAAAAATTCTCAATAAACATTAGTGCTATAACGCTTCTTAACAGATACCGAGGATTTAATAAAATAGTGAAAAAAACCTAGTAGGTCAATGTTATTTTTTTTTTATTGGGTCATAAATATTTAATTATAATAAGAACCTTAGAGCAAATGTTCAAAATAAAAGTATTGCAATTGTTGCCAAGGAAATTTTGTTGAATACAAGCGTCCTGCCTTTCCCTCTTTTGCATTTCTACAAGCTTTTCCATAAATTTCAAGAATATCAATATACTGTTCATTGGAAAACATTTGACTTTTAAGAAGTCGCATTTGTATCAATTAAAATAAACAAAAGGGGATACAATGATATAAGACAACTAGTTTCTGCTATTTCAGTACATATTACGCTTCACTTTAGATAAATTTTCTGTATCTCTATTAGGAAGCATATACATAAATAAATAAATATATCATCACAGAATTCGGTAATGATAATGACATATTTGTACCGTGCGGGCGTCCCCTCAGGGGCATTTATTGCTGGAGAGTACAACACAGGGGTCAATTTTGTTCCATTTAAAATTATAAATATTTGGTGTCGATCGGGATCGAACTCGGTTCCCCATATTCACGACCAGACACTCAGACACGAGGAAGCATTATAGGACTAATGTTCATTGGGATTTTTTTTCTCTCGTGTTGGTATCTAGAATACATACTCCGAAGCCTTGTACTATTACATGAAATACCCTGTATAAAGATATACACATACAGATTTCATGTATGATATACACATAAAGATTTCATGTATGTCTAGTCAGACTTCGTACAAATATGTTGGTAATTCTTGATACTAATTTATGTTTTCTCTTGAACCTGTCTGTGTGTGGGTGACCAATTTTCCACCACGATAACTCTATATTAAACTTCCAGAAATATCTGTTTTCCATATTTAAGCTTTCTGTATTAATATAAAGAGTTGGTTAGAATTCGGTTAAAATTTGACAACCGAAACTAGTACTTGAAGCCCATAACAGTTTTAAATGAAAAACTATATTAAAATATAATCGAAAATTTTCAAATTTAGTATTTAAGACATATATATGTCAATAGGAACAACATATTAGATTTTGGCTAAAATTGATAAACCGGAAGTGATATTTTACTTGAAGCTTTGAGGAGATTTTCGTGAAAAAAATATATTGTTATATTGTCCAAAACTTCTCAAATGTGGTATTTAAAACTCTTATATGATTAATAACAACATATTAGATTTGACTATACATGACACACTGGATGTGGTACTTTACTAGAAGCTCTGAACAGTTCTCTTGAAAAAATGTATATTAAAATATCCTAAATTTCTCGAATTTGATATTTAAAACTCGTATATAATTGGACACAACATATTGGATTTTAAATGCAGGAAAAATCGAGTACAGTATTTTTTACCTCTCGCTAAGAGAGGTATTGTATTCATGCTAAAAATCGCATATCCAGATTTTAATGAATAAGCACGTTTTAAGGTCCCTAGAATCCGATTATAACATTTTTACGATGATGTCCGTATGTGTGTGTGGATGTGTGTGTGGATGTTGGATTCACTATATCTCAAATACTATAAGACTTAAGACATTTTTAACTACGGATTCCTCAATCTAGCAATAATGGGAAGAGACCAGTCAGTTTTGGTAACAATTGGACAACCGGAAGTAGTAGTTACAAGAAAAAAAACATCTAAATATTATTTATCGAAAATTTATGTAAATACTTATATTAAAGAACGTTAAATTCTTTATTCGATAAATATAAATTCATTATTATATCTTCTATAGATTTAGAGATAAAGAAATGCATATAAAATAATTTGATGTAAAAAATCTCAGATCAAACTACTACAAGGCAAGAAATTCAAATGTTTGTAATTGACACATAAATGTCACTGTCAAAAATATTTGTATGCCTCTGTTAAAAATATTTGTACATTATTATGAAGATTATGAAAATAAAAAAAAGTTAACAACGCAAAAGAATATACGTAAAAAAGAATATAAAAGGAAATTGCGAAAAAATGACGAATATAAAAAAAAAGAAAGTAGAAAAAGAAAATGTCAGGATATTGAATATAAAGAAAATGTATGTATTGTACATCATTTATTTTAAAATATCCCATAGATTTTGCAAATATATGTGAGAATTATTTTGTAGTGAGACATGAATATATGTATTTGTATTTAAAAATATTGTTCGTTTTATGCGTATAACCAGGTAAAATATCTGGCGACAGGTTATGTGTTGGCCACATCAGATTTTTAATTAAGTAATTGGGAACCGGTTTTGGAAAAAATGTTCGTCCTCAGCCCTCGTCAAATTATAAGATGAAGAAAGACATACATCAAAATGTAGACTTAGTCGTAGAAAGCAGCAATAAGAAAAAGATGTGATAAAGTTAAAACATTGAAAAAATCTCGAGGTAAAAAAAACTTTATCATCAGAAGAAAATGGTGAACTGGCAGTAAAAAAAACCAGTTCATAACTCGCTTTCGGTTCCCAGTTACTTAATTAAAAAATAAAATAAAAGTTACTATATTCGATTTTTCCCACATTTATTCCATTTCTACAGTAACATGAATATGTTCATCAATCAATATTATTATAAAGAAATTAAATTTCATAAAGCAGCCATCTATACTATAACTATGAAAACATTAAGAAAATTCTGTATGACAGATGTCAGTGTCAAGTGAAATTGACATAGTGTTTGTGATGCTATAATTTTGACTGGAAATACAGAATCTCTTACAAGAAACTTTCTATATGGAATTTGTACAAAATACATAAAACTAATAGAAGGTAATGTACTGGAATATAATCTTTTGCAAGAAATTTGGTAAATGGAATTTGTACAAAATACATAGATCTGACGGAAGGTAATGTGCTGCCTCATCAGCATCTTTCTTCAAGTATAGTCTAGTTCGAAAAAGAGGGGCGTAGGTGAAAAAGCGGTTTAACAAATAAAAATCCTATACGAAGCAAATCGGAACTACGTTAGAGTAAGGAACGAAAATTCTAAAGAATTTGAAACTACAATGAGACTCAGACAAGATTGCACTCATAGCCCGATATTATTCTTTATTGTTCTCGACGCCGTACGCAAAAACTGCAAAAAAGAACTCAAAACTATCCCATAGGAGTTTGGAAAATGATTAAGATCAATATCTCGGAGCTAAGCTACGCAGACGATATGGCAGTACAGCAACAGAAAAGGATATGCAGCACAATGTGGGCAATTAAAAGAGAAAAACATGAAGATCAACATAGAAAAAACTAGAATAATGTCTATAAACAGTGCTGAGAGAGAATTAAACATAAACATAGACGGAATTATGCTACAGAAATTAACGTCATTTGAATACCTCGGCCTACTAATAACGAAATAGAAACTAATGAATAATAGGTAAGAGAAAGAACCAATACGTCAGCAGTAGTATTTAAGTCAATGAAACACAAAATTCTTTGTAAAAAAATCTGATGTGGCCAGCACATTACCTTCCGTCAGTTCTATGTATTTTGTATAAATGTCATACAGAAAGTTCCTTGCAAAAGATTATATTTCTTGTACATTACCTTAAGGCAGTTGTATGTATTTTATACAAATTCCATACAGAAAGTTTCTAACAAAAGATCCTATATTTCCAGTAAAATTATAACAAACATACTGTCAACTGCACTTGACACTGACACCTTTCAATCAGAATTTTCTTAATGTAGCAGCTGTTTCCAGAGTTATAGCAAAGCTGACTAATAAATATGATATTTAATTTCTTTATAATTTTTTGACTCTATGTCCATTTAATATGAAGTAAAAAATTCATTCAAATCGTATAGAGAAAAAATAATTCTTTAATATAACTGTTAAAATCTTCAAATGAGGGTACTTCCGGTTGACCAATTATAACCAAAATCTAATTAGCTCTTCACATGGATGTAACGAAGAGGTATACGAAAGAATTATAATTTTTGGAATTGTAGTATTAGAGTTATCGCATTAGAAAATTTTGTCACACACAGACACACACACACACACACACACACCCACACACACACACACACACACACACACACACACACACACGCACACAGACATCATCGTAAAAATAGTAAAATCGTATTCTAGGGACCCTAAAACGTGCTTATTCATCAAAAACTCACCACCAAATTTTTTGACGAAAGACAATACTTTCCTTAGGTACCTAAAGGTGACGGAAGGTAAAAAGAAATTCCAAAAGAAATGAAAACACAAGTGTTTAAAAAAAGCGACCCCTATGCTAACATACGGCAGTAAATCCTGGACAACGACAGAAAAGAATAGAAAGCACAGACAGAGTGCAGAAATGTTATTTCTTAGAAAAATAGAAGCGAAAACGAGACTGGATAAAATAAGAAACACGAAAATCAGAGAACATCTAAATATAAAGCTCATAATTACGAATAATCGATGACGGACAACTGAGGTGGCTGTGACATATTCAAAGAATGGGAGAAGACAGAAAAACAAATATATGAAGATAGGAAAAAGAAAGAGAGGAAAACCTTCCAATACATGGAATCAAGAAGTTATACAAGCGGTAGAATACAGAGGAGAAAACTGGAACAGCATTAAGAAAGTCCCGGCTGACAGGAATACCTGGAAAGAATTCTGGAAAATAAACCCACATCATTCAACTCAACACGCCTGATATCGAAATGTATAAAGGCTTTGGATTAAGTAAGTAGAACCTTCAAGTCTATAATTTAAATAATAAAATGAGTTTTAATATGTAACATTGAATTTTTTAAATATACTTGCCCCTAAAATGAAACTATTCATTTTAGGTAGGTACGTAAAAAATGTATACATATTACATAAGTTGCAGAGATGCACTAAAAATGGTGTAAAAACTAACTGATTTTCGGCATCATCTTATCACTGTGGCACACTGGTGGCAAAACTAAATCAGTGGTTTTGAGAAATTTAAACTAAATTTACAAAATCACCCAAATATCAAAACTTCTGAACTTTTTCGGAATAAAATATGCCCTGCACTTGAGCAAAATAGGGATGGAGTACAAATTATATATTAGTCACTTATCAACTAAAATGAGCCGCTGAAAATTATAATAATGTAAGTTAATTTTTGCAAAAGATGCCATTTTTTATTGAAATACTCAAGCATGACCATTTTACATTACTATAGCCAATGAAATACTTGAAAGCAGTTCTGTTGGTTTGTTAAAACCACAATTCTAGAATGTTACTAACTCATTTTTTTTAGGAAAACTTGAGTTATAGCATTCTAATTTTCAGCGGCCCATATTAATTATTAAAGCAAAATTTATTTGTCTGAAAAGAGTAATTTATTTAAGAGGTACAAAATTTTTAAATCCAAATACATGTTTGTTTATACATATACTACACTGAAATAAATAATTTTTTGCTCGATGAGTTAATCGCTGACTTCCACTTCTGATTTTGATTTCCAATTCTAAATATACCGGCATTTAAAGTTTGAGAAGACAGAGGAGGCACTAACACACACTAAGAAAAACAAATTAACAAATATTCATAAAATTAGTAAATAATAAAATAATTAAATCAAACACTTAAGACTTACTAGTTTTTCTTGTGCGTGTCGTTTTCAAAGTATATTACATAACGACGAAAGGAAGAATTAGTCCAAGTACGTAGTCTAAATCGGTAATAACAGCTCGAAGGTAAGAAAATTGCGTCATCATCGGTTAGTCTTGATTCGATATTTACTTTATAATTTAAAATAACATTTCCAAAAAGAAAACAAGAAAATTTCGAGGCAGAAGTACTAAATCGGTTTTCTTTTTAATTATCCAAAAATGTTCTGGCGGAGGAGATGTCTTAATTAGAGGGGGAAATGTCATAAATGGAGCGGGAAATGTCATAATAAATTAGTCCAGACCTAGATAACCTAGATAACATAACTTTGATATAACTTTGTTTTCATTTAACTATACTTGATTAATAGTATTACCTTATAGCCTGTAGGTCCTGTACCAAAAAAATCAAACGTTCGGTGTATGTCAAAATTTGTGATTCTTAAGTCTTGATATGATAAACGCATATTAATTTCGACGATGTTCATTTCAAAATGATTTTCTTTCAATACTTCTCAATTTTGACGACTTGCAAAAAGTTCGGTGGATGTCTTATAAACGTGTAAATTTTTATTTCCCCCAAAGCCGGTAGAAAATATTGTAGAAAAACACTGCAATTAAAAAAACATACGTGAAATATACATGTAATTTTTGTACATGTGTAATAAACAAATATGTAGGTACATGAACAAGATGTAAATCAACAGTAGTAAAATTAACAAACTTGTTCGAACAAAGATATCTATTTATGTGTTTAATTAATTACTAATAATAAAATGATAATTTGAGCTTACCTTACTTTTTAATTTTGCGACGACGACTGATGAATGCTTTTATCTCATCGTCGTCGTCGTTGTCCTTGATGGCCCAGTAGAGCGCAATCGCTGCTACCGGGACCACCACAGCCAAAGAAGTTAATGAAATGTTGAGAATTTTCATAAAGTTCATGTTCGAAAAATTATTAAAATATTGGAGTTACCATAGTAACTATACTGTACTACATAAAATTTTTGTTGCTAGGTAACTAGTTAAACAATAATACCTTTCGTCGTCATATCTTCTTATTGTCAAAATTATTAATAAATAGTTCCAGTAGGTACATTTTGTGCATTAATTAAGTCCCTATAATATGTCATATCAAGATTAAATAAATAACATTCAGTAACATCGGGCCGTATTATTCCATTGCTGTAATGGTATAAAAGTTAATACGGATTTCTTGATTTATACCATACCTTCTCTTAAGAAATATATGTGATATGTACATTTTAAGAAATATTTAATTAGAAAATATGAAATGTGCTCGATCTACCGTAAACATTCTTTTTGAACTGTTTCAGCATAAACTTTTATTTAAATAATTTTCTAGATTAAACTATTTTGATGCACTTATGTTGGGATCATTTTTAAGCTTCGTCCTACCGAGTACGTACCCCAGCAGCACAAAGTAACATTTCTTATGACGCAACTTTTCCCTAAAGGGTTGTCCGTTTGGGAGGCTACCAGCTTTTAGACAGTAGACGAAGACGGAGTTGAAACCACAGGAATGGTTTTAAAAGAATCTGATGTAGCCAACAGAATACCTCCCGCCATTACCGGCCGAGTTACAAAAAAGATTAAGCCAATCCTTATTTTAGGAATAGCGAATTTTAATCTAATTTTGGCAGTTTATTTCTTAAAATATAGTCTAATATGATCCAAGTAACTACCTTTTTGATAATAAAATGAAGATTAAATTTTAAATATCGGGACAAAATAGAATTCATTAATCCAAAAATGAGAATTAGCTTTTTTGCGAATCGTTTATTTTTTATTAATCTAAATACATACCTACATATTTACATATACATACTGGAAACTGTATTGATTTTCTTGACTATTGTTCTATTTACTTTTTTCTTTTAAAAACGTTACTATTATTAATTTGAAATGATTAGTTCTTTAACAGTGACATTTATCTGTCAGTTACATACATTTGAGATGTGTATCCAAGGAGTTGTATTTGTTTAAAGCGTAGGCTCCGGGATTTAAATTATAGACAATTTCATAAATTTATCCGTAAAATATATAAAAAAGTATTATTCTAAATCTGTAGAAAATTTAATAATCTTTATTTTTTATAATAACATTAATCTCGAAAAAATAACATTTAAAGGTATTTTTTGAAGAAAAACTATTTTGACTTTCTAGTAAAGTGCCATTTCCGGTTATCCGATTTACACCAAAATCCAATGGGCTCTTTCCATTACAGAAAAAGTTCGAAATACAAGGTTTCAAAATTTTTTGAATGATAGTATTTGAGTTAGAGTGGAGGATCCACACATACATACACACACACATACATACACACACACATATACACACACATACACATAAGCATCATCGTGAAAATGTTAAAATTGGTTTTCTAGGGACCTTAAAACGTGGGCATTTACCAAAATCTCGATATGCGATTTTTAACACGATCCCTATACCTCCCTTACCAAGGGTTGCGGGAGATAAAAAGGATAAGGGAGCCACGTTATTTTTGTCTGGAAAATTACGAAAAGTTTGGCACAAATCGAGATAATAAAAAGGTTACATTAACTACCGTTAACATTGTTTCCTGCAAACGACTGAGGTTCGATAAATTAAAAGATTTGGTAAAAAATAGAATTTAATAACTGGAAGTTAAAGCGTGCAGTATCCACGGTGGAAATTAAATAATAATTTAAATTTGTACAATGTAAATTAGTACTAGCAGAAACTAAGGTTGTAATACGGTATAATAAGAGATTTTCATACTAACAGAACCCTGGACCTATAACCCAGTTACGGACGTTACATAATTGCACCTACGATAATGCGAAGTGGTACCAGTTCATATAGTGGGCTACATGCCAGTTATTACGCGCGTCCATGCTGAATTACAACTCCTGACAAAAAGGACAACAATGCAAGCAAATAAAAATTGTCAAAAATTTACTAGCATACATAAAATAAGTCCAGTCACAATATAATTAATAATGAGCTGAAGGCTCCAAAGTGTAATACACATACAACGAAGATCTGACGCTACAATTGACGCTAAACTAACTAACTCCAACAATCCAAAATTATATATCGCAATAATTATCAAACAGACTATAACTCATAACAATGGATCGTCAAACAAAGTCTTACAGTGACCACAGTCCTCTAGGCAACAGTAACTTAAACTTCCACTGTAGGTCTTCCTCGCAACAATTAATACAGCCAATGGGAAAAACGATGTTGAAAACAAAGTGTTACTTAACTCAGTGGCGTGAACGAAGACTTATAACGAAAAGATTATCTTAATGGGTTAATTTAATCAATACAAGTGTAAAATAAACGCTTGGACAAGGATATTGTAAATATATTGTATATTTTTAATTTAATTTTAATAACAATTTTTGACGTTACATTCAAACTCGAAAATACAAAATTATTTTGTGTTGTCAGCTGTTCCGAGGTAATGTTTGGAACTAGCGTGGCGGATATGAGATAAAGGATATCTGTCTGGTAGTGTTATGTTGTTTAGGCCCGGTATTTTCACTTACGAATAAAGTTTCGAATAAGTATTCGTTAAATAAATTTATTCTATATATTTATTCAACGAATAATTCCATTGCGGTATTTCACACATTTGACAGAAGCTAATAGTTATCTGTAGAATAACTTTAACGTTCCTGAATTGGTAGCCAACTTCTTTTGAATCCGTAGTTGTCAAAATCTTGTTTAGCCCCGGGAGACTGTAGTTCGAAATAAATGTTCATCATTGCATTTAAGAAAAGTAACCAAAATTTGAAAACATTAATAAATTTGCAATGTGGAAATGTGATGAATGTGGAAATGTGATGAACTTATATCGAATAATTTATTCTGCGAATAACACATCTTATTCTTTCGAATAAATTTATTTGCAAGTGAAAAGACAACAAAAATATTTATCCGATGGATAAATTTGTCTAAACCTTTATTCGCAAGTGAAAATACCGGCCCTTAATGCTCGGAAGTCTCCGCAAGGTCTAAATAAGTCCGGGGGTGGTTTTTGTACAAAGTGCAGTGGTGTTGACCAGTTGCTCGTGGATGCCCTGATAACTCCTGTATCTATTAAGTTATTGAATTGTTTTTTTTTGCGAAATTTAGACGTTCGGGTGGTAATCGGCGATGCTTTGAGAAAACAGGTGAGCCATTTGTGAGAATTTGATGTGTCACTTTGTGTTTAATTTGACGTTTTACTTGGAAAGGATCTGTCAAATTTGGAAATTTAGAAAGCAAGTTCTCATATATATTTGTGTTTTGAGTATTTTTAGTTAAATTACAAATAGGAGCAAAAGATAATTTAGAATTGTCTGTTAAACGTTTATTGCGTAAGTTAATTGGGATTTTCAAATAAGAAAATGCTAACTAGCTGTGAATATTAAAACTACAAACACTGGTACACATTTAACATTCACATGAAACTACAACTATATGACTACAAAAATTCTAATATACTTACTTGAATTATAAATAAAAATACTTATAAATGAGAAAATATTACGAAAACTAAATAAACACAATTGACAGCAATACGACGGTTACAAATGTCAACAAAAAGTGTACCAATGTGTAATGCGAACAGCGCCATCTCTTGATACTTGAAAATCCCAATACTGAGATTAAAGTGATGGATAAAATCTGCGCATAAAATGGAATATTTGACATTGGCTATAATGAATTAGGTGTAGGAAGTAGTGGATTTTCGGTTTTAATACAACCTCTTTTGTTGGTTTATTGGTAGTCCATTTGCATGGGGTCACGCACTTTTTGGCTTTCTTGCCAAATGTCAGATGATATCAGCAGTATGGACTAGGAGAATTTGTATCTTGACGTTCTGTTCTGCGCGGTGTCACTGGAATTTTTTAATGATTTTCTTGAGTTCTTTTACTTCTTTTTTCATTTCTTATCCATCCATACATCCATCTATACATCCATCCATGCATCCATCCATACAGCCATCCATACATCCATCCATACATCCATCCATACATCCATCCATACATCCATCCATACATCCATCCATACATCCATCCATACATCCATCCATACATCCATCCATACATCCATCCATACATCCATCCATACATCCATCCATACATCCCTCCATACATTCATCCATACATCCATCCATACATCCATACATACATCCATCCATACATCCATACATATATAAAGACATCATCGCAAAAATAGTAAAATCGTCTTCTAGGGCAATACCTTCCTTACCTAAAGGTGACGGAAGGTAAAAATTATAAAGAAATTAAATTTCGTAAAGCAGGCAACTATGCTATAACCATGAAAACATATTAAGAACATTCTGATTGACAGATGTCAGTGTCAAGTGAAATTTTGATAGTGTTTGTGATATAATTTTATGGGAAATACAAAATCTCTTGCAAGATACTTTCTATATGGATATTGTACAAAATACATAGAACTGACACAAGGTGATATACTGGCAATATTATCTTTTTGCAAGAAATTGTCTGTACGGAATTTGTACAAAATACATAGATCAGGACTACTTTCATGCCCTTTCACTGAAATCCTACAAATGTTATAATTTTAATATATATATATATATATATATATATATATATATATATATATATATATATATATATATATATAATATATATATATATATATATATATTAATATCTCGAAGCTATGCTATACAGACGATATGACAGTAAGGCTAGCAGAAATAGAATTAAAAAAGAAAAACATGAAGATTAACAAAGAAAAATATAAAATAATGTCTATAAACAGTCCTGAGAAAGAATCAAATATAAACATAGACGGAATTAGGCTAGAAAAAGTGATTCATTTAAATACTTCAGCGTACTATTAAACGAAAAAGGAACTACTCAAGAAGAAATAAGAGAGTCAAGACGTGAGCAAGAGTTTTTAACTCAATAAAACACAAATTTCTTAGTAAAACAGAAATTATTATAACATATGGCAGTGAATCCTGGACAACGACGGAGAAGTATAAAAATCACGTACATAGAGCAGAAATATTATTTCTTAGAAATATAGAAGGAAAAACGAGACTAGACAAAATAAGAAACAGGAATATAAGAGAACATTTAAA
Source organism: Harpalus rubripes (assembly GCA_963082715.1). Lineage (NCBI taxonomy): Eukaryota > Metazoa > Arthropoda > Insecta > Coleoptera > Carabidae > Harpalus > Harpalus rubripes. The sequence goes on from OY720455.1 coordinate 17,612,904, forward strand.
TATAAAGCTCATATCACGAACAATTGAAGAAGCACAAATGAGATGGCTGGGACATGTTCAAAGAATAGGAGAAGAAAGAATAACAAAACAAATATATGAAACAAGAACGATAGGAAAAAAAGTGTGAGGAAGGCCTTCCAAAACATGGAATCAAGAAGTTATGCAAGCGGTAGAAAACAGAGGAGGACACTGAGACAGAATTAATTCTGGAAAAAACTCCCACAACATCACTCAATTCAACACGTCTGACATTGAAAAGTAAAGGCCTTTGGATTAAGAAAGTTCAACCTTCAAGTCTATAGTTCGATTTTTACATATACAAAAATATTAAATAATTTCATAAGTCTTATGAAGTGATTTAAAATAATAAAATGAGTTTCAATTTATAACATTGAAGTTTTTATTTATACTTGCCCCTACACCAAAACTATTCATTTTAGGTATTTACATAAAAATATATACATATTACATAAGTTGTAGAGATGCACTAAAAACTCTGATTTTCGGTGTCAACTTATCACGTGGCACCGCTGGCGGCAAAGTTACGAGATTACTAAATTAGTGCTTTTTTAAGAAATTAACAACTAACTTTACAAAATCACCAAATATCAAAACTTCTGGACATAATCGGAATAAAATATCCCCTGCACCTGGGCAAAGTAGCGATTGAGTACAAATTATATATTAGTCACCTATCAACTAAAATGAGCTGCTGAAAATTATAGTAATGTAAGTCAAGTTTTGCAAAAGATACCATTTTTTATTGGAAACAGTTCTTTTGGTTTGTTAACTAGTATTCTGGTACACTACTATAACGATTTTTTTTTTAGAAAAACTTGAGTTATATCACTCTTATTTTTAATGGCTGATATTAATTATTAAAGCAAGTTGATTTGTCCGAAAAGAGTAATTTATTTAAGAGGTACAAAATTTAGTGAAATAAACAATTTTCTTCTCGATGCGTAAATCGCTGACTTTCACTTCTGATTTTGATTTCCAATTCTAAATATACCGGCATTTGTGGTTAGAGAAGACAGAGGAGGCACTAGCAAACACACTAAGAAAATAAAATTAACAAATATTCACAAAAATTTTAAATAATAAATTAATTAAATCATACACTTAACACTTACCAGATATTCTTGTGCGTGTCGTTTTCAAAGTATATTATGTAACGACGAAAGGATGAATTAGTCCATGTACGTAGTCTAAATCGGTAATAATAGCTCGAAGGTAAGAAAATTGCGTCATTATCGGTACGTCTTGAATCGATATTCACTTTATAATTTCAAATAACATTTCCAAAAAGAAAACAAGAAAATTTCGAAGCAGAAGTACAAATCGGTTTTCTTTTTAATTATCCAAAAATGTTCTGTGGCGAAGGAGATGTCTTAATTGGAGGGGGATATGTCATAATTGGAGCGGGAAATGTCATAATTAGTTAGTCCAGACCTAAAAAACATATCAATGACTTTGATTTGTTTTATATTAACTAAACCTGATTAATAGTATTACCTTATAGTCTGTAGGGTCTGGTCCGAGAAAATCCAACGTTCGATGTATGTCATAATTTGTGACTCTTCAGTATTGATATGATAGACGCATAATTTCGATGATGTTCATTTCGAAATGATTTTCTTTCCATACTTCTCAATTTTGACGACTTTCAAAAAGTTTGATAGATATCTTATAAACTTGCAAATTTTATTTTCCCAAAAGCCGATAGAAAATTTTGTAGAAAACACTGGAATTACAAAAAACATACATTAAATTTTTATGTAATTTTTGTATATGTGTAATAAATAAATATGTAAGTACTTATGATGGACAAGATGTAAATTAACAGTTATAAAATTAACGAACTAAAAATTGTTCGAACAAAGATATCTATTTAACTAATTACTAATAATAAAATAATAATTTGAGCTTACCTTACTTTTTAATTTTGCGACGACGACTGATGAATGCTTTGATATCATCGTCGTCGTCGTTGTCCTTTATGGCCCAGTAGAGCGCAAGCGCTGCTACCGGGACCACCACAGTCAAAGAAATTAATGAAAAGTTGATAATCTTCATAAAGTTCATGATGTACTCGGAAAATAATGAAAATATTGGAATTACCATAGTAACTATACCGTACTTCATTAAATTATTGTTGCTAGGTAACAAGTTAAACAATATTACCTTTTGTTGTCATATCTTCTTATTATCAAAACTATTAATAAATAATTCCAGTAGGTATTTATTTAAAATTTTATATTATTAGTATAAAAGGCCAAAACTACGAATGAACAAATTTGACGATTTTCATTTATGTGCATTAATTAAGTACCTATAATATATTAAATCAAGAGTAAATCAATAAAAATCTATTTTCATGTTATATCTGCTTTCAGTAACATCGGTCCATACCATTCTACTGCTGTCATGCTATAAGAGTTTATAAAAATTTCTTGATTTATACTATATCTTTTCTTAAGAATTATATGTGATACATACATTTAAGAAAAAATTAATTTTAATATGTGAAATGACCTCAATCTACGGCTCGATCTACCGTGATAATGATTTTCGAAATATTTCAGCATAAACTTTTATATAAATACTTTTATAGATTAAACTATTTTTGGTGCACTAATTTTGGGATTATGTTTAATCTTCGTCATACCGAGCGGAGTACATACTTACCCCAGCTGCACAATTTATGTGATATCTTTTTGAATACCGAACGTAACATTTCTTGTGACGTAATTTTTCCCTAATGGGTTTTTTGAGTCGTAGTACTCTATTAGTTTGTCCGGTTGGGAGGCCACCAGCGTTTAGACAGTGGAGACGGGCTGGGTTGAAACCACAGGAATGGTTATAAAAAAAAGGATAAAGGAACCACGTAATTTTTGCCCGAAAAATTACGAAAAGGTTGGCACAAATCGAGATGATAAAAAAGTTACATTACCTAACTGAAACGATGTTGCCTACAAACGACTGAGGTTCGATAAATTAAAGGATTTGATAAAAAAAAAATTAGTAACTGCAAAGTAAAGCGTACAAAATGCACGGTAAAAATTAAATGAAAATATAAAGTTGTACAATGTAAATTAATACTAGTAGAAATGAGGTTGTAATAAAGATTTTCATACTAACTGTTGGAACCCGAACGTATAACCCAGTTACATAATTACAACTACAACAATGCGAAATGGTACCAATTCGTATAATGGGCTATATGCAAATTATTACGCGCATCCGTGCTGAATTACAAGTTACGACAAAAAGGGCAAAAATGCAACCAAATAACAATTGGCGCAAATTTACTAACATACATAAAATAAGTTCAGGCACAATATAATTAATAATCAGCTAAAGGCTCCAAAGTGTAATACACATACAACAAAAATCTGACGCTACAAATGACGCTAAACTAACTAACTCCAACAATCCAAAATTATATAACGCAATAATTATCAAACAGACTATAACTCACAACAATAGAGCGTCAAACAAAGTCTTACAGTGACCACTCAGTGACGTGGACTGGAACTTATGTTTATGGGCGATGAAGTACGGCGGCTGACGGCGGAAAGGCTCCCACAAAGTAGACGGTTCCAACAATGTGACGATGACGGCAGAATGGTTAAATCCTCCCACAAAGATATTGACTTCCAGGACGAAAATGTAGTACTCGTGATTACCGCGCGACATTGTCGATAAGTCCGCAATAATAGTGCAACTATACAATAGTTATACACTACTGTCGCTCGTGATCTCACACAAACACCACCGAAAAACATCCAAAACTGGACAGTCAAAAAGCCACCTCAACGTTGTCGATAAATCCGCAATCATAGCGCAACCATAGAATTGTTATACACGATTGTCGAGCAGCGCGCACTTCACTTTCACATTGAAAATCAAAATCACGCCGACGAAATAAAAAAATCAAGGTAGGAATATAGGTAAGTTACTAATTTGAAACTTTTAAAATTTTAACCAACAAGTGTGAAGTGAGGGAATTTCAGGTTTAAGATGATACAACGTTCGTCTTCATGTCTTCATGTAGAAAATTAAAAATATAGAGCACGAATGTCGCAAGGCAAAATTACACCGTAAAATTCTATGCTTTAATTTATTGTTAATTAATATTTGCACATTTATATACAGAGATATAGAGATAAAAATTTATAAAGATATTGGCCCGTATTCTCACCTCTTGAAGTAGCGCTACTTCCGAAAAATCGCTACTTGAGCTGTCAAATGTCAACTTTAATCATACAAATTAAAGAAATAAAAATAATTTAAATTCTAAATACTACTTATTTCAAATATTATACATTCAATTTATAAAAAAAAAAAATGTAACCTATACTTGTCTATCCATAAAATTTAATAAAATTTAAAAATCGGAAAATTGCTACTTCAAGAGGTAAGAATACGGGCCATTAAATTTCATAAAGCAGACAGCTATGCTATTATAGCCTTGGAAACAGCTACTATAATAAATACAGAAAATTCTGATAGGATAGATGTCAATGTCAAGTGCAAATAACATAGTATGTTTGTGTTATAATTGTACTGGTAATATAGAATCTTTTGCATGAAATTTCTGTATAGAATTTGTACAAAATACATAAAACTGACGGAAGGTAATGTACTGGAAATATATAATCTCTCGCAAGAAACTTTCTGTATGGAAATTGTGTAAGTTAATAATTTCTCCCAATAGTCACTATAAGGTTAAACCATTAATAAAACTCAATTTTACGAATTAATTTCAGCCAGAATGCTTCGCTTGCAGCATAACTCATTTCTACGTACTTAGCTTCACATGTAGATGTTACCACACACGATTGTTTTCTAGAAGTCCACGATACGGTTGATCCAAATACCTTAAACAGAAATCCACAAGTGTATTTTCTATCATTAGGATTTCCTCTCCAATCTGCATCACAAATATTTTATTATATCTGAAATAGAGTATTTTAATAACACAAATTTAAAGATCCTTTTATGTATCGCATCTTACGTTTTAAACAGTTTAATAGTTCGTTACTTGGTTGTCCTTGGTACCGACTCAAAATTCTTGTTACGGAACAAATACCTGGACGTAAGCCTACCATCGCGTACATTAAACTACCGATTCAACTTCTACACAATGTTTCTAGTTCTTGATCGCAAAAACTAGTACTAGTTTATAGCTAGCGTCCATTGGACATGTTACTGAATTACAGTCTATCATTTTGAACCATTCCAGCACTCGTTTTAAATAATTCGTTTGATTTACTCGTATTCTTATTTCGCCTTTTTTCAAGTCTTGTTTAATGTTTATTCCAAGATAGTTTGAAACTGGTCCTAAGTCTTTTATTTTAAAGTTTTTGCATAAATTTAATTTTATTTTCTTCACTTCCATTTGATCCAATAATTAGGTCATCTATATAAAAAAAATCTGATGTGGCCAGCATATTACCTTCCGTCAGTTATATGAGGCATTTACAAAAATTCTACCGGTGAACTGTTACCGGTAAACAGCTGTTTATCAGGTTATAGCTACCGGAATCGATATTTTAAGAACGCAAGTGGTAAACAGGGTAGATTCATAAACTTATGAAAAAATTTGAAAATTTGAAACAGGTTAGATATTTGACGTAGTTAACAAACTGTGTCCTACTTTGAACACATATCCACATTTAACGCGTGCGCTTCGTTTTGCATCACTACCTTTTTTTGAGATTAGATTCTTCATAAATCCGGTAGATGGATCTGGTAGATATTGTACAACAAAGCCAGTATATATACTAAAGTACCGACATGGCGGCCATCTTGGCCTTAAAAAGCAACAGTAATGATTTGTCGTGTCGCTAGAGGCGCTTTTGTTGCAGGTGTAAATTGTCATTGTCATACGTCATATTATTCCTGGTGTGGTATTAAGCAATTTTTATTGTGTTAGAGAAATTATTATACGAATGCATGTATTTGTGTTATTGCAGGGTTCTGTAACGTTGGCAATGTCATTGGTTATCTACAAAATGTTTCTGTAAAAATAGAAAATGTTAATTTCAACAACATTATTCAAATTAAAAGTTCATCATAATGCATTACATATTTCGATTAAATATCGGATCTTCCAATGTTTGTAAACTACTGATGACACCTCTCTTCAATATTTGATAAGTCAAAAAAATGTATTCTATTCTTATTATGATGACAATTAATTGCACAGCAACAAAGCATTATCTGTGGTAAATTCTCAGTTTATTTTATTTTCTTTAACACGCAAAAATTAAAACTGGTGAATACCATTGTGACAGTTGACACCTGCAACAACAGCGCCTCTAGCGACGTGCTAGCGACACGAAAAATCATTACTGTTGCTTTTTAAGGTCAAGATGGCCGCCATGTCGGTACTTTAGTATATCTACTGGCTTTGTTGTACAATTTTCGAACACGGTAACTTTTTAACACTTGAGTTTTCGAACACAGTTCGTTAGATGCGGTATCTACCGGTATAACTTTCGTAAATTCCTATGTATTTTCTATAAAATCCATACAGAAAGTTCCTTGCAAAAGATTCTAATTTTCTTGTATGTACATTACCTTTCGACAGATATATGCATTTTATACAAATTCGATACAGAAAGTTTCGAGCAAAAAGATCCTATATTTCGAGTAAAATAATTGTAACACAAATATACTACGAATATGTCAATTTCACTTGACACTGACATCTGTCAATCAATTTTTTTTCATATAGTAGCTGTTTCTAGCATAGCTGGCTAATTTATGAAATTTAATTTCTTTATAATTTTATAACTCTATCCATTTAATATGAAGTATAAAATGCAGTTAAATCGTTTAGAGAATAAAATGTTCTTTAATATATATATATATATATATATATATATATATATATATATATATATATATATATATATATATATATAGTCTATTTCTCTTGTACCCTATGGGTGTCGAGTTTTTTTTATCATATTAATTAATTTTCCACAAAGTTTTTCCATGCTATCTTGTCTTTGGCTAGTTGGTGTGCTAGTCTGTTTGTCGTCTTTTTCTTTTTTAATATGTGTTCTATTGTGTCGTCCCATCTTTTTTGGGGCCTTCCCCTACTTCTTTTCCCTGTAGTGCGCGATTTCCATATGGTTTTTACCGTTCTGTACTGTGGTAATCTTTCAAGGTGTCCATACCAGTGTAGTTGTTTTTCTTCTATTTTTTGTTTGACGGACTTGACTTCAAGCAGATTTCTAGTTTCTTCATTTCTCACTATATCTAGCTTTGTTGCTCCTGCTATTGCCCTCAAGCATTTCATTTCAATAGCTTGGATTTTGCTGTCTTGTCTTTTATTTGTGGTCCAGCTTTCGCTTCCGTAGAGGAGAATCGGCAGTAATATAGTTTTGTAAATTGTTAGTTTCGACGGCCTGGACATGTTCTTGTTCTTTAAGAAAGTTGTTCTAAGATGTTGGTAAGTTTTCGTAGTTGCTTTTATTCTGTTGTTGATTTCTTCTTCGTGGCGTCCTTTCGTCTCTATTATGCTTCCTGGATATTTAAAGCTATGTACCTGTTGGATTTTCTTTGTGTTGATGTACAGATCTATGTTTTTATATTCTTTCCCAATTAACATTACTTTTGTTTTGTCTATGTTTATATTCATTTTAGATTCTTTAAGTTCTTCATTCCAGATGTCTACGTTGTCTTGTAGTGTCTTTTCTGTATTTCCAAATATTACCATGTCGTCAGCGAAGAGAAGTTCAGATATTTCTACTTTGCTCAAGTTGAAGTTTCCAATTTTTGTCTTTCTTATTCTTTCTGTCGTTTTCTTTGCTATTTCATCCATGTAGATTATGAATAAGAGCGGGCTTAGGTTGCCACCTTGTTTTAGTCCCTGGGTTGTTGCAAATTCATCGGAGATATTGTTGCATGATCTTACGTAGTTTTTTGTATTTTTGTACATATTTTCTATAGCCCTTGCTAGTTTGTTTCCTACTTTCCTCCTTTGTAGAATATCCCACAGCGTCTGTCTGTCAACTCTGTCGAATGCTTTTTCTATGTCGATAAAGCATAGGTAAATTTCCTTATTATATTCCAGTGTTTTCTCTGCGATTTGTCGGAGGGTGAAAATATGGTCTTGTGCGCAATAACCTCTTCTGAATCCGCTTTGTGTTTCTCCTATTTTACGTTCTACTTTTCCTTGCAGTTTAGATGTTAGAATTGTTTCGTACAGTTTGGCTGTTATACACAATAAGGATATACCTCTGTAGTTCGAACAATTTCTGCTATCTCCCTTTTTGTAAATGGGCATGATGATTGTTTTTTCCCAGTCCGATGGTATATCACCTCCGTTCCATATCTTATTAAAGATTATATGTAGAAACTTGATACCTTGTTCCCCTACATATTTTATTTGTTCAGATTTGATGTCGTCGAATCCTGGGGCTTTGCCAATTTTTATTTTTCTAATTGCATCGTTTAATTCGTCGATTGTGATTTCTTCTTCGTCGTTCATGTTTTTGTTGGTGTTTAGTGTCGTTTGTACGGGGTCAGTGTCCGTAGTTTCTAGTAGGGTTTCGAAGTATTCCTTCCATCGTTTCATTATGTCAGTTTCGTTGTTTAATATATTTCCGTACTTGTCTTTGATCTGTTTTAGGGGGGTTTCGTTTTTGGATCTTAAATTTTTTCTGTTTTCTTTATAATTTTGTTCCAATTGTTTTGTAAAATCATTCCACTCTTGTTGTTTGCTCAATTGTATCAGTTCTTTTACTTTCTTTCGTTGTTGTTTGTATTTTTCATAGTTTGGTTGTTTCCTGTCGTTTATATATTCTTTCCATTTTTGCTTTTTGAGTTTTATTTCTTTCTTGATTTCCTCGTTCCACCAGTGCGTTTGCTTTTTCTTCGATGAGGTTTTAATTACCCCGCAGGTTTCTTTAGCGGATTCCTGTACTATAGTTTTAAAGGTTTGCCATAAGGTTTCGACATCAATGTTTTCGTAAGGGGATATGTTTAAAATTTTTTCTTGTATTTTTTGTTGGTAAATTTCTCTTGTTCCTTCATTCTTTAGTTTGTACGTTTTTATTCTTATTTTCTCTTTCCGCGTTTCTGTGGAGTCGTTCAGTTTTTGTTCTTTAGATATTTTTGTTTTAGCTTCCAATAGATAGTGGTCGCTTCCTATTTCATACCCTCTTTTAACTCTTACGTCCTTAATTTTTCGTTTGTTTTTTTGATTTACTAAGATGTAGTCTATTATTGACTTCTCGTTTCTAGATGTTACTTCTCTTGTGAATTTGTGTATGTCCTTGTGGGGAAAGTATGTATTTGTTATTGTCAAATCGTTGATTAAGCAGAAATCGATTAATCTGTTGCCGTTATTGTTTCTGGTTATCTCTCCATGGGTTCCTATTACATCCTCGATTCCTAAGTTGATGTTTCCAACTCTAGCATTAAAATCTCCGATTACATAGATTGGTTCTGATAATTGTTCGTATATGTATTGTATTTCTTCCCAAAATGTATTTTTATTGTTGCTCTTTTCGTCCTCACTGGGTCCGTATATTACTAATATGGTAATTTTTTATACATCCCACTCCTTCCTTCGCCTTTTCTTCTTCAGGTACTCCGCTATACAATAGTACATGCTCTCTGATCTTTATTAGCCCCTTACCTTTCTTTTTTGTTTCCGTTATACCGAGTACTTGGATATTGGATTTTTCAAATTCGTCGACTAATTCTATTTCTTTGCTTTTGATACTCCTGATGTTCCACGTAGCAATTTTTATAAGTTCGTTTTGTAATTGTTTTTCCTCTTTTATTGTCTTGTTATAATTAATCGTGTCCTGTTTCTTTGCTTTGATCGTCGTTGTAACTCTTGTCGAGTTCTTGTTGATTAGTTTTTTGGTGGTTCTGCTTCTTTTGTACTTTTGCTTTCTGGTAGTTCTTCTAATTGGTTGTTATTCTTGTTCCAGTTTAGTACTTTTCCATTGACATATAGCTTCATGTATCCAATTTTTACATTTTTGCCCTTTAGTTTCTCTTGCTTGGCTTGTTGTCTGATGGTTGCTTGTATTTTTCTTTCCTCTTTGGTTAGGTCGTCTTCAATGTATATAGCTTTATTTATGAGTTTGTATTTAGTTTTCATTATTTTAATTTTGTCGTTAAAGCTGTTTATTTCTGCTATTGCCATCACTTGTTTGTTTTTCGTGGTTATTGGGTACGCTTTCCTGATTTCGATCTCAAGCGAGAGTTCGCTTTTGAGGAACTGCTTGATTTCGTTTTTTGTATCTTGTCCTTCTATTTTCAGTCCTTTTATAACAATGTTGTTTTTCTTTTCAGCTTTGTATTTCTTTTCTAGCTGGTTTTCTAGTTTTTCCAGTCTATTGTATATTTGTTTCTTTTCTTTTTCCCATTTTTCCTCTTTTTCCTTGATTTCCAGTTGTAGTTTTTGTATTAAGTCATTGTTCTTGTTTATATACTCCTTTACTTCTTCTTTATTTGCTTTCATTTCTTGTTTTAAATCGCTGGATAGCGAATCTAGTAGTTTTTTTATTTCATCCATTTCGGTGCTCTACTCTTTTTAAATATTTCCTCTTTTCCTTCTTGACTTCTTCTTCTTTTTGAGTCCGAGTAAGCCCTAGCTCTATATTCTCCGCTCATCTGCTGAATTTTTGTAATTTAAAATTTGTCTGATTACGTCCCTCTGAGTACGCCTCTGTGCTTTTATGGCGCTACACCTTCGGAGTCACTAATAGAATGCGCATGCGCAAATTTTGCGCGGACAGGTGTTGTGTTGACGCACGTGTTTTTTGACACTTAACCTAGCTTTGTCAGTTAATATTTGTACAGTGTTTTTGTGGAAGTTTATTTCTAGCAAAGTTTCTGTAATCTCACTGTCACTACACACTATTTATTATGTTCAAATTAAATGGTTTTTATTATTTTAGGCACAATAATTCCCGAAAAACAGGTTTACTATTGGTGCACAAAATAAAACACGACTACTCTGCAATGAGAATGCAAATAATATTTATAATAACATTAAATGTGAAAAAATTATATTTAACATTTTTTTTCATGAAAAACTGGTAAAATCTTCAAATGAGGGTACTTCCGGTTGACAAATTATATCCAGAATCTAATCAGCTCTTCATATGGATGCAAAGCAAAGAAAAACGAAAAAAATATAATTTTTGGAATTGTAGCATTTGGTTATCGTAGACGCACACGCACGCACACGCACACGCACGCACACGCACGCACACGGACGCACACGCACGCACACGCACGCACACGCACGCACGCGCACCGCACATGCACGCACACGCACGCACACGCACGCACACGCACGCACACGCACGCACACGGACGCACACGCACGCACACGCACGCTCACGCACGCTCACGCACGCTCACGCACGCTCACGCACGCACACGCACGCACACGCACGCACGCACACGCATGCACACGCACGCACACGCACGCACACGCACGCACACGCACGCACACGCACGCACGCACACGCACGCACACGCACGCACACGCACGCACACGCACGCACACGCA
>OY720455.1:17626960-17656960 GCA_963082715.1 Harpalus rubripes
CAACCGGAAGTACCCTCATTGAAGATTTTAACAGTTTTTTTTTGAAAAAATGAAGTTAAACATCATTTTTATTTAATATTTATATTATTATAAATATTAAAGAACATTGTATTCTCTATACGATTTGACTGCATTTTATACTTCATACTAAATGGATAAAGAGTTATAAAATATAAATAAATTAAATTTCATAAATTAGCCAGCTATGCTAGAAACAGCTACTATATTAAGAAAATTCTGATTGAAAGATGTCAGTGTCAAGTGCAATCTATGTGTTTACCACTTGCGTTCTTAAAATATCGATTCCGGTAGCTATAACCTGATAAAAAGCTGTTTACCGATAACAGTTCACCGGTAGAATTTTCGTAAATACCTCATATATCTGACGGAAGGCAATGTGCTGGCCACATCAGATTTTTTATGTTATATTTGATTTTCCCGAAAGATTATTAGTTTTGAAGACCTTAATTTCTTGAGTAGTTGCATGTTGTATGGCGAATGTGCTGCTATTCTCGATGTGCTTATACGTTCATTTTTGCCTCCAATCAAAGGAAGATATTGTCTGGTCAAAAAATTAGATGGTGAGTGTTTAAAGAATAAGCACGTTTTAGGGTCCCTAGAATATAATTTTACTATTTTCACGATGACGTATGTATGTATGTATGTATGTATGTATGTATGGATAGATGGATGGATGTGTGTGTTTGCAAGTGTGTGTGAGTGCGTGCGCGCGTGTGTGTGCGTGACGATTCTTTCGGATCGCATAACTCCAAAACCACCTTTCCAAAAATAATAATTTTTGCGTATTCTTCGCGCTTTCATCCATATTAAGAGTTCCTTAGATTTTCGTTATAAATGGTCAACCGAAAGTTTTTAACAGTTTTTCTTGAAAAAGAGCTGTTAAATAATATCATTTTTTCACATTTATTGTTATAGAATATTTTATTATCTATTCGTTTTACTTCAATTGATATAGGAGTTAAAAAATTATAAACAAATTTAATTTCATAAAGCTGCCAGCTATGCTATAACCATGAAAACATAATAATAATAATAATAATAATAATAATAATAATAATAATTATATGTATTTGGTTTCAAAGTATTACACTTCATACCAATGGTGGATGATAATTCAATGAATCGTTGAAAAAAATCTTTTGTATCAAATTTTTAGGAAATTACATCCTCTACATGTCGGCAAATAACTTTTTTTTCGCTAAAATTCACCAGATAGCAGTTATAGGCGAAAAACTGAAAAAAGTGCCGATTTATTGTGGTTTTTACAAGATGGCGGAGGGAGCGGAGGAAGGGGATTTGTGGAAATTTGGATTTTTCATTAACCAACCATCCTATACAACATCAAAAATTCAGAACTACTCGACCTTTTGCAAGGTAACCCCCTTTTTCGACCTCTGTTTACTGGACTATGTTAGTCTGTAGGGCCTGGTCCAATAAAATCCAACGTTCGATGTATGTCATAATTTGTGACTTTTGAGTATTGATATGATAGACGCATAATAATTTCGATGATGTTTATTTAGAAATGATTTTCTCTCCATACTTCTCAATTTTGACGACTTCCAAAAAGTTCGATAGAGGTCTTATAAACTCGTAAATTTTGATTTTCCCAAAAACCGGTAGAAAATATTTTAGAAAAACACTGCAATTAAAAAAACATACATGAAATCTCTATATAATTTTTGTATATGTGTAATAAATAAATATGTAAGTACTTATTATGAACAAGATGTAAATTAACAGTAATAAAATTTACGAACTAAAAATTGTTCGAACAAAGATATTTATTTATGTATTTAATTAATTAGTAATCATAAAATAATAATTTGAGCGTACCTTACTTTTTTAATTTTGCGACGACGACTGTTTAAATGAGAGAAATTAGAAAATGTCAACTCCTTGAGGTAGCAACCCGCTGCACATGGAAATAGAAAGGTTAACCCGCCCTGACTCTATTTAAATAATTTAATAAATAAATGGAAATAACTGTTTCTGTTACTTGGAAAAATTAGTTATATGTTTTTACGTGTTTAAGTTTAATTTTAGAATTGTTTGAAATAGCTGTAGTATCTTAAACTATTTATTAATATTAATATACGACTGCGAGCTAGTTTCACGCGAGTGCGCGCGCACGCACACGCCCAGCGTACTGCCGCTACAGCATCGACCGACTCAGAGTGTCTCTGGCTTGCAAACGGTAAACACGTATCGCGTCGTCGTCCGCGAGAGTGGTTTTCCACCATTTTGCATAAACTTTCTGATTTTCATATGGTCAGTAAAGTAATTGGTTGTTTAATTATCGTACGCGTAGCTTGATTAGCCTAGCACGACTAATTCAAGGAGTATCGTTCGGTTTTCATTTAATTTGGTACTTTATAATCCGTGAATACTTTCCGGCGCCAATTTGTGCAGCTAATAGACACATCTCAGGAATCAATTGTAAAATCGAACTGTACAATTTGATTTCTCACGGAACTCGTGTTGTTAGGGATTTGATTCATATTTCCTTGGGTGAAATTATTATTATTTCTTTGTAAACCTGTTTACACACGTCCACGTTCGAGTGACGTCATCCACAGCACATCTGCTGTTATTGTCGACTAGGTACATTCAATGCAACAAGTTTTGCATTCTAGTTGGTTGTTATTAAGTTCATTTAGAATTCTTAATATTGTTTAACTACATTTGTTTGTTCATACATTTATTAAATGACTTAGTTAATTTATACAAATATCGTATTTGTTTTATTTTTGGTTTATTATTGTTTATGTCACTTATATTCAATACGCTATCACATATCTCTCAGAATTGGTTTTCAGTTGTTTGTTATTTTGGTGCAATTATATTTAGCACGTTTGTTAGTTCGTAAAACTAGCTGGTCCTTCGGTCGTTGTTAATTAGTACGTTTCACAAATTAATATTATCCCGTATATTGGCCAAGTCCAGTGATGTGAACCAGCTATCGAAGGTTGTAATTATTTTGGTTTACATATAGTTTTGTTTTATTCATTGAATTTAACATCAAACACATTGTTGATGCTTCTAGACCGGATTCGCTGATCTAGAGACATCACATTTTGGGCTTGCAAGCAGAATCAAAACATTTGGTTCTTCTAGACCGGATTCGCTGGTTTAGGTATTGAACATTTGGTCCTTCGAGCCATTAGGTCCTTATTACTTAGTCCTTCGCACCGGAGGGACGCAACAACGACTGATGATTGCTTTGATCTGATCGTCGTCGTCGTTGTCCTTGATGGCCCAGTAGAGCGCAAGCACTGCTACCGGAACCACCACAGCCAAAGAAATTAATGAAAGGTTGAGAATCTTCATAAAGTTCATATATATATATATATTTCAAATGGCATGAGCAATACAATCAATAATAAAATATTAATAAAACAATAAAAAGAAGTAGAGAGATAAAATAAATAAACAAATATGACTATATAAATTACTTTATGACGCACTTAGATTTCCAGCTTTAGGTTTCTTAGCCATATTTGAGCTTCATCAGAACAAGTATGTAAATTTTTCAGTTCATGATGATGATGTACTCGGAAAATTATTAAAATAATGGAGTTTCCATAGTAACTGTACTATATTAAATTATTGTTGCTAGGTAATTAGTTAAACAATAACACCTTTTGTTGTCATATCTTCTTATTGTCATATTAATACATATTTTTTTTGAAATTTAATATTAGTAACCAAATTTGACGATTTTCATTTATGTGCATGAATTAAGTACCTATAATGATGTGAAATCAAGAGTTAATAAATAAAAATAGATTGAAAAAATTTGATGTGGCTAAAGCAATATCCCCCACCAATTAATTTTTATTAATTTTAATACATACTTATATTTATTGTGGAAACTGTATTAAATTCATTTCCATATAATTATTGTTCTATTTACTATTTTCTTTTTAAATCGTTACTATTATTAATTTGAAATGATTTGTGGTTTGACTTTTTTCCATATTAGAATAAAATAGAAACACAAGGTTTCAAAATTTTCTGAATGATAGTATTTAAATTAGATCTCGAGATGCAATTTTTAGCACTATCCCTATACCTTCCTTACCAAGGGTAACGGGAGGTAAAAAAGTTAATAAGTAAATGTGAAATGACCTCAATATCCCGTGATAATAATGCGTGCTTAATACTTTTGGAAACTCTTTCAATATAAACTTTTATATTTAAATACTTATGTGAGAGTGAGTGCGGGGTGTAAGGTAATGGGTGCTCTGGGTACATTTGCTCGAAACGTAAACGTATCTAGAGAAGCTCGTTTAAGTGTGTATAATGGGGTGTTAGTGCCTGCTTTGATGTATGGAAGCGAATGTTGGGTTTGGTCGGGAAAGCATAAAAAGAGAGTGATTGCCGTGGAAATGAGGTATTTACGTGGAGTTTGTGGATATGTAAGACGGGATCGCGTGAGGAATAATTTGGTGTATGAAGAATGTATGGTTAGGAAGAATGTTGTTAAGAGAGTAGGAATGAGCCAGTTGAGATGGTTTGGTCATGTGGAGAAAATAAAAAGTAAACTGCATGTAAAGCGTATATATCTTGGTGAAATTGAAGGTGTTCGATTGCGTGGCCGTCGAGTGTGTAAGTGGATGGATGTGACTGATAACGTACTAAAAGAGAGAAAGTTTCCGAGTGGGAAGAGAAGAAGAGCGTGTATGAATGCGATTATGAATGTGGCCGAGGCGAAAGAAGTGTGCTTAGACAGGAATTTGTAGCGAAGGATGATTGTTTTGTAACTATTATTGTGGTCTGGTTGTGGTATTTCGCTACCGAAAATCGGTCACTTTAATATGTTAAGAGTGAGGAATATATGTTGCACCTATGTATGATGTCGGGTTAGTAAGAATGTTGTTGAAAGAGAGAGTGATTATTTTTTGGTTGATGTTATTTTTATTCTTTCGGGTTTGTGCTAACCTACTAAGTAGGAAATGCGTGATTTTATGTATGTATGTATGTTTAATTTGACGAGATATCCGATTTTCATTGTGTTCAATTAATTTGCGTTTTAAGCTTACTATAACTTTATTTACAATAGGATTTTCTGTTTAATAAATATTTATGATATATTGGATAATTTTAAATTTTTGAGATATTTTTAATGTCAAATAACTAGTTTCAATGTGAGAAACTGTATTTATGAAGCTACCAATGTCTTCTTCTTCGCTTCCGGTATTAGGCAAAATGCCTGTTACGGAACCCACCGTTATCTTGAAAGTCCCACGTTTCTTCTTCATCTTCATGTTATATTTCTCGCAGGTTTGCTGTACTTGTTATACGCAATAAACTGAATTACATTTACATGTTTTGTAACGACAGAAATTAAATATGAAAATGTCGAAAATTACGTTGAAAATATCGACAGCCATGGAATTGAAGAAAAAATTTAAAAAATGCTGAATGTTGTATCTGTCACAGCGCAAGCTAACTTATTTGACTTTTCTGACAACATAAATTTGTCTCTAGTCTGAAATTATTAGAAAATAGTTATTTATGATATGTATTAAAAGTGACATTTTATTTTGTGAGAAGGAAGTTTGAAACACGACGCGAAACGGAGTGATCCAAACAAAATAAAATCACTTTTAACACGTATATCATACATTATTTTTTCTACAAACACTATTTTTTAATTCAAATTTGTATTTCTAATAATTTTTTGACATTTACTTTCAACACTAGTGTCAAAAGTATCAATAATCTGTCTCTTTTAACACAGGTATCATAAAATGACATTTTTAACGCTAAAAACAAACATTAAAAAGCCCACTTTTAATAGATTTGTAGAAAAAGAATATTTATACCAATGATAAGCGTGATTAAGCAGTTGCTAAATTCGTGACAAAATTTGAAGACTGCTAATGTGTCTTCAAAAAAATACACGTGAGCCGCTTAATCGGAATATAGGACGAGCAGGAAAACATGCATTACTGGCAGAAAGAGTGTCAGGAATAAGTGTAGGTCCCTTCTGTATACTATTATTCACGAAAGATGACTACTCAAGGTCATTTGTTCGAAGAAAGAATACACATCACTTTATAGCAGTAGCCTAGCAACATTTTGTATTAGAAAGAAAAAGATTATTTGACCTATGTCTATGTAATTTATGTGGTGTGACAGATATACGTAAATAGTGGCATTACTTTCTAACACACTACAAATAATAATGACATATGTCGTAGAATTATAGATACCTAATTATCTACTGCACTGCCCTCTGTGCTAATATTTACCCAGTGGCGTTGACGTTTAAATCAAATTATTATTCCTTGGTTTATAAGTTATGTCTATGTTTTTGTATTTTGTAAAAACATACGTGAAGAACATAAATCTTTCAGAGAGGCATTATTTAGAAAGAAAAATAATTTTCAAATGAATTACTCTTATTTTTTCAGTTAAAATGTTTCCATAAATATTTCATGTTGCACGCCTATGCAAACTAAATGCAATGAAGTTATCTGCAAGCAATATTATATCACACGGCTCACAGATGACCTTGAATAGTCATCTTTCGTGAATAATAGTTTACTACTAGATGTATTAGAAATGGGTTGGCAGGGAGTACATCACAGCATCGTATATAATTTATTTACGCAATGTTAACTTTTAATAAATTCATATTATTTAAACAAAACTGTATTTTATAACTTTATTTATTAGACTAATATAATATTTCTATTATTATCATAATTAAGGATATTTGTTCAAATCAAATTGTCTAGAAACGTCAAATAAGTTAACTTACGTATTGACAGATAAAACGTCAAGCATTTATTTATTTTTTGTAAGTTGCATTTTGACACTTTTGTATTTGTATTTTTTTATGAAAATGATTATTGTTAGTATGCTATTGGAGCCCTCCGCTCATTGTTGTTATATTAGTACAGAACTATGTATCTTGTATATAGCATTTTTTTGATATTTTTATGTGATTACATTGTTGCCCATTGTTGCAACTTGTGATTCAGATAGGTTGCGCGTATCAACTGGCATGATTTGCCCACTTTTGAACTGATATCACTTTGAATATTGTAGATGTAACTACGCAGCGCCCGAAACTGGATTATGGGTTTAGGGTTCAACAATTAGTGTGTTTTTGATCTCATTACTTTTTTTTTCAACTTATATTCATTTTTTTATATTGTTGTACATTTCAAATTTTTACACTTTTTCATGTCGTGCCTTCAGCACACTATAACTTGCTTTCATTAAATTCTATTTTATTAAATTATTTCTTTTATTTCGCAAACCTCAGTAGTTTACAGGCAACAACGTTACGGTAGGTAAGATCTCTTTTAGTATTTTGTTTAGTACCGTCCTTTTTGTAATTTTGAGGTTAAAAATTACGTGGCGCCCTTATCCTTTTTTTGACAATTATTCTTGTGGTTTTTAACCCTGCCCGTCTCCACTGTTTAAAAGCTGGCAGCTTCCCAACAGAACATCCCTGTGGAGTATCCGTGACTCAATAAACCCTTTAGGGAAAAGTTACGTCACAAATGGTTTTCTCATTCTTCAACTTCGATACCAATGTATATTGTATTATTTTATGAATATTATGTCTAATTGCACCACTAATACTTCAAATTTAAATTTGGTTTTGTTCTGTCTTCAATCACCTTTCGGCCAAAAAACAACTTTCAAAATTTATGTTATCTATAACTACATCTGGAAAAAATCTGATGTGGCCAGCACATTACCTTCCGTCAGTTCTATGTATTTTGTACAAATTTCATATAGAAAGTTCCTTGCTAAATTAAATATTCTATTTCTTGTACATTACCTTCCGGCAGTTGCATGTATTTTATGCAAATTTCATACAGAAAATTATTATTTTGTGACGTTTTCTATATACAGCGTAATGTATCTGCAGAAATATAAGATTTAATATTATTATTATTTCTTGTACATTACCTTAAAGCAGTTGTATGTATTTTATACAAATTCCATACAGAAAGCAAAGGATCCTATATTTCCCGTAAAATTATAAGACAAACACACTATCTCAATTTCACTTGACACTGACATCTTTCAATCAGAATTTTCTTAATATAGTAGCTGTTTCCAAAGCTATAGCTACTTTATGAAATTTAATTTCTTTATAATTTTTTAACTCTGTATCCATTTAATATTAAGTATAAAATGCAGTCAAATCGTATAGAGAATAAAATATTCTTTAATATTTATAATAACATCAAATGTGAAAAAATTATATTTAACATAGTTTTTTCAAGAAAAACTGTTAAAATCTTCAAATAATGGTACTTCCGGTTGACCAATTGTAACCAAAATCTAATCAGCTCTTCATATGGATGTAACGAAGAAGTATACGAAAAAATTATAATTTTTGTAACTGTAGTATTAGAGTTATCGCAGACGAAAATTTTGTTACACACACACACACACACACACACATCCACACACACACACACACATACAGACATCATCGTAAAAATAGTAAATTCGTATTCTAGGGACCCTAAAACGTGCTTATTGATTAAAAACTCATCATCGAATTTTTTGACCAAAGACAATACCTTCCTTACCTAAAGGTGACGGAAGGTAAAAACGATGCTTCCCTAACCAGTGGAGAGATAGTATAATAACACCTATACTGAAATCAAATAAAAATAAAACCGACCCAAAATCCTACCGACCAATAGCTCTAACAAACGTGTTATGCAAAATCTTGGAAAAAATTATATACCGAAGATTCCTCTGGTATCTAGAAGCAAAAAACCTAATAACAAATACCCAACAATATTGATCAACAATAGACCACCTAATAAAAATATGCCTAGAAGCACAAAATACATTTAAAAATAAGCAACATATGGTAGCCATTTTTTGACCTTGAAAAAGCACATGACACTACATGGAAACATAATATCATAAAAACATTGAAAGAATACAAAATAGAAGGAAATATGCTACATTTCATAAAAAAACTTTTTAACTGACCGCATATTCAAAGTCAAATTCCAAAATGAGTTATCAGAATCTAGAAAACGGGGTACCTCAAGGATCGGTAATTAGTGTAACTCTATTTTTGGTAGCTATAAATAAAATCACAACGCATATCACACCTTCGACCCGTGCTTTACTCTTTGCAGATGACCTTGCAATATATTGCAAGGGCAAGAATATAGACACAATAAAAAGACATCTACAAACAACAATTAATAATTTAGAAACATGGGAAAACGAAACTGGTTTCAAATTCTCTACCTGCAAAACACAAGCACTCCACTTCTCCAAACTACGCTCCATACCACCACCACCTGAATTAAAAATTAAAGGACACAACATTATATATAAAAAATCGGTTAAATATTTAGGAATGATTCTCGACGCCAAACTTAATTGGAAAGAACACATACAACAATTAAAAAAAGATTGAATACAAAGATTAAACATAATAAAAATTTTGGCAAGCCACGATTGATTAATAAATACCTACAAGGCACTAATCAGATCCAAACTAGATTACGGAAGCGTGATATACTCTCAAGCTAAAAAAAATTATCCTAAACTCTATACAAATAATACAAAATACTGCACTACGCCTGATAACAGGAGGATACAGAACTAGCCCAATAAAGAGTTTATTAATTGAAGCAGGAGAAATACCAATGGACTACCGAAAAAAACAACTAACACTGACCTACCTAATAAATGTCTCTAGTAACCCAACCCATCCAAACCACACAATACTATTCCATTGCAGTAACCAAAATATGTCCGTAAAGTAGTCTACCCCATTGCATGAATACATAAACTAAACATTAACAGAACTCAACCTATCCGTACCTAAACCTGAAAATAATTTCCTTTATGATTACGCACCGTGGTTAATCCCAATCATAGAAAACAACCTGCAACTGACACAACATACAAAAGAAAATACACATCCACAAACATACAAAAATACGTTCCATCACATTTGCAACAGTCAATACAAAGATTACGACTTTATACAGGGTGTTTCAAAACATGTGTCGGAAAATAAAGGGTGGGATTGGTTAGCTAATTATAAGAAAAAAAATTCCCATTAACATGGTTCCGCAAACGCACCGTTTTCGAGATACAGAGTGTAAATTTTTTTTTTTGACGATATCTCAGGTACCGTTTGAGATACAAAACTCAGCTTTTGTACACATCTTAGCATTAATATTAGCTACTTTTTAAGCGCTTATTCAATTTTTTTCATGTGCCATTGACGGAGATTTTATGGTTGTGTGAGGTTTTTATGGCCGTAATTTCTATGACACTTGGGAAATTCACATTCTGAAAGCACATTGTGAACCACCAATACTTTCTACACAAAAAAGGTACTCCTAGTCAAAAGCTCTAACGTAAACCGTTTTAGAGAAATACGGCATTTTATCCTGCAATACGATACGAAACACTCCAGGCATTTTCGAACGGGTACGTCAGTCACTAAAACGTAGGGTGGAAGCCTGCGTTACCGTAGGAGGTCATTTTCAACAATTTTTGTGATTTTTCTTGTTTTTTATGTTATTGCTTAGTTTTGTAAAATAAAAGTTCTGTGATCATGTTGCTACTTTTTTTCATGCTTTTCATATTTTTTTTACACCCTGTATATCGAAAACGGTTTGTTTGCGGAACCATGTTAATAGGAACTTTTTTTCTTATAATTAGCCAACCAATCCCACCCTTTATTTTCCGACAAATGTTTTGAAACACCCTGTATATACCGACAGCTCAAAATCAGAAACGCCAACAGGAGCAGCCATTGTTCAAAAAAACACAATAACAAAATTTGAACTACACAACCAAGGCAGTATATACACAGCCGAAGCACTCGCCATCCTAACCTGCCTACAAAACATAAAAGCTAATAGCAATATGTACAGATTCACTTAGTGTACCACAAAAAGTATAAATTCACTACACCCAAAAACTGCCATAATAAAAAATATCCAGCGCGAAATTATACGAGTTAAAGAAGATAACACAACAGTAAGTTTAATATGGACCCCAGTCCATATCGGAATACGGGGACATGAGCTCGCAGACAGTGCTGCAAAAGACACAGAGAACGCAGATGAACTCGAACATCCAGCGCAAACTTATGACATGAAGACAGAAATAAAATGAAAACTAAAACAAAAACGGCAAGAGGAATGGACATCAGAAACTAGATTCAAACTAAGGAAAATAAAGAACAATATAAACCCATACTAAACAATTGGAACAAGAAGAGAACAAGTCGTCATAACAAGACTCAGAATAGGCCACACTTGAACCACTCATGAACACATCTTCAAAAGAACAGAAGCAGAATTATGCCATACATGCAACGTTCCATTGACAGTAGAACATATTATAATAGACTTCAACAAATTCCACAATGAAAGAAGACAGTACAACATCCCCAATGAACTAGAAGTCGCCCTTTCTGACAACAAGTCACACATAAACAACATGCTACAATTCCTAAAATTTATAAATATGTACCATAAAATATAATAAAATACCCAAAATTTTGTATGTATAGAGATACTAATAACCGTGCTGTTGATGTACCTAAATCTAAAATAAATAAAAATTATATATATATATATATATATATATATATATATATATATATATATATATATATATATATATATATATATATATATATATATATATATATGTAAATTCTTAACAACCAGTAATTCTGCATAAGTACAAATAATGATTTAAAATGGCACTAATCCCTCAAAGATACACCGTGGAGGTGAAATCAAACTCAGAGATTGTCTCGAGCACGTCTATGCAAACAAATCCTGGAAACCAAGAAACAAAACGTACAATGAGAAATATAAAAATTTTCAAAAACACCTGTAATAGAATTCGCTGAAGATAAATCCATTGTAAACATCAATAAAATATCTTCCCAAAAAGGCCGAACATAGCCTTTCTTCCAATAATTTTTCTTGAAGGGAAGCCAAAGTTAACGCATCTTACTCTTTTGTTCAGATATCCAATTCAATTTCAATTTTACATTGCAATTTAAAAAAAAAAAACATTTGGAATTTGGTGGTTCAACTGGGCATTATAGTTTATTTTCATTTTCCTAATGCTTAGCGGTGACTTTTGGACACCCTTTAGACATGAAGTTAAATACTATTAAAAAAAATGCAACGGGGAATGATTAAATAGATATTATTATATATCACCGTAAGATAAGTTATACCATATTGCATTTATTTTAGTTATGAAATGGTCTTGCTAGCCCAATGAGTGCGGTTATAAAATTGTGGTGTGGTAATAATTTTCATTAAAGCGTTCATTGTGATAACAAGGCTACTGCACAGTTAAAATGATTGCAATATGGTATACAGTGATACATAAAATTTTGTACGATATTCGTGGAAGACTTCATCATTAACGCACTACGTGATTACCAATAGGTGCGTTAATAATGTCAATATACCACTCGTATCGTAAATAACTATTACATTTTTAATAAAAGAAAAAGGCTTTACATATTATGTATGTAATATTACATCTTACAAATTTTAAGAAAATTTGTACACGTTCTGTCGGTGTCAGAAATCTTCTTACTTCTTCTAGTAGATCAATATTCGTTCTTTTGCGTTAAAAAAATCTGTGTATTCCTACAAATCATTCCAAATTCAGAGCTGGAAGCGTAGGAAGATCTATGGAGTGAGGAGAAATTCAAAATTTTACTAGCAGACAGCAGACTGTCGCATGTACCTTTCTGTCACAGTCACATTCAGGCACGTAGCCAGGGGAGGGGCTCGAGGGGCTGCTGCCCCTCCCGAAATTCTAATGAATTTAGTTTAAATTGGTACATAAAACACTAAATAATAAATTTTGTTTGTTCTAAACTTTCGTAATAATCCGTGTTTCAGTTTTTAAGAGCCCCTCCTTCAAAAAATTTCTAGATAAACGCCTGATAAATGAAAATTATAATAAAACTCCTCCCCACCATTTCCTAAAATTTCGAAGCTCCCCCCGAAAAAAAATCCTGGCTACGGGCCTGGTCACATTTGTGAATGTTTATATTAGACTGTGTTCAAAACAAATACCTTCTTTACGTTTTTATGGATTATTTAAAATGGAAGACGACAAATATAAAAAAAAAATGTTATTTCATATGAGTGATAATGTATTTTCAAATAATAATTGTAATCTAATCTACAATATTCTCTTCATTTTAATTGAATCTGTAATATTTGTATTACAACATTTTGAAGATCCATAATAAAATAAACGAAGTTATCTGTAGTTGTTAACTAACAATAACACAACCTTTGGCCTATTTATTTATTATTTTTGCCATTATTATTACTTACATTACCAGTAAGCGATATATTGTTTTAAGAATATTATTATTCCAGTAGGAATATTTCTAACGCTGATAGAACGTACTTAATTTATTAAAATATGGATAAAAATCTCGACTGTGATACAAATTAAGTGATACCAATTACTCGAAATCTAAGTTCTACAGCATTTATTTATTAAAACCCGATGTTTCCGCATACAGTTATAACCTATTCATAGAAAGTAAGATTTTGCTCATTTTATGTTTACGAATCTTTTAGGTCTTACTTACTGAATATTGAGATTTGTGTAAATAAACACATTTTAAGGTCCCTAATCAAATTTTATCATTTTCACGACGATGGTGTTTATGAAATCAATCTATTCTTATTCTATGCTAATATGGAAATAACCCATTAGATTTTGATATCATTTGTCAATTAGATAACCGAGATTCACTTTAATTGCAGATCTAAATAATTTTCTTTAAAAAAAATCTGATGTGGCCAACACTTTACCTTCCGCATTTTAATTTTTATTAATTTTAATATATACTTACATTTATTCTGGAAACTATTAAATTCATTTTCATATAACTATAGTTCTATTTACTATTTTCTTTTTAAAACGTTACTATTATTAATTTGAAATGATTAGTTCTTTGACAGTAACATTTATCTGTCAGTTACATATATTTGAGATCACTGTGTAACCAAGGAGTTGTACTTGTTTAAAGCTTAGGCTCCAGGATTTAAATTATGGATCATTTTATAAATTTATCCATAAAATATACAGAAAAAGTAGTAATGCCAACCTATAGAACATTTAATAATATTTAATCATAACGTAAATCTTGTGTGTGTGTGCGTGTGTGCGTGTGTGCGTGTGTGCATGTGTGCGTGTGTGCGTTTGTGGGTGTGTGCGTGTGTGCGTGTGTGCGTTTGTGCGTGTGTGCGTGTGTGCGTGTGTGTGTGTGCGTGCGTGCGTGCGTGCGAGCGTGTGTGTGTGGGGAACCTCCACTCAAATACTATCATTCAGAAAATTTTGAATCCTTGTATTTCTATCTTATTCTAATATGGAAAGAAGCAATTAGATTTTGGTGTAAATTAGATAACCGGAAATAGCACTTTACTTGAAGCTCAAAATAGTTTTTTTTTCGAAAAATACCTAAATGCACGCACGCACGCACACACACTCACACACACACACACACATACACATACATACACACAAACGCACGCACGCGCACACACACACACACACACACACACACACACACACACACACACACACACACACACATATATATATATATATATATATTGCTTACTTTTGAATTTTTAATTATCCTCTTGTATATATATATATATATATATATATATATATATATATATATATATATATATATATATATATATATATATATATATTGTGACACAAGAGAATAATTAAAAATTCAAAAATAAGCAAGCTCCTCGTACCTGTACGTGTACACTCATAAAGTTTGCACCGGCTAGCTGAAAAAGTAAAGCGGCGGCTGGGTCTAGGGTATGTAATTTATTTCGAGATACAGGTATTCGCGGCAATGAAAATTAAATAAAAAGTTACAACTTAATTTTGAAAAAAGAACAAAACGAGCTAGTATCGAAAAAAATTAGTGGGCGCCAGACTCTAGAAAAAGGAAAAGGAGTTAGAGTAGAGTCCACTCTAATAAAGTTAAGTAAAGTTTAGTAAAAATATTTAATAAAAAAAATAAAATTACTCTCTCTGGAGCTAGTAATACAATACCAAAAATCTGATGTGGCCAACACATAACCTCTCGCCAGATATTTTACCTGGTTGTACGCATAAAACGAAAAATATTTTTAAATACAAATACATATATTCATGTCTCACTACAAAATAATTCTCACATATATTTGCAAAATCTATGAGATATTTTAAAATAAATTATGTACAATACTTACATTTTCTTTATATTCAATATCCTGAAATTTTCTTTTTCTACTTTCCTTTTCTTTTTCTTTATATTCGTCATTTTTTCGCAAATTCCTTTTATATTCTATTTTACGTATATTCTTTTGCGTTGTTGACTTTTTTTATTTTCATAATCTTCATAATAATATACAAATATTTTTGACAGAGGCATACAAATATTTTTGACAGTGACATTTATGTGTCAATTACAAACATTTGAATTTCTTGCCTTGTAGTAGTTTGATCTGAGATTTTTTACATCAAATTATTTTATATGCCTTTCTTTATCTCTAAATCTATAGAAGATATAATAATGAATTTATATTTATCGAATAAAGAATTTAATGTTCTTTAATATAAGTATTTATATAAATTTTCGATAAATAATATTTAGACGATTTTTTTCTTGTAACTACTACTTCCGGTTGTCCAATTGTTACCAAAACTGACTGGACTCTTCCCATTATTGTTAGATTGAGGAATCCGTAGTTAAAAATGTCTTAAGTCTCATAGTATTTGAGATATAGTGTATCCAACATCCACACACACACACACACATCCACACACACACACACACACACACACACACACACACACACACACACACACACACACACACATACGGACATCATCGTAAAAATGTTATAATCGGATACTAGGGACCTTAAAACGTGCTTATTCATTAAAATCTGGATATGCGATTTTTAGCATGAATACAATACCTCTCTTAGCGAGAGGTAAAAAAAGGAAGGACCGTACGGCCTTTCCAGAGCCCGAATCTGGAAGGACGGGGGTTGGCGCTCTGGATCGGCCACCGGCAACGTCGGAAAAAGTAGCGGCTTAAACCTGCCCTGGAAACGGCGGGATAGTCGTCCAGCTGTATCGTAGAGCTGCTCGCAGGCTGGCGGAGTAAAACGGAGGGCTTGATGTAACTGCTCCTGTCCGGCACTCGTAGAGAAAGCCGTTCGTGCCACTCCACCTAGGCCTTAAGGCTAGCTGGGGTGCAGCCCCAAATAAACTGGGTTTCCACAGGGGGTGTCGTCCAAATATTCCACTGCGTAGATCTCGGGTGGTCCAACGGCGTAACTGCAGCCAGAGCTAATCTCGCCCAGCCACTTTCAATTCAGGGCCCCAAAAAAAAAACCATACGAATCCTGCTGACCTGAAAAATACTCGCCAGTACCAAATCTCTACGGAGATTTACAAATGGCCTGATGGGCGATACACAGTACAATGATAAGATAATAGCTGGCGGTCCCTAAAGGTGCTCCAGACGTGAATATTCAACAAAAAAATGTTTATAAAAAAAATTATAAAACTAGGTGTACACCAAAAAAGTTATATAAAACAATTTTTTTTAGAAAAACGAAGAACGGCCGTATGAAAAAGAAGAAACAAAGTAGATAGAGAAAGTGACTAAACGGTAGTCTAAGAGGCGCAGCAAATAACACCGATAAAAAGAAAGCCAAATGAGCTTTTAAAAAAAAATTGCAGCGCTCAAAGATTAATCACCGGGCAAATACTTCTTCGAGTCGAGAGTAGCGCACATTGGTAAAATACAATGAAATCCAAAAAAAATTGTGGCTACTAAAAAAAAATATCACAAAAAAATAAATGACTCTAGGAAGTCGACTTTGAATACGGAATCAAATACCGAGCCAAAAATTTGTCTAGTCTAAAAATGTCTAGTCAAGTCAAAGACTCGCCCTCTACATTCACATTAATTCAGATTAGGGAAGGGATGACTATTAGTCGGTAGTAAAAATGTTATAAAGTTGAAATCCCAAAAAATTATAAAAAAAACACCCCTAAATAATTTAGCCCAAAAATAAATATTTAAACAGGGATAATTTTTTTTTGTTTCGAATCAGAATTTTTTCACGCCTCCTGGCATAAAAATCGAAACTCAAAATTTACAAACTCAGAAATATTAGCAGAGCTTAAAAAACAAAACAATCGTCTTTTGAATTGAAATATGCCGCAGGAACTAAAGTAAGAGCTTCACTAATCCCACGGACAAAACCGCGTGGGACGGAACATGACTACTTTTAGCTTGAAAAAATCTGATGTGGCCAGCATATTACCTTCCGTCATTTTTATGTATTTCGTACAAATTCCATACAGAAAGTTTCTTGGAAAAGCTTCTATAGTTCCAATAAAATTATAATACGTACTAAGTAAATTACACCTGACACTGACATATGTCAATTAGAATTATCTGAATATATTAGCAGTTTCCACAGTTATAGCATAGCTGACTTAATTTCTTCATAATTTTTTAACTTTATATCTATTGAATATGAAGGAAAAAGTGTAATTAAACCGTACAGAGAATAAAATATTCTTTAATATTTTTAATAACATAAAATGTCAAAAAAATGATATTTAACTGCGGTTTTTCAAGAAAAACTGTTAAAAACTGCAAATGAGGGTACTTCCGGTTGACCAATTATAACCAAAATCTAATCAACTCTTCAAATAGATATAACGACGAGGAATACGAAATAATTATAATTTTTAGAATTGTAGTGTCGAAGTTATCGACGGAAAAAAATCGTCACACACATACAGACATCATCGTAAAAATAGTGAAATCGCATTCCAGAGAACCTAAATCGTGCTCGTTCACTAAAAACTTACCACCGAATTTTTTGACCAAAGACAATACCTTCCTTATCTAAAGGCAGTGGCGTAGCTAGTATAGTAGTTGTGAGGGGGCAAGAAATGATAAAAAGGCGCTAGTGATATGTTTTAAACAATAAAAGGATATGAATTTATTTTTACAAAAAAAAATAATACATTACAAAAAATAAAGATTTTATATACCTATACATAATTTAATCTACTAAAACGTTGTATAACATTTTCTAAATTTATATTATTAGCCATATCTCTTCCTATGGCTAATAATGATAAAAATGACAATCGGGTTTCACCCATTGTTGACCGTGTGTAATTTTTAATTTGTTTCAAACGGCTGAAACTTCTTTCTGCTGTGGCAGTACTAACTGGCAAAGTTAAATATATTTTGTAAAGAATACATAAATTACGATAAACTAAATGAAGATTATTAGATATCATAAAAATTAAAATATTTGATGTAACTTTATCATTATTATCAATTATCTATATTTTGACCTTTATCTTTCATATTTAAAAATTAATTTTTAATATTTTGAGAATGCTGTTGTGCTTTCTCAAAAGCCTTTTTTTCAGTCTTTCATTTCCAGACATTTTTTTGTTTCCAGACATGATTCTTTCTTATAATTATTTTATTTCACTTTTTAACCTCAAACAAGAGTAGCAGTGTAGCACTCAGACTCAGATATAGGTTATTCGTGACTGTTCGCGCTTCGCGCTACCAAGTGTCAGAAACCTTAACTACTACGTACTGCGTATGTAGAAAATACATATACCTATTATAAAAATAAGTCAAAAAGTTTTACGATTTACAATGTTGCAGGGGTAATGATAATGTGATAATGTATAGTATAACTTGCAGATAATTACTAAAATTATGCAATTATGATCATTTGAATTTGTGATATTGGTAAGTAAAAAAGGCGCCATGTCGTTGTAGAAAGCTAGCGTGGGGGCAATTGCTCCGCTGCCCTTATGGTAGCTACGCCACTGCCTAAAGGTGACGGAAGGTAAAAATAAAACCCTAAACGTTTTCATGCAAGTAGAAAAATTTCGTTTCGTATTGCTGTCCAATATTTTTAGTTCTTTTTTTTATTTCCTGATGTGTATAAGCCTCATGAATCTAATGTAAATATATTCGTTTTTCAGAAAAAACAGTCCATAATAATTAAATTTTATAACTTGAAATGTTTCTGGTAAATTTTAGTGGCTATTAAAAGTTATTTCACAGTTTTTACAGTTGATATTAAACTTTATTGCGGTACAATGTTTTCGGAATATTACGCCACATTTCAGCCTGAATTTCAAACTAATATAATAATTTAAAATATGGGGCAAATATCGTTTACATAATTCAAATTTAATAAATATTGTTCATCTTCATTACCACGTGTAAATGTCTATTAAATATAGGCTAGACTAGAATATTAAGTATAATTTTAATTTTAGTTTATATAAACAATACTACTATATACTTACTGAATATTAAGATTTTGGTAAATAACCACATTTTAAGGTCCCTAGTCCAATTTTATCATTTTCACGATGATGGCGTGTGTGAGTTTACCATATAGCTCAAATACTATTTGTCAAAAAAATATTAAATCAATCTATTTCTACTTTCTATGAAGTAGGTGTAATTGTATACCTAACGAAAAGTACTTAGAAAGTTTTTAGATGTGGTTTTGGCGACGGTTAGAGAAGATTAGTTGAAAGAAAAGAGTCAGAAACAAAGAGGTGTTGAGAAGAATAGGAGAAGAAAGAAGAATTTTGAAAGAAGTAAGAAACAGGAAAGCTAACTGGATTGGACATATTTTAAGGCAGGATGGAATACAGAAAGTTATTATTGAAGGGAAAATACATGGAAAAAGGAGAAGAGGGCGAAGAAAATTTGGAATGTTATCGGAAATTAAGGACGGACAAAATTACAAGAGGCTGAAGAGCGACGCGCAGGACAGATTAGAAAAAAAAATGATTGAAGCACTTTATTATTAAACTAACACACTACTAGTAAGGGTTTCAAGAATTAAAGAACAAAATTAAATTTAAACGAACATTCTAAAGAACTTGGGAAGTCGCGGACTTCAACAATGACTCAAATTACAAAGACTCACTAATCCAAAAATGAGGATTAACTTAAATTTTTTTGTGAATCGTTAATGTTTATTAATCTAAAGACATACCTACATTTTTACCTATGCTGGCAACTGTATTGAATTCTTTTTCTATTGTTCTATATGCTTTTTTCTTTTTAAATCGTTACTAATATTATTTTGAAATGATTAGATCTTTGAGAGTGACATTTATCTGTCAGTTACATACATCTGAATAACAGCGTTTTTTTGTTTAAAGCGTAAGCTCCGGGATTTAAATTATAGATGTTATAAATTTATCCATAAAATATATAGGTAAAGTATTAATGCAAATCTATAGAAAATTTAATAATTTAATTAATTAATCTCGAAAAAATAACAATTAAAGGTATTTTTCGAAAAAGAAAAACTATTTTGAGCTTCTAGTAAAGTGCCATTTCCGGTTTCCGATTTTCACCAAAATCTAATGGACTCTTCCCATTAAAGAAAAAGTTCGAAATACAAGGTTTCAAAATTTTCTGATTGTTAGTATTTAAGTTAGAGTGAAGGATTCATACATACACACAGACATCATCGTGAAAATGTTAAAATTGGATTCTAGGGACCTTAAAACGTGGTCATTTACCAAAATCTCGATATGCGATTTTTAGCACGATCCCTATACCACCCTTACCAAGGGTAGCGGAAGGTAAATACATGAAAATAATTATTAGAATTTAAATTTGACACATCACTCTGAAATTAGTACAAAGCAGTGTTATACAATAAAGTTATAATAAATAAAATTATTTCTAGCTAAATTACTAATTATTAGTTTTATATTTTTGGTACGAAAAATATTGTACAAACCACATGCGTGAACTTGGTACTTGGTTCCCGGAATCGTTTTATGGCAACGCTCGTCAGCTCGCGCTGCTAAACACTCATCCGGAAACCAAGCGTTCACGCACTTGGTATGTAAATAACTATTACAACACGCAATAATTCTTACAAAATGTCAAGAAACTAAACCATCCCAAAATCTAACAAAGACTTTAACTTCGAAAAGTAATTTTAGAATCTTACAAAAAAAAATATAATTTAAACTTAGAGGCGTCGCAAGGCACACTACTACTGAAAGCCGACATAACCTGAAAATCAATTTTTATTGAATTACTCTCGATTTAACATATGGTACTTAATTGATACACATAAATAAAAATTTAAAAACATCTACTGGATTTATTTATTAATAGTTTTGCCAATAAGAGGATATGACAACAAAAGGTATTATTGTTCAACTAGTTACCTAGCAACAATAATTTAATGTAGTACAGTTACTATAGTAACTTCGACATTGTATCCATAATTCACGATGAATTTCATGAAGATTGCTAACATTACTTTAACCTGTTTGGCTGTGGTGGTCCCAGTAGCAGCGCTTGCGCTCTACTGGGCCATTAAAGATAATGACGACGACGATGACATAAAAGCCTTCATCAGTCGTCGTCGCAAAATTAAAAAGTGAGGTAAGCTCAACTTATTATTTCGTTATTAGTAATAATGATATATCTTTGTTCGAACAATTTGTATTCCGTTAATTTTATTACTGTTAATTTACATCTTATTCATAACAATTACATTTTTATTTATTTATACATATACAAATATTACATAGAGATTTCATGTATTTTTTTTAATTGCAGTGTTTTTCTACAATATTTTTTTACCGGCTTTTGGGAAAATAAAAATTTACAAGTTTAGGAGATCCCTTGCCGAACTTTTTGGAAGTCATCAAAATTGAGAAGTATGGAGACAAAATCAACGTATCCAATGTATTTTGAAATAATGAACATCATCGAAATTAATGTGCGTCTATCAAATCAAGAGTTACAAACTATGACATACACCGAACAATGGATTTTTTTTTGGACCAGACCCTGCAGACTAAAGGTAATACTATTAATCAAGTTTAGTTAAATTGAAACAATAATATATCAAAGTTATTGATATGTTATCTAGGTCTGGACTTACTAATTATGACATTCCCCCTCCAATTATGACATTTCCCCCTCCAACTAAGACATCTCCTCCGCCAGAACATTTTTGGACAATTAAAAAGAAAACCGATTTACTACTTCTACCTCGAAATTTTCTTGTTTTCTTCTTGGGAATGTTATTTCAAATTATAAAGTAAATATCGAATCAAGACGTACCGATGATGACGCAATTTTCTTACCTTCGACTTAATATTACCGATTTAGACTACGTATATGGACTTTCGTCGTTATGTTATAAACTTCGAAAATGGCACCCGCAAGAAAATAAGGTAAGTGTATGATTTAATTATTTTATTATTTAATAATTTTATGAATATTTATTAATTTGTTTTTCATAGTGTTAGTTATTGTGCCTCCTCTGTCTTCTCACACCACAAACGCCGGTATATTTAGAATTGGTAATCAAAATCAGAAGTGAAAGTCTGCGAGTAACGCATCGAGCAGAAAATTATTTATTTCACTATAATATATTTATAAACGAACATGTATTTAGATTTTATATTTTTGTTCCTCTTAAATAAATTACTCTCCTCAGACAAATAAACTTTGCTTTAATAATTAATATGAGCCGTTGAAAATTAGTGGGATATAACTCAAGTTTTTGTAAAAAAAATGAGTTAGTAGCATACTAGAATAGTGGTTAACAAACCAACAGAACTATATCCAAATAAAACAATCTGTTGGCCATGCTTTAGTATTTCACTAAAAAAGGGCATCTTTTACAAAACTTGACTAACATTACTATAATTTCCAGCGGCCCCCCACCCTATCTTTTTTACCTCTCGCCATACCGAGAGTGCGTGCGTGTGTGCGTGCGTGCATGTATGTGTGCGTGTTGTGCGTACGTGTGCGTGCGTGCGTGTGTGCGTGCGTGCGTGAGTGCGCGCGTGCGTGTGTCTGCGTGCGCGTGTGTGTGTGTGTGGGTGTGTGCGTGAGTGAGTGTGTGCGTGTGTACACGTGTGCGTGTGTACGTGCTTGCATGTGTGCGTGAGTGTGTGCGTGCGTGTGTGTCAGCGTGTGTGTATGACGATTTTTCGTCCACGAGAACTCATACCCAACTGTCAAAAAATTCTATTTTCTGTATTTAAGCTTTCTGCATTCATGTAAAAAGTTGATTACATTTTGGGTAAAATTGGGCAACCGAAAGTAGTACTTTTCAAGAAACCTTTAACAGTTTTTAATGAAAAACTATATGAAAATATAATCGAAAACTTTTCAAATTTAATATTTGAGACTTTTGTATGAAGGGGAACAATATATTAGATTTTGGCTAAAATTGATAAACCAGAAGTGTTGCTTTACTTCAAGCTCTGAATAAATTTTCGTGAAAAATGTATTGATATATTCCAAAATTTTCATATTAGGTATTTAAGACTTAGATATAAAGCGGAATAACATATTAGATTTTGGCTAAAATTAATAAACCGTGTGATACTTTACTTGGAGCTCTGAACAGATTTTCATGAAAAATATATAAATATATTCAAAAACTTTTCAATTATTATTATAATAAGAGTTTCATTATTTTAAATATACTATTTGATGGCAGATGTAGGTATTTTTTTATAAAGTCATGTTTACAAGATACAACTATTAACTTTCATTTTTACCTTCCGTCACCTTTAGGTAAGGAAGGTATTGTCTTTGGTCAAAAAATTCGGTGTTTTTAATGAATAAGCACGTTTTAAGGTCCCTAGAATACGATTTTACTATTTCTACGATGATTATTGTGTGTGTGTGTGTGTGTGTGTGTGTGTGTGTGTGTGTGTGTGTGTGTGTGTGTGTGTATGTATGTGTGTCCGTGTGTGTGTGTGTGTGTGTGTGTGTGTGTGTGTGTATGTAACAAAATTTTCGTCTGCGATAACTCTAATACTACAATTCCAAAAATTATAATTCCTTCGTATTCCTCTTCATTGCATCCATATGAAGAGCTGATTAGATTTTGATTATAATTGGTCAACCGGAAGTGCTCTCATTTGAAGATTTTAACAGTTTTTCTTGAAAAAACATTGTTAAATATCATTTTTTCACATTTAATGTTATTATAAATATTAAAGAACATTGCATTCTGTATTCGATTTGACTGCATTTTATGCTTCATATTAAATGGATATAGAGTTATAAAATTATAAAGAAATTAAACTTCATAAATTAGCCAGCTATGCTAGAAACAGATACTATATTAAGAAAATTCTGATTGAAAGATGTCAGTGTCAAGTGCAATTGACAAATTCGTAGTATATTTGTGTTAGGATCATTTTGCTCGAAATTATCTGTATAGAATTAGTATAAAATACATACAACTGTCGAAAGGTAATGTACATACAAGAAATTTAGAATCTTTTGCAAGGAACTTTCTGTATGGATTTTATAGAAAATACATAGACATTTACGAAAATTCTACCGGTAGATACCGCATCTACCGACTGTGCTCGAAAGCATGAGTATTAAAATGTTACCATGTTCGAAAATTGTTCAATATCTACCAGACCCATCTACCGGTAGTGATGCAAAGCGAAGCGCGCGCGGTAAGAGTGGAAATGTGTTCAAAGTAGGGCTCTGTTCAGTTTGTTAACTACGTCAAATTTCTAACCTGTTTTAAATTTTCAGATTTTTTCATAGGTTATGGATCTACCCTGTTTACCAGTTGCGTTCTTAAAATATCGATTCTGGTAGCTATAACCTGATAAAAAGCTGTTTACTGGTAACAGTTCGCCGGTAGAATTTTCGTAAATACGTCATATAACTGACGGAAGGTAATGTGCTGGCCACATCCTTGGACACAACACAAATAAAGTAATATTTTATATTGACATATATTTATTTCACTTTTTATATCATAACATTGTCAAAATCAAAACGGTGCGTTACTATAGTTTCCATTTTGTATATTTAATCTAGTAGCTGTTCGAGTGCCTATTTCCAATACTCGCCCTCACGAGCACAGCTGATGCCGATTTTTCTCATCAAATGTTTTAGACGAACTCCGGACAATGCCTTCGTAAATAGATCGGCTTCCATGTCTTCAGTTCTTTTATAATCAACTTCAATTAGTTTCTGTTTAACACTTTCTCGAATAAAATGTTCCTTTATGTCGATGTGCTTTGATCTTTTATTTGTCACTGGATTTTTAGCTAAATTTTTTGCAGCCTGGTTATCGTTCCAGATCTTCACAGTGTTGCACATTATGCCCATGTCGGTCAGTAGTTGTTTTATGTGTAAGGCTTCTTTGGAAGGGTCCGTGAGTGCCATATATTCGGCTTCTGCTGTTGATAGTGCCACCGTTCTCTGTTTCTTTGTTTCCCAGCTGATTATTCCTCCACCGTACTTGAAACAATAGCCTGTGTATGATCTCCGGTCTATCGTACACGCAGCCCAGTCAGCATCGGCAAATCATTCTAGCAGTTTTCCTGTCTTTTTGAAGATTAACTCTGCATTCAACGTGCCTTTTAGATATCGAAGGATTCTTTTTGCAGCTTTCCAGTGTTCTTCTCCATATGCTGTGTTAAACTGGCTTAGGTAAGATACAGCGTACATAATGTCTGGTCTCGTTGCTACACTTGCATACATAAGACTGCCAATTAAATTTTGATATGGTAATTCACTAACCTTTAAATTCTTTTCAAGACGGAGTCCTAGTTCCATAGGGGTGCATGCTGGTTTACAGTCTTCCATTTTAAACTTTTCAAGCATTTTTCTTATATATTCTGCTTGAAATAGTTTAATTTCTTCTTCTTTTGCTTCAAATTTTATCCCCAAACAATAATTTAAATTTCCTAGATCTCGCATCTCGAAAGTGTTGGTTAATTTTTGTTTCACATCTTTTAACAATTTTTCATCCGAATAAGCAATAATTATGTCATCTACGTATATGGCTATAATCATATCCACTCGCCCTTTCGCCAATACGTAGATACAGGAGTCAGCTACAGAAGGTATAAAACCTAAATTCTGTAATGTATTATCTAATTTTTCATACCATTGTCTCCCTGCTTGTTTAAGTCCATATATTGCTTTATTCAATTTACATACTTTTTTATTTCCTGGTTTCTTCAATTTTTTTAACATTTCTCTCGCCCTGTTTAATATATTTTTATTTTCACTGCTACTTTCTTCTATTATTATGTCACATAAATATTTTTCTAAATTCTTCAGTTTTTCCATAATTATATTTTCTTCTATCGTACCATTCAAGTATGCAGTTGCCACATCTAGCTGATGTAGTTTTAAATCTTTTTCTACGGCAACAGCAAGTAATGTTCTGATGGAGCTCAGTTTCGATACAGGTGCAAAAGTTTCGTTATAATCAATTCCAGGTTTTTGAGTGAATCCTCTTGCTACTAGTCGTGCTTTCTTTCGTTCCACCTTTCCGTCTGCTCCTAATTTTTCTTTTAGAATCATTTTTTTAGTTATTTTCTCTTTTCCTTCTTCATGATCAATTATTTCCCATGTATTGTTTTTAATGTGTGCTTTTATTTCAAGTTTTATCACTTCTTCCCATTCTAGTTT
Source organism: Harpalus rubripes (assembly GCA_963082715.1). Taxonomy (NCBI): domain Eukaryota; kingdom Metazoa; phylum Arthropoda; class Insecta; order Coleoptera; family Carabidae; genus Harpalus; species Harpalus rubripes. The sequence continues at coordinate 17,653,566 of OY720455.1, forward strand.
ATTCTGTTCATTTTCCTCACATGAGTATGTTGTCATGACGTAATCCATTGTCAAAGTAGGTGATTTTTTCTCCCTAGTCGGTCTTCTGTTTTCTTCTTTTACGGTTTCATTGTCGGGTTCATTTTCTTGAATAATTTCTTCATCATTTTCTTGGATGATTTCTTCGTTATCGTCGTATTTTTCATCTTGTTCTGTTATTTCTATTTCTAGGTTTTTATATCTTGGTTTTTCTGTTTCTTTTCTTCCATTTCGAGCGTTTTCTTCCAGATTATTTGTTTGGGTTTGATTGTCTACTTCAAAATGCATTTTATTCATTATTTTTTACATCTCTACTGATAGTTATTTTATTATTCTTTGGTAACCAAATTCTATATGCTTTGCTAGTTTCAGAATAGTCCATAAATATTCCTTCTTCTGTTTTGGAAGCAAATTTTCCTTTTTTCTTTCCTTTCCATAAAACATGTGCTTTAGATCCAAATGTTTGTAGGTGGTATACCGATGGTATGTATCCAACCCACTTCTCAAAAGGTGTCTTGTAGTCCGTAGTTTTTGTTGGAATTCTGTTGCACAAATAATTTGCTGTATATATCGCTTCAGCCCAAAACTTTTCTTCTAATCTTGATTCTAATAGCATACATCTGGCTTTCTCTTGTAAAGTTCATTCTTTCTTTCAGCCATTCCATTTTGTTCTGGCGTATACGGTGCTGTTAATCTTCTTACTATACCATTTTTTTTAGATATTTTTCAAAATTTTCATTTGTGTATTATCCTTTACCATTATCTGTTTGAAGATATTAAATTTTTTTGTTTGTGAAATTTTCTATTTCTTCCTTGTACTCTATGAATTTTTGTAGTACTTCGTTCTTCTGTTTCAGAAAATATACTTTGCAGTAGCGGGTGTGTTCGTCTATAAAGGTTACGAAATATTTTGAACCACCAGGTGTTATATTCTTCATTGGCCCACATACATCTGAATGTATTATTTGTAGTTTTTCTGTTGTTCGATTCTTGGCATTTTCTTTTGGGAATGGTAATCTGACCATTTTACCTTTTATACACACTTCACATTCTTCTAGTTTTTCATTTAAATTAAATTGTAATCCGTTTACTGCTTTATTTTTGAGTGCCATCTTCAAATCAGTTTCGTTTACATGCGCTAACTTCTTATGTCATTTCTGCATTTCACTTTCATATGTCATATTTGCTATTTCATTTTCAGTATGTACATAATATAGACCATTCTCTTTTGTAGCTTTCATTAAAATTTCACCTTGTTTATTTTTCACTATAGCTTTTTCTTTATCGAATGTTACAGTGTGGCCTTTTTCAGTTATTTTTGATACTGACATCAAATTTGAGGTTAGATTTTGCACATACAGAGTATTCCATAAATTTATGTTTGTGTTTTTAATTTTCAGGGTTACTTTTCCTTTTCCTTCAACTTTTCCAGTTTGATCTTCAGCAGCCAACTTTATCACGTTATTTTCATGACTTGCATTTATGTGTTTAAACGTTACTTGATCATTACACATATGCGACGTGCAACCACTGTCTAGACACCATTTCTGTTTTCTAGATGCAGACATTGATAGTGTCGTCAAACATATTTCCTCTGCTTTAAAGTTTTTATAATATTTCTTATTTTCCCAACAATCTTTCAACTTATGTCCTTTTTTATGACATGTGTGACATTTATATGGAAATTTTTGCATATTTTCACCCATTTCTTTCTACATTTAAAATTATTATTATTTTCTTTGTTCCTATTTTTGCTGTAGAACGCTTCCTCATCATTTTCTTGATTTTCTTTCGCTGTATTTTTGTTTATTCTGGCCTCACTTTCTTCTATGATTTTCACTTTCAAATCATCAGGCATTGGTAACGTGTCCCTGGTTTCGATAGCTATACGGAAGTTTTCGAAGGAATGTGGTAGACTGTACAACATTATAATACTTAATAATTCTGGATTTATTTCCACATCCATGTCTTTTAATTTATCGACTATATCTAGAAACTCGTTTAAATGATCTATAGCATCATTAGTTTCACACATTTCTTTCAGAATTACCTACTTCCGCAGTGTTGCCTTTCTTGCGGGACCTTTACTCTGGTATGTAGCTTTTAATATGTCCCACACCTCTTTAGATGTTTTGAAATTTTTAACTTGCTTTAACTCTGACGGACTTATTAATAGCAACAACTCAGATCTTGCCATCAAGTCTTTTTCTTAATACTCGGCTTCCGCTTCACCATCATCTTCTGGTTGTATTATTGTACCATTAACATAGCCCCAAAGATTATTCTTAATTAAAATGGTTGTGCTTGCACGTCCAGGTATAAAAATTATCCTTTTTTAATGGTTCAATATAATAACCTGTTTTTGCCATTTCTTCAGTAGGTACCTGGGCCCATAACCTTTTGTAATAATAGCAGTGGATTCAAGGGACACAACACAAATAAAATAATATTTTATATTGACACATATATTTATTTTACTTTTTATATCATGACATTGTCAAAATCAAAACGGTGCGTTACTATAGTTTCCATTTTGTAAATTTAATCTAGTAGCTGTTCGAGTGCCTATTTCCAATAGAAACCAGTCCTTGAAGTGCAAAATATTTATTGATTCATTAATAATAAACAACACTGACGTTTCGGTCACAAATTGACCATCCTCAGGATTAGTTTAAGTTATTTTAAAATTTCAGATTTGTTAAAATAATAATGATACATAATCAAAAACATAGATTGGTGATGTCGTCAAATTATAAGAAAAAAATGCGTACATTGTATCAGAAGGTCAATATAGAGTTCTATTGACCTTCTGATACAATAAATATTTTGCACTTCAAGGACTGGTTTCTCCATTAATTCACCTCTCCAAAATTATAGTAATGTTGTTTACCTTACTTTTTAATTTTGCGACGACGACTGATGAATGCTTTGATCTCATCGTCGTCGTCGTTGTCCTTTATGGCCCAGTAGAGCGCAAGCGCTGCTAGCGGAACCACCACAGCCAAAGAAATTAATGAAAGGTTGAGAATCTTCATAAAGTTCATGATGATGATGGACTCGGAAAATTATTAAAATATTGTAGTTACTATAGTAACTATACTGTACTACATAAAATTTTTGTTGCTAGGTAACTAGTTAAACAATAATACCTTTTCTTGTCATATCTTCTTATTGTCAAAACTATTAATAAATAATTCCAGTAGGTACTTTTTTGTGCATTAATTAAGTACCTATAATATGTTATATCAAGAGTAATTTTTTTAAATATAATTTTCTAGATTAAAGTATTTCGATGCACTAATTTTGGGATCGTACGTACCCCAGCAGCATAAAGAAATATCTTATGACGTAACTTTTCCCTAAAGGGTTGTCCGGTT
>OY720455.1:17661960-17749460 GCA_963082715.1 Harpalus rubripes
TTATTTTTAAAAAAAATAATACATTACAAAAAATAAAGATTTTATATACCTATACATAATTTAATCTACTAAAACGTTGTATAACATTTTCTAAATTTATATTATTAGCCATATCTCTTCCTATGGCTAATAATGATAAAAATGATAATCGGGTTTCACCCATTGTGGACCGTGTGTAATTTTTAATTTGTTTCAAACGGCTGAAACTTCTTTCTGCTGTGGCAGTACTAACTGGCAAAGTTAAATATATTTTGTAAAGAATACATAAATTACGATAAACTAAATGAAGATTATTAGATATCATAAAAATTAAAATATTTGATGTAACTTTATCATTATTATCAATTATCTATATTTTGACCTTTATCTTTCATATTTAAAAATTAATTTTTAATATTTTGAGAATGCTGTTGTGCTTTCTCAAAAGCCTTTTTTTCAATCTTTCATTTCCAGACATGATTCTTTCTTATAATTATTTTATTTCATTTTTTAACCTCAAACAAGAGTAGCAGTGTAGCACTCAGACTCAGATATAGGTTATTCGTGACTATTCGCGCTTCGCGCTACCAAGTGTCAGAAACCTTAACTACTACGTACTGCGTATGTAGAAAATACATATACCTATTATAAAAATGAGTCAAAAAGTTTTACGATTTACAATGTTGCAGGGGTAATGATAATGTGATAATGTATAGTATAACTTGCAGATAATTACTAAAATTATGCAATTATGATCATTTGAATTTGTGATATTGGTAAGTAAAAAAGGCGCCATGTCGTTGTAGAAAGCTAGCGTGGGGGCAATTGCTCCGCTGCCCTTATGGTAGCTACGCCACTGCCTAAAGGTGACGGAAGGTAAAAATAAGACCCTAAACGTTTTCATGCAAGTAGAAAAATTTCATTTCGTATTGCTGTCCAATATTTTTAGTTCTTTTTTTTTATTTCCTGATGTGTATAAACCTCATAAATCTAATGTAAATATATTCGTTTTTCAGAAAAAGCAGTCCATAATAATTAAATTTTATAACTTGAAATGTTTCTGGTAAATTTTAGTGGGTATTAAAAGTTATTTCACAGTTTTTACAGTTGATATTAAACTTTATTGCGGAACAATGTTTTCGGAATATTACGCCACATTTCAGCCTGAATTTCAAACTAAAATAATAATTTAAAATATGGGGCAAATATCGTTTACATAATTCAAATTTAATAAATATTGTTCATCTTCATTACCATGTGTAAATGTCTATTAAATATAGGCTAGTGTTGCCAAAACTAGAATATTAAGTATAATTTTAATTTTAGTTTGTATAAACAATACTACTATATACTTACTGAATATTAAGATTTTGGTAAATAACCACATTTTAAGGTCCCTAGTCCAATTTTATCATTTTCACGATGATGGCGTGTGTGAGTTTACATATAGCTTAAATAATATTTGTCAAAAAAATATTATATCAATCTATTTCTACTTTCTATGAAGAAGGTGTAATTGTATACCTAACGAAAAGTACTTAGAAAGTTTTTAGATGTGGTTTTGGCGACGGTTAGAGAAGATTAGTTGAAAGAAAAGAGTCAGAAACAAAGAGGTGTTGAGAAGAATAGGAGAAGAAAGAAGAATTTTGAAAGAAGTAAGAAACAGGAAAGCTAACTGGATTGGACATATATTAAGGCAGGATGGAATACAGAAAGTTATTATTGAAGGGAAATTACATGGTAAAAGGGGAAGATGGCGAAGAAAATTTGGAAAGTTAACGGAAAATAAGGATGGACAAAATTACAAGAGACTGAAGAGCGACGCGCAGGACAGATTAGAAAAAAAATTTATTGAAGCACTTTATTATTAAACTAACACACTACTAGTAGGGTTTTCAAGAATTAAAGAACAAAATTAAATTTAAACGTACAATCTAAAGAACTTGGGAGGACGCGGACTTCAACAATGACTCAAATTACAAAGACTCACTAATCCAAAAATGAGGATTAACTTAAATTTACCACATACCTACATTTTTAGTTATGCTGGAAACTGTATTGAATTCTTTTTCTATTGTTCTATATGCTTTTTTCTTTTTAAATCGTTACTAATATTATTTTGAAATGATTAGATCTTTGAGAGTGACATTTATCTGTCAGTTACATACATCTGAATAACAGCGTTTTGTTTGTTTAAAGCGTAAGCTCCGGGATTTAAATTATAGATAATGTTATAAATTTATCCATAAAATATATAGATAAAGTATTAATGCAAATCTATAGAAAATTTAATAATTTTTAATTTTTATAATAACATTAATCTCGAAAAAATAACAATTAAAGGTATTTTTCGAAAAAAAAAAAAACTATTTTGAGCTTCTAGTAAAGTGCCATTTCCGGTTTCCGATTTTCACCAAAATCTAATGGACTCTTCCCATTAAAGAAAAAGTTCGAAATACAAGGTTTCAAAATTTTCTGATTGTTAGTATTTAAGTTAGAGTGAAGGATTCATACATACACACAGACATCATCGTGAAAATGTTAAAATTGGATTCTAGGGACCTTAAAACGTGGTCATTTACCAAAATCTCGATATGTGATTTTTAGCACGATCCCTATACCACCCTTACCAAGGGTAGCGGGAGGTAAATACATGAAAATAATTATTAGAATTTAAATTTGACACATCACTCTGAAATTAGTACAAAGCAGTGTTATACAATAAAGTTATAATAAATAAAATTATTTCTAGCTAAATTACTAATTATTAGTTTTATATTTTTGGTACGAAAAATATTGTACAAACCACATGCGTGAACTTGGTTCCCGGAATCGTTTTATGGCAACGCTCGTCAGCTCGCGCTGCTAAACACTCATCCGGAAACCAAGCGTTCACGCACTTGGTATGTAAATAACTATTACAACACGCAATAATTCTTACAAAATGTCAAGAAACTAAACCAATCCCAAAATCTAACAAAGACTTTAACTTCGAAAAGTAATTTTAGAATCTTACAAAAAAAAATATAATTTAAACTTAGAGGCGTCGCAAGGCACACTACTACTGAAAGCCGACATAACCTGAAAATCAATTTTTATTGAATTACTCTCGATTTAACATATGGTACTTAATTGATACACATAAATAAAAATTTAAAAACATCTACTGGATTTATTTATTAATAGTTTTGCCAATAAGAGGATATGACAACAAAAGGTATTATTGTTCAACTAGTTACCTAGCAACAATAATTTAATGTAGTACAGTTACTATAGTAACTTCGACATTGTATCCATAATTCACGATGAATTTCATGAAGATTGCTAACATTACTTTAACCTGTTTGGCTGTGGTGGTCCCAGTAGCAGCGCTTGCGCTCTACTGGGCCATTAAAGATAATGACGACGACGATGACATAAAAGCCTTCATCAGTCGTCGTCGCAAAATTAAAAAGTGAGGTAAGCTCAACTTATTATTTCGTTATTAGTAATAATGATATATCTTTGTTCGAACAATTTGTATTCCGTTAATTTTATTACTGTTAATTTACATCTTATTCATAACAATTACATTTTTATTTATTTATACATATACAAATATTACATAGAGATTTCATGTATTTTTTTTAATTGCAGTGTTTTTCTACAATATTTTTTTACCGGCTTTTGGGAAAATAAAAATTTACAAGTTTAGGAGATCCCTTGCCGAACTTTTTGGAAGTCATCAAAATTGAGAAGTATGGAGACAAAATCAACGTATCCAATGTATTTTGAAATAATGAACATCATCGAAATTAATGTGCGTCTATCAAATCAAGAGTTACAAACTATGACATACACCGAACAATGGATTTTTTTTTGGACCAGACCCTGCAGACTAAAGGTAATACTATTAATCAAGTTTAGTTAAATTGAAACAATAATATATCAAAGTTATTGATATGTTATCTAGGTCTGGACTTACTAATTATGACATTCCCCCTCCAATTATGACATTTCCCCCTCCAACTAAGACATCTCCTCCGCCAGAACATTTTTGGACAATTAAAAAGAAAACCGATTTACTACTTCTACCTCGAAATTTTCTTGTTTTCTTCTTGGGAATGTTATTTCAAATTATAAAGTAAATATCGAATCAAGACGTACCGATGATGACGCAATTTTCTTACCTTCGACTTAATATTACCGATTTAGACTACGTATATGGACTTTCGTCGTTATGTTATAAACTTCGAAAATGGCACCCGCAAGAAAATAAGGTAAGTGTATGATTTAATTATTTTATTATTTAATAATTTTATGAATATTTATTAATTTGTTTTTCATAGTGTTAGTTATTGTGCCTCCTCTGTCTTCTCACACCACAGACGCCGGTATATTTAGAATTGGTAATCAAAATCAGAAGTGAAAGTCTGCGAGTAACGTATCGAGCAGAAAATTATTTATTTCACTATAATATATTTATAAACGAACATGTATTTGGATTTTAAATTTTTGTTCCTCTTAAATAAATTACTCTCTTCAGACAAATAAACTTTGCTTTAATAATTAATATGAGCCGTTGAAAATTAGAGGGATATAGCTCAAGTTTTTGTAAAAAAATGAGTTAGTAGCATACTAGAATAGTGGTTAACAAACCAACAGAACTATATCCAAGTAAAACAATCTGTTGGCCATGCTTTAGTATTTCACTAAAAAAGGGCATCTTTTACAAAACTTGACTAACATTACTATAATTTCCAGCGGCCCCCCACCCTATCTTTTTTACCTCTCGCCATACCGAGAGTGCGTGCGTGTGTGCGTGCGTGCATGTGTGCGTGTATGTGTGCGTGTTGTGCGTATGTGTGCGTGCATGCGTGCGTGCGTGCGTGAGTGCGCGCGTGCGTGTGTGTCTGCGTGTGCGTGTGTGCGTGAGTGTGTGCGTGCGTGTGTGCGTGCGTGTGTGTGTGTGTACGTGTGTGTATGACGATTTTTCGTCCACGAGAACTCATACCAAACTATCAAAAAATTCTATTTTCTGTATTTAAGCTTTCTGCATTCACGTAAAAAGTTGATTACATTTTGGGTAAAATTGGACAACCGTAAGTAGTACTTTTCAAGAAACCCATAACAGTTTTTAATGAAAAGCTATATTAAAATATAATCGAAAACTTTTAAAATTTTATGCTGCAATTCTGTGCACACTCGTAACGTTAGTTACGATATCTATAAGAGTCGGAAATCACTACGATCAAAAATGCAATTCTGACACATATCGTAACAAACGAGTACTCGTAAAACGTTCCGATTTCTCGTAAATATTTACTGTCAATTATTACTTGTCTGTAAGAATCGTAAAATATTTTAGATTGTATGTGTGTCCGTTTCTCCAAAAAATTACAATGTGGTCTGTTCAAGAGGAAAATGGATACGTTATAAGTAATGAAACTTCATTTTTTGCTCTGCAGAATCAAAGGTCTTATCATTACAATTAATAAATATAAAAAAATCAGGTCTGTAGGTCGAATGGTTTGCGTACCACGGCGACTTTAATAAGAAAAGACGCGCCAATGAGGTATACAACCCGCAATATACAAAGCCTACACGGCATTTCCGGATGGCTACACCTTTTAATCGGTAGGGTTTGGAACCAGCTACTTATGAACCAAACGGCTACTCGAATTGACACATCAATGTTCTCTCTCGCACAGGGCGGCTCTGTGCACCTACGCCTCTCTTTAGAAACTTCCATGTCGGCTGACCTCTGATAGCCATAGACATGGCGCTGAGCCCTATATCGATAGCTCTTTGAATGCGCTGCAACTTTTATTTGGGTTATTTTCTGTTATAACGTAGAGTTCTTATGCAATCGGCCAAGGAAGACAAAATGTACTCCTAAAAATCACAATGTGCTAAATTCAAGAGAAACATGAATACGTTATATGTAACCAAACTCAATTTTTTGCGCGGCAGCATCAAAGCCCTTATCATTACAAGTAATATAAAAATAAAACCAGCTCTGTAAACCCAATGGTTTGCACACCACTGCTACTTTAAGAAAAACGCGCCAATGAAGTATACAACCCTCAATACGCAGAGCCTGTGCAACCTTTCCGGGTGGCTACATTTCTTAATCGGTAGAGTATTATCCAAGCAACATACATACTAAAAGACTTGCTCCAATTGACGTAACAATGGTCTATCTTGCACAGGGCGGCTCGGCTCACTTACGTGTCTCTTTAGAAACCTCCGTGTCGGTGGGCCTCTGAACGTTACAGACACGCCACTAAGCCCCATATCGATAGCTCTTTGAACGCGCTGCAATTTTTATTCGGGTTATTTTCTAGTTTGACGTAGCGTTCTTGAGCATTCGGCCAACGAAGCCAAAATTTTCCTCAAATAAACACTATGTGTTAAATTCAAGAGGAAAATGTATACGTTATATATAACCAAACATTTTTTAGCACTACAGTATCAAAGACCTTTCCATTGTTATTATTATTAGAAAAATTTAAGTTTGAAGATCCAATGGTTTGCGAACCACGGCGACTTTAAGAAAACTGCGCCAATGATGTATACAACCCGCAATAACTTGTGCCTCCGGGGCATTTCCGGGTGGCTACATCTCTTAATCGGTAGGGTATAGTCTCAGTAACATATGACCCAAACGGCTTGCTTGCATCACAAAATGCCGGGTGGAGGCAAAATTTCGCCCTTAACAACCGGACTATAATAAAAAGCCACACAAACGATAAATAATCACAGAAAAAGAACAGTGCAAAGCTCTTACCTAAATTCCAGTCGCTAGTATCGAATACCAAAACTCGAAACCATATTTCAATCAGGAAAAAAAATTCTTTAAACAATAACTCTCAAAAATAAAAAAAAGACGACTATATTCTTTCACAAGTCATTACCAAGAGAGCGAGATGAGTCTACGTGTCTCTGGTAAACGAAAAGAGCAATGATCCCATCAAAAACAATAAAAAATCCCTTAATAATTTCGTAGTAATACGAGCAATTTCCAAAACTATTTATAATAAAATTTGGTAAAGTGTCGCTAATGAAAAATTTTAACATAGGAGAAATATTAAAATAAGTTTCCAAATTCAATCAAATTTAAAAATAAATTTAGTATTAAACAATTACAAATAAACAATTTCCTAACCACAAAATAAAAGAATCCAACTGAATGGAAAAATAGAAAAAAAAGGTGATTAAAGTATATGAATAGAGAAATAGATCGCACAAGGTAGGCTGTAACTCGATCAGTACTGTGAATCGATGCTCAAATTTTAGGTGTAGTAATGGAAATTTGGAGACAGGAAGGGAACATGAAAATTAATAAAAATGAGCGTAATGAACTACGTTTCTGTTACAATATATATATATATATATATATATATATATATATATATATATATATATATACCGTGTGTCTATCTTAAAGGTGTACATAGGAGATTAACATGGGAAATCAGTTTTTTGGAATTTCCTGCTCGCCTAATTATTTTAAGCAAAAACGCGTCAAATAAAAGTTTTAGGGCACAAAATTCTGTATCTATATCAATAAACAGAATTACTTTTACCTGCTTTGTAACGACAGAATATAAATATGAAAATATCGAAAATTACGTTGAAAATATCGACAGTCATGGAATTAGACAAAAAATAAATAAATGCATGACGTTTGATCTGTCACAACATTAGTTAACTGATTTGACGTTTCTGACAATTTGATTTTGTTTCTAGTTTTATTGTCTGAAATTATTTAAACATTAATATTTATACTAATGAAGAGTGTGTTTTCATAATTGCTAAATTCGTAACAAAATTTGAAAAGACTGCTAATTTGTCTTCAAAAAATACACGTTAGCCGCGTAATCAGAATATAGGACGAGCAGGAAAATATGCAATACTGGAAGAAAGAATGTTAGGAATAAGTGTAGACCCCTTGTGTAGTACTAGATTTATTGGAAATGAGTTGGGAATACATCACAGCATCATACATAATTTTGTTACGCAATATAGAATTTTTAATAAATTCATATTACCTATTTAAAGAAAACCGTATTTTTTAACTTTATTTATTAATCAGGTATAATATTTCTATTATTCTCATAATTAATGTTTTTCAAATCAAATTGTCAAACAGGTTATTTGTGACAGATAAAACGTCAAGTATTTATAAATTTTTTGTTCAATTCCATGGCTGTCGATATTTTGAACGTAATTTTCCACATTTTCATATTTAATTTCTGTCGTTACAAAGCAGCTAAAGGTAATTCTGTTTATTGATTTAGATGCAGAATTTTATGCCCTAAAACTTTTATTTGACGCGTTTTTGCTTAAAATAATTAGGCGAGCATGAAAATCCAAAAAACTGATTTCCCATGTTAATCTCCTATGTACACCTTTAAAACAGACACACGGTATATATATATATATATATATATATATATATATATATATATATATATATACTCACATATACACACACTCACACATACACATACTCACACACACACACATTCACACACTCACACATACACATACTTACACACACACACGCACGCACACACACACACACGCACGCACACACGCGAACGCGCGCTCACACACACACACACACACGCACATTCTCTTTTCAATGGTGCAACTTTCCAATATGGCGTCTAGATAAAAATTAAAACTTTCACATCATGGCTAGAAAACTAAGATTGACATAAAAATTGCCTTAAAGATGTGCTATTTAAAATCTAGTATTATTTCACATTTTAAAGATATTTGCAAAAATAAAAAACTTAAAAATTTACATTGTCACCAATATCTAGTGACCTTTATATTTTTTCTCAAATAAAAAAACACCATTAAAATAGTCTCCTAATGGGGCAATTTTGGTCTAATTTAACCGACTTCGTATCTCTTATAATTCTCGAGATCCCGATGGTGGAAAAGTTTTCCTGGACACCCTGTATAATTTTATATTTTCGGGAAGTATTTTAAATTTTCTTTACAGTAATGCCAAAAACTTGCATTTTCATTAGGAAAATGGCATAGTTATATTTTTTCAAAATTATGATATTTTCGCCCTCAGCTTTGTAATCTAAACTGTACGTCTCTCTCTCAAATTAATAACAAATGAAATAACTACTTGTCTATTTCTGTCATCCTGTAAGGGGATGTAATAATTTATGCAAGAAAATGCAGTTCAAGGAACTCGACAGAAATTTCTAGAAATTTATACAGAAAAATATATTCACACAATGAATTAATTTCATTAAATGTAAACAAGCTAATATGAAATCATTTCTACATTAGACTTAACCTTTGGCAGAAGATAAGTTTTTAACGATCTACGGTGTATATAAATCAATATAAAATAAAAATTAATTTTAGTGTTGCAAATCTCAAACGAAGAAACGTAAACAGCATTGTTAAAATAAAGCTAATAATAATTTCATTTGTAATTTTTGCAGTATGTTCTGCTTCGAAACCCATTCGTAAGTATAACAATATAAATATTATGCATCACACTATTTATTTATTTTTATAAAGATATATACAGGAGCCTCGCTAGAATTATTGAGAGACACATGCTTCATAATTTTTGGAATTTTATTTTAAATATGTTCGAAATAGTTTCCTTCTAAAATAACACATTTCACCATTCTTTTCTTTCACTTCTTAAAAACTTCTAACCAATCTTCATTTTGAATGCTTTCCCTGAGACTTAATAATAATTGTCAAAACTGTCCATCATGATTCGAAAATGCGCTCTCTGGGCTGGTCATCAGATAGCTATTGTGTATTCGACAATAGTGAAACCGAGAATAAGCTCTAATTTAACTTTTGCAACATAATTTCAAATGATATATAAATAATTGTTTAAAATGATAGTGCAAATTTTATTTTCCACGGCCTACCTGATTAATTTTATTCTAAAGAACTTGTCCCTCGTATTTCTATTTAAATTACTTCTTTAATATTAGGTGAACACGATAATCTGTAACATGCGAGTAAGTGGGAAATAGTTATTTAAGTATAAAGGGCAGTAAGTGCTTCCTAACCGGTTGAGGATGATTTATTTGGATATCGCGACGAAGATGAGCACTTACTGAACACAATGCTTATTACGTTCTTTGCGCGATCGTCGCACAAAATTAAATAAATAAGATTTGAAACTTATTTAGACATATTCAAAAAAATTAGTTGTCATTTTTAAAGTAAGTGGTTTTTATTTACTTGCTGCCTCACTTTGTGATCGGTAAGTAATCACAATCACTTAGCCATCAGTAATTTGCAAATAAAACCTATTACCTTGGAAACTCTGTGACGAAACTTTTCCCTAAAGGGTTAATTGAGTCACGGATACTCCACAGGGATGTTCTGTTGGGAGGCCGCCAGCTTTTAAACAGTGGAGACGGGCTGGGTTGGAAACCACAAGAATGGTTATAAAAGGTATAAGGGCGCCACGTAATTTTTAACCTCCAAAATTACGAAAAGGACGGTACTAAAAAAATACTACAAGATCTTACCTACCGTAAAGTTGTTGCCTGTAAACGACTGAGGTTTGCGAAATAAAAGAAATAATTTAATAAAACAGAATTTAATGAAAGGCAAGTTAATGCGTGCTTAAGGCACGGTGAAAAATCGTAAAGATTATAAATGTACAATAAAAAAAAATGAATCTGAGTTGTAAAAGAAGTAATAAGATCAAATATACACTATTGTTGAACTCTAAACCCATAACCCAGTTTCTGGCGCGGCGTATATACAGTTACAGTATTTTCGAAGTAATATCATTTCAAAACCTGGGCTACCTGCCAGTTGATACGCGCAACCTCGCTGAATCACAAGTTGCAACAATTGGGCAACAATGTAATCACATATAAAAATATTTTAAAACAGTGCTATACACAAAAATAGTTCTGCAATAATAAAACAACAATGAGCTGATGGCTCCAATAACATATAATCACTCTAATCATTTTCATAAAAAAAATTACAATTACAAAAGTCTCTAAATGAAATCTACAATGAGGACACTGTAGCACAGTCCTCTACGGCAACACATAACTTTAAAACGACTTCAGTTCTTCCACGCAAAAAATATGATAAAACGGAAGAACGATATTCAATGAAGTTAAAGGTACTTAGCTCCTGTGACGTGTGCAGGGCGAAAAGGGCTACACAGGTGGGCGATGTTGGCGGATGGACTCAAGCTGGCTGATGTCCCAACAAACGAAGATGCGGTTGTAGAGCGGCCAAATCCTCCCTCGGAGATTAACTGCCAGAACGAAAATGTAATGCCCATGAATCCACAATGGCGCATCACCGAAAAACCAAAACTGGACAGTCAAAACGGCACTTCGTCGTTATCAAAATCCGCACAATAGCGAGACCAAAACAATATTGGTTCAAAGACAACGAACGAAACACTCCACTTTTGCATCGACACAATAACTACACAAAAAATCTACGCCGAACAATGGCCATGTGCCACAAATACGATGGTAAAAAAAACACGTCTTTACTGCCCTACATCAGGAACTAAAGTCCATGAGGTCGGAAACTTCTACACGGACAATCAAAAAGGTGGCCGGAAACATAAAACGCCACAGTAAAACAAAAAAATAACATAAAGAAGAAATACAATAAAAAGAACGCGCACGCCGCTGACATGCTAAACAGCATCAAACCTGCCAAAAATGTCAACAAAACATCAAAAGGTCGCTACAAAATGAATGTCTGGAAGAAGTTCTAAATAAAATATAAATAGGCCAAAATAATCAACATAGAATACAAGTAAGTTACTAAATAGAAGTGAAACATATTTTACATGAGAGATACACAATTTAGGAACCAATGAAACACTAACCACCAACAATAAAAAGGAGAATGAAGTTGCAAAGAAGATTTATTGGACAGAACACAAATTAAAGAAGTTATAACAATTGAAAAACACAAGAAATATAAGGGATTGACAGAATAACAGTAAAGATTCGACGAGGGAATATTCACATTTAAGTTAAAAGAAAGGTACGTAAAAGATAGAAATAGGAATCTGGAGCAAAAAAATGTTAAAGGGCAAAATTAGACCGTAACAACTCTATCGGTAAACATTAAAAAAACCATCGAGCAAAAATAGTTTTTTTAATATTATTTTCCCGTAAAACATTGTACAGTGACTTTTACATTGAGATTTAAGCCTCATTCACAGCTCTTAAGATAGTCACTGTAGTCCAGTCAACATGTACAATAGAACCTGGTTTCCTTGCAAAGGTCGGGTATCTATCATTTTTGGATATGTTGTTTTTCGGTTTTTCCTTAATTTCTCTGTTATATGCATTAAAGTTGTTATTATCAATAATGTAGAAGACAAAATTTTGTATTTACAATTTTTTCTATGGGCTATACTTATTGAGCTACAGTGCAGTGAAAGTGTCGGAATTTTTGAGAAATGACAAAACATGCACTTATCGCAGAAATATTGATGTATTCCGAATGTAAGGGGCGAAAATTTGCCTCCACCCTGCGTTATTATTTACAATACATAAAACAAATATATTAGTGAGCTAAACAAACCAATTACTACCACATACTAATATTTATTTATTTATTGAAAATCAATCCTACAGGATAAAAATCCCAGTTACAGGACGATTATAAAGAGGTAAATAATATGATGCGTTGGCATAAATATAAATACATATTAGAATACAATAAAAAAAATACGATGATGAACATAGCAAACAGTATACTAAGCAATCAATTTAAATATGGAAAAATTACAGAAATGATATTTTAAATTTACGTAATGAATCGGCATAAATATCGGACTGAAGGTTGACATTATTAAATAAATTGCAAAATTGTCGAATAGGACATTTTAATTCATAATTTGCCCGCACTGTTCTTAAATTAAAAGTCAATTTAGTTCGTGAATTTAATCTAGGTACGTTGAAATAGATACGAGTTAAAATAGCACTATCGTTAACTTGACCATTTAACAATTTATATAAGAATGTAATGGAACGTATTTTCTTCCTTATCGATATTCATATTAAAATAATGAAGTAACATATTATAATCGCAATCGAAACTAGGATAGTGGCCGGTAACTTTATAATGACAAAATTTTAAAAACTTTTTGTTCAATGAATCAATAGCATTGGAATATTTGTCATAGGTAGGGTTACTACAGGAGAACAATATTCTAGTTTGGATCTAATGAACGCAAAATACAACATTTTTAACGATAATACATTTCTCAAAGATTGGGCATTTCTAATGATAAAACCAAGATTTCTATATGATGCTTTCATAATAGTTTTAATTTGAGTGCTAAATGCGAATTTTTCATCAAATAGTAAGTACTCCAAGGTCCTTATATAAGTTAATACTGTGGAGAATAGTATTACCCATAATGTAAGTATGAAAGTAAACGGTTTTTTTTTTACAAAATAGCTCATATTTTTACATTTACTAAAATTAAAGAATAAATTGGAGGAATTAGACCAAGCTAGGATACGCTTAAAATCAGATTGAAAATCTATAGAGTCCTGAGTAGTATTAATTGTTTTAAATAACTTGACATCATCGGCGT
The DNA here is from genome assembly GCA_963082715.1 of Harpalus rubripes. Lineage (NCBI taxonomy): Eukaryota > Metazoa > Arthropoda > Insecta > Coleoptera > Carabidae > Harpalus > Harpalus rubripes. The sequence goes on from OY720455.1 coordinate 17,675,528, forward strand.
ACAATAATATTTCACAGAATTTAATCGAATCGATAATGTCATTTATAAACAGAATGAACAGTAATGGACCAAGATTAGATCCTTGAGGAATACCCGAAGTAGCGAAATAAGAAATATGATTCTATATTTATAAATAATTTTATCAATTGGACTATAACAACAGGCAGGTGAATAAATATTAAACTCAAACAATGTTTATGTTAAGAGCAGTAATTGGTTCAATACTATTCGACAAATACAAATACAAAAACAGTGACTATGTTAAGAGTTGCGAATGACGATTTAGGAATAAAATAACAAATTAGTAAATACCTACCAAAAATTTTAAATTCGCGCTTTTGGTGTCCAAGTTTACTAAATATAAAGTCGTACAATAAAAAATGTATAAAATTTTGCCGTCAATGGCGTTCATAATTTGAATAAATTATATGTCAGTAATAAAATGATCAACTTTCACTAAGATGGTTCTCTTCAGCTTCTGAAGCTGATTCTAATTCCTGTCTCACGATATTATCGTTATTTCCTGAATCTATACTCATACTATACTCCACCGTACCAATAATTTAACTAAAGTACCGACGCCGGGTTAAAAGTGACCTCATACGAATAGGAATAATGTAAAAGCCTGATTCATAATAGAGTAATTATTATAATAGTGCGTTTGTAATACGGGCCAATAAATTTCATTACAATAGTTTTATTTCTTTCAGCTCCATACATTAAAACTTGTAGTAGAAATGATCCAAACTTAAACCAGTGTTTTGCTGATAGTGGCAATTTGGCTATGCAATTTATAGCAAAAGGTAATACTTAATAATAATAATCAATTATAGTAATTGCAGTAAATTTTAATCGACTATTGATATAGTTTTGAAAAGGTGAATTAATGGAGAAACTTTTGTAATAATAGCAGTGGATTCAAGGGACACAACACAAGTAATATTTTATATTGACACATATATTTATTTCACTTTTTATATCATAACATTGTCAAAATCAAAACGGTGCGTTACTATAGTTTCCATTTTGTATATTTATTCTAGTAGCTGTTCGAGTGCCTATTTCCAATACTCGCCCTCACGAGCACAGCTGATGCCGATTTTTCTCATCAAATGTTTTAGACGAACTCCGGACAATGCCTTCGTAAATAGATCGGCTTCCATGTCTTCAGTTCTTTTATAATCAACTTCAATTAGTTTCTGTTTAACACTTTCTCGAATAAAATGTTCCTTTATGTCGATGTGCTTTGATCTTTTATTTGTCACTGGATTTTTAGCTAAATTTTTTGCAGCCTGGTTATCGTTCCAGATCTTCACAGTGTTGCACATTATGCCCATGTCGGTCAGTAGTTGTTTTATGTGTAAGGCTTCTTTGGAAGGGTCCGTGAGTGCCATATATTCGGCTTCTGCTGTTGATAGTGCCACCGTTCTCTGTTTCTTTGTTTCCCAGCTGATTATTCCTCCACCGTACTTGAAACAATAGCCTGTGTATGATCTCCGGTTTATCGTACACGCAGCCCAGTCAGCATCGGCAAATCATTCTAGCAGTTTTCCTGTCTTTTTGAAGATTAACTCTGCATTCAACGTGCCTTTTAGACATCGAAGGATTCTTTTTGCAGCTTTCCAGTGTTTTTCTCCATATGTTGTGTTAAACTGGCTTAGGTAAGATACAGCGTACTTAATGTCTGGTCTCGTTGCTACACCTGCATACATAAGACTGCCAATTAAATTTTGATATGGTAATTTACTAACCTTTAAATTCTTTTCAAGACGGAGTCCTAGTTCCATAGGGGTGCATACTGGTTTACAGTCTTCCATTTTTAACTTTTCAAGCATTTTTCTTATATATTCTGCTTGAAATAGTTTAATTTCTCCTTCTTTTGCTTCAAATTTTATCCCCAAACAATAATTTAAATTTCCTAGATCTCGCATCTCGAAAGTGTTGGTTAATTTTTGTTTCACATCTTTTGACAATTTTTCATCCGAATAAGCAATAATTATGTCATCTACGTATATGGCTATAATCATATCCACTCGCCCTTTCGCCAATACGTAGATACAGGAGTCAGCTACAGAAGGTATAAAACCTAAATTCTGTAATGTATTATCTAATTTTTCATACCATTGTCGCCCTGCTTGTTTAAGTCCATATATTGCTTTATTCAATTTACATACTTTTTTATTTCCTGGTTTCTTCAATTTTTTTAACATTTCTCTCGCCCTGTTTAATATATTTTTATTTTCACTGCTACTTTCTTCTATTATTATGTCACATAAATATTTTTCTAAATTCTTCGGTTTTTCCATAATTATATTTTCTTCTATCGTACCATTCAAGTATGCAGTTGTCACATCTAGATGATGTAGTTTTAAATCTTTTTCTACGGCAACAACAAGTAATGTTCTGATGGAGCTCAGTTTCGATACAGGTGCAAAAGTTTCGTTATAATCAATTCCAGGTTTTTGAGTGAATCCTCTTGCTACTAGCCGTGCTTTCTTTCGTTCCACCTTTCCGTCTGCTCCTAATTTTTCTTTTAGAATCATTTTTTTAGTTATTTTCTCTTTTCCTTCTTCATGATCAATTATTTCTCATGTATTGTTTTTAATGTGTGCTTTTATTTCAAGTTTTATCGCTTCTTCCCATTCTAGTTTATTCTGTTCATTTTCTTCACATGAGTATGTTGTCATGACGTAATCCATTGTCAAAGTAGGTGATTTTTTCTCCCTAGTCGGTCTTCTGTTTTCTTTTTTTACGGTTTCAGTGTCGGGTTCATTTTCTTGAATAATTTCTTCATCATTTTCTTGGATGATTTCTTCGTTATCGTCGTATTTTTCATCTTGTTCTGTTATTTCTATTTCTAGGTTTTTATATCTTGGTTTTTCTGTTTCTTTTCTTCCATTTCGAGTGTTTTCTTCCAGATTATTTGTTTGGGTTTGATTGTCTACTTCAAAATACATTTTATTCATTATTTTTACATCTCTACTGATAGTTATTTTATTATTCTTTGGTAACCAAATTCTATATGCTTTGCTAGTTTCAGAATAGTCCATAAATATTCCTTCTTCTGTTTTGGAAGCAAATTTTCCTTTTTTCTTTCCTTTCCATAAAACATGTGCTTTAGATCCAAATGTTTGTAGGTGGTATACGGATGGTATGTGTCCAACCCACTTCTCAAAAGGTGTCTTGTAGTCCGTAGTTTTTGTTGGAATTCTGTTGCTCAAATAATTTGCTGTATATATCGCTTCAGCCCAAAACTTTTCTTCTAATCTTGATTCTAATAGCATACATCTGGCTTTCTCTTGTAAAGTTCATTCTTTCTTTCAGCCATTCCATTTTGTTCTGGCGTATACGGTGCTGTTAATCTTCTTATTATACAATTTTTTTTTAGATATTTTTCAAAATTTTCATTTGTGTATTCTTCTTACCATTATCTGTTCGAAGATATTAAATTTTTTTGTTTGTGAAATTTTCTACTTCTTCCATGTACTCTATGAATTTTTGTAGTACTTCGTTCTTCTGTTTCAGAAAATATACTTTGCAGTAGCGGGTGTGTTCGTCTATAAAGGTTACGAAATATTTTGAACCACCAGGTGTTATATTCTTCATTGGCCCACATACATCTGAATGTATTATTTGTAGTTTTTCTGTTGTTCGATTCTTGGCATTTTCTTTTGGGAATGGTAATCTGACCATTTTACCTTTTATACACACTTCACATTCTTCTAGTTTTTCATTTAAATTAAATTGTAATCCGTTTACTGCTTTATTTTTGAGTGCCATCTTCAAATCAATTTTCACTTTCAAATCATCAGGCATTGGTAACGTGTCCCTGGTTTCGATAGCTATACGGAAGTTTTCGAAGGAATGTGGTAGACTGTACAACATTATAATACTTAATAATTCTGGATTTATTTCCACATCCATGTCTTTTAATTTATCGACTATATCTAGAAACTCGTTTAAATGATCTATAACATCATTAGTTTCACACATTTTTTTTCAGAATTACCTGCTTCCGCAGTGTTGCCTTTCTTGCAGGACCTTTACTCTGGTATGTAGCTTTTAATATGTCCCACACCTTTTTAGATGTTTTGAAATTTTTAACTTGTTTTAACTCTGACGGACTTATTAATAGCAACAACTCAGATCTTGCCATCAAGTCTTTTTTTATATACTTGGCTTCCGCTTCACCATCATCTTCTGGTTGCATTATTGTACCATTAACATAGCTCCAAAGATTATTCTTAATTAAAATGGCTTGTGCTTGCACGCTCCAGGTATAAAAATTATCCTTTTTTAATGGTTCAATATAATAACCTGTTTTTGCCATTTCTTCAGTAGGTACCTGGGCCCATAACCTTTTGTAATAATAGCAGTGGATTCAAGGGACACAACACAAATAAAGTAATATTTTATATTGACACATATATTTATTTTACTTTTTATATCATGACATTGTCAAAATCAAAACGGTGCGTTACTATAGTTTCCATTTTGTAAATTTAATCTAGTAGCTGTTCGAGTGCCTATTTCCAATAGAAACCAGTCCTTGAAGTGCAAAATATTTATTGATTCATTAATAATAAACAACACCGACGTTTCGGTCACAAATTGACCATCCTCAGGGTTAGTTTAAGTTATTTTAAAATTTCAGATTTGTTAAAATAATAATGATACATAATCAAAAACATAGATTGGTGATGTCGTCAAATTATAAGAAAAAAATGCGAACATTGTATCAAAAGGTCAATATAGAGTTCTATATTGACCTTTTGATACAATAAATATTTTGCATTTCAAGGACTGGTTTCTCCATTAATTCACCTCTCCAAAATTATAGTAATGTTGTTTACCTTACTTTTTAATTTTGCGACGACGACTGATGAATGCTTTTATCTCATCGTCGTCGTCGTTGTCCTTTATGGCCCAGCAGAGCGCAAGCGCTGCTACCGGAACCACCACAGCCAAAGAAATTAATGAAAGGTTGAGAATCTTCATAAAGTTCATGATGATGATGGACTCGGTAAATTATTAAAATATTGGAGTTACTATAGTAACTATACTGTACTACATAAAATTTTTGTTGCTAGGTAACTAGTTAAACAATAATACCTTTTGTTGTCATATCTTCTTATTGTCAAAACTATTAATAAATAATTCCAGTAGGTACTTTTTTGTGCATTAATTAAGTACCTATAATATGTTATATCAAGAGTAATTTTTTTTTATATAATTTTCTAGATTAAAGTATTTCGATGCACTAATTTTGGGATCATTTTTCGTCGTACCGAGTGTAGTACATACGTACCCCAGCAGCATAAAGAAATATATTATGACGTAACTTTTCCCTAAAGGGTTGTCCGGTTGGGAGGCCACCAGCTTTTAGACAGTGGAGACGGGCTGAGTTGAAACCACAGGAATGATTATAAAATAATCTGGTGTAGCCAACAAAATACCTCCCGCCATTACCGCCCGCCTCACAAAAAAGATTAAGCTAATCCTTATTTTTGGAATAGCGAATTTTAATCTAATTTTGGCAGTTTATTTCTTAAAATATAGTCTAATCTTTTTCAAGTAACTACCTTTTTTGATAATAAAATGAAGATTAAATTTTAAATACCGGGATGAAATAGAATTCATTAATCCAAAAATAAGAATTAGCTTTTTTGCGAATCGTTTATTTTTTATTAATCTAAATACATACCTACATATTTACATATGCTGGAAACTGTATTGATTTTCTTTTCTATTGTTCTATTTAGTTTTTTCTTTTAAATAAATATATCATCACGGCATATTACCCATTGCTGGGTGTGCCAATCTGCTTTGTACGCAGATATTGGTAATTATTAATTTGAAATGATTAGTTCTTTGACAGTGACATTTATCTGTCAGTTACATACATTTGAGATGTGTAACCAAGGAGTTGTATTTGTTTAAAGCGTAGGCTCCGGGATTTAAATTATAGATAATTTTATAAATTTATCCGTAAAATATATATAAAAAGTATTATTTCAAAACTGTAGAAAATTTAATAATCTTTAATTTTTATAATAACATTAATCTCGAAAAAATAACAGTTAAAGGTATTTTTTGAAGAAAAACTATTTTGAGCTTCTAGTAAAGTGTCATTTTCGGTTATCCGATTTACACCAAAATCCAATGGGCTCTTTCCATTTAAGAAAAAGTTCGAAATACAAGGTTTAAATTTTTTTTAATGATAGTATTTGAGTTTGAGTGGACGATCCACACATACGTACACACTCACACACAGACACACACCTATATACACACACATATACACACATACACACAGACATCATCGTGAAAATGTTAAAATTGGTTTTCTAGGGACCTTAAAACGTGGTCAATTACCAAAATCTCGATATGCGATTTTTAGCACGATCCCTATATCTCTCTTACCAAGGGTTGAGGGAGGTAAATAGGATAAGGGAGCCACATTATTTTTGTCTGGAAAATTACGAAAAGGTTGGCACAAATCGAGATAATAAAAAGGTTACATTAACTATCGTTAACATTGTTTCCTGCAAACAACCGAGGTTCGATAAATTAAAAGATTTGGTAAAAAATAGAATTAAATAACTGGAAGTTAAAGCGTGCAGGATACACGGTGGAAATTAAATACAAATTTAAATTAGTACAATGTAAATTAGTACTAGCAGAAACTAAGGTTGTAATACGGTAAAATAAGAGATTTTCATACTAACCTTTTGAACCCTGAACCTATAGCCCAGTTCCGGACACTACATAATTACACCTAGAACCATGCGAAGTGGTACCAGTTCATATAGCAGGCTACATGCCAGTTATTACGCACGTGCGTGCTGAATTACAACTCATGACAAAAAGGACAACAATGCAACTAAATAAAAATTGTCAAAAATTTACTAACATACATAAAAGTTCAGTCACAATATAATTAATAATGAGCTGAAGGCTCCAAAGTGTAATACACATACAACGAAGATCTGACTGACAATAATTATCAAACAGACTATAACTCACAACAATGGAGCGTCAAACAAAGTCTTATAGTGACCACAGTAACTTAAACTTCCACTGTAGATCTTCCTCGCAACAATTGACACAACCAATAGGAAGAACGATGTTAAAAACAAAGTGTTGTGTTACTTAACTCAGTGGCGTGAACGAAGACTTATGGTTATAGGCGATGAAGTACGGCGGAAAGGCTCCCAGAAAGTAGACGGCCCCAATAATATGACGATGACGGCAGAATGGCCAAATTCTACCATAGAGATATTGACCTCCAGGACGAAAATGTAGTGCTTGTGAGCACCGCGCGACGTTGTCGATAAGTCCGTAATAATAGTGCAACTATACAATGGTTATACATGACTGTCGCTAGTAAACTCCACCGAAAAACACCCAAATCTGGAAAGTCAAACAGGCACCCCAACGTTGTCGATAAATCCGCATTTATAGCGCAACCATACATTGGTTATACACGACTATCGAGCAGCGAGCACTTCACTATCACGTCAAAAATATAAATCACGCTGACAAAATAAAATAATCAAGATAGGAATATAGGTAAGTTACTAATTTTAAATAAAATTCTAACCAACAAACACAGAAATGAGATTAGGTGAGAAAATTTATCGGACGAAACACTAGCTAAAGGAAGGTACAACAAATATAAAATACAAAGATATAAGGGATTGACGCAGTAACAGTAAAGATTCGACGAGGGAATTCCAGATTTAAGATGATACAAGGTTCATGAATGTCGTAGGGCAAAATCAAACCGTAACATTCTATGATTTTATTTATTGTTAATTAATATTTGCACATTTATATTTTGGGCATTTTATTCATATTGTATAACAAAATGGCTACTTAAAAAAAGTCGTTTGGCGTACGTTTCTACCCCACATTGTATGTGAAGGTGAAGCCAATTATTTTAAATATTTCATTGTCTCGCGCGATACGATAAATTTTACGTGATGTCTGGAATTCGTGCAGTCCTGTATTATTTTGGTTATGTTTTTTCCTTCCCTCAAAGAAAGGTAGTGTTGAGAATAGAAGCGCGCGCGTTAAAAGTGAAAATGTGTTTAATTTTGGTTTGTTAACTACGTCAAATTTCAAATATTTCAAACTTTTAAATATTTTTCATAGGTTATGAATCTACCGTTTACCACTTGCGTTCTTAAAATATCAATTCCAGGAGCTGTAACCTGGTAAACAGCTATTTACCGATATGTACCGGTAACATTTCAGCGGTAGAATTTTTGTAAATGCCTACTATCTTTGGTCAAGCCGCTCAGTGGCCGAGCGACTTGAGGCAGTGTGTTTCTCACAGCGCTCGAAGCGCTCGGTTCCTTGGGTTGTGGGTTCGATTCCCATCAGGAGCTTGGATGTTTGTGTATGTTTTTCAAATACTTATAATATATGTACAATGTAATGGAATGTAATAATAAATAAAGTATTTCAATAGAGCTATAACGGAAGTGTTGAAAAACCGACAAAAGTATTATTAGATTATCTTTGGTCAAAAAATTCAATAATGAGCTTTTAAAGAATAGGCTCGTTTAAAAATTATGAAGATATTAAATTTCATAAATCTTACAGCTGTGCTATAACCATGGAAACAGCTACTATAATAAATAAATAAAATTCTGATAGACAAATGTCAATGTCAAGTGCAATTAACATAGTATGTTTTTGTTATAATTTTAATGATATCGAATCTTTCGCATGAAATTTTTGCATGGAATTTGTACAAAATACATACAACTGACGGAAGGTAATGTACTGGAAATATAGAATCTTTCGCAAGAAACTTTCTGTATGGAATTTGTACATGTTAATATTTTCTCCTGGTAGTTAAGTAAGTTTAAATTTATTAAAACTCAATTTTACGTGTTGAATTGAATATTTTATCTTTAATTCAAACTGTCACTTTATTACAACTTCTTGTTATTTCATCAACTCCATTGAACTCCATCAACTCAAAAAACAATTCTCTTTTATAGCCTACTAATCTATGTATCATCAAAAATCCCTAGTTATACAAAGCAAACTTAATTTTATTGCTTTTTCAATACTCTCCCTCAATAAAATTATTTTATAGTATCGAAAATATAAAATTACATTTTAATCACTAATATTTTAAGTTTAAATCATTTCTAAATTTTTGTTTAATGGTTTTGGGAGAATATTGGCAGTTTGCCCCGATCCTGAAATATGTAGTATATTTATTTCCCCATTTTCAACTTTATTTCTAACAAAGTGGTATCTTATGGTTTCTTTGCTACTCGTATGACTGACACATTATTATCTTCCTACAGGACCACAGAAACAGTTTTGTCGATCACCTCAAGATCTTGTAAAATCGCTTTCAGCCAGCATGCTTCGCTTGCAGCATGACTCATTTCTACGTACCTACAGTAATTTTTTTAAAGATGTTCAATCAAGAATATGTAAAAAATAATATACTGACGAAGTGTCAGTGTCAGTGGTACTGACAGAAAATAATATTATTCGTACGGCTATGAATCAAGGTAATATATCTGAATTAATAAATACACTTACGTAACAGCGATCATATTGTGAACAACGAGCATCGTATTAAAGTGGCATGTCCTAACTTAGTCGAAACAATATGAATTTTTAAAAGACAAGCGTATTATATCCATCCCTATTGCACACGCTTCTTGTGAGGGAGATTAATATATGCCAATTTATTAATTTGTTCATGATACAGATGACCTTGATCGGACATCTTTGAAATTTTTTACAGTACTTAGCTTCACATGTAGATGTTGCCACACACGATTGTTTTCTAGAAGTCCAGGATACGGTTGATCCAAATTCCTTAAAAGAAATCCGGAAGTGGATATCATGTCATTAGGATCTCCTCCCCAATCTGCATCACAAAAATCTTCTATTATATCTGAAACAGAGTCTCTTTTATAACACAAATTTAAATTTAAAGTTCTTTTTATGTATCGCATCACACGTTTTAAAAAGTTCAATAGTTCGTTGTTAGTGATATACTATATGGATTCCCTAAACTACATAAGTACAACATCCCCATTAGACCTGTCGTTTCCTTCGTTAATTCACCTACTCACAATTTGACTAAAAAAATAAACAGTATTATCACTAAAAACTTCAATATCTTCTCTCCACATTCAGTTAAAAATACACATGAATTAATTGCAAAACTAAAAGAGTTTGACAATGTTGCCAATCAGGGCTTACTAGTTTCATTCGATGTTTCCAACCTGTTCACTAATATACCAATAAACGAAACTCTTTTTTTTTAACAATTTTTGAGGTCTTTCAGCTACTTGGCTATTAAGACCTCGATACAGTCAGGTGTACAATTTCTTATATTTTGTATGAAGTATGGTACATTACATATAGTTTCGTTATATTAGTTCATATAAGTTTGTGTCTTTTAGAAATTTAATTACATTTTTTGAGGTGTCTGGGTTGTTTTCTAGTGCTAGTTTTATTATGTTTGGTATTTTATATGTGTTTCTTATTCGTTCATAATTTTGACATTCTAAAATTATGTGTTTGACAGTTAGTGGTACATTACAGCTTATGGGTGGTGGAGTTTTCTCTAGTATGTGTTTGTGAGTTATTTGGGTGTGGCCGATTCTCAGTCTGGTCATCAGGATTTGTTCTCTTCTGGTGGTGTTTGCTATCGAGTTGTTTGTGTCTTCTTTTACTTCTCTCAGTTTGTTGTTCGTTTCTTCTTTCCATTTGGTAGTCCATAGTTCTTTAACTTTTCTTTTTAGCATACTTACTACATCCAAGTGTGGTGTTGGATTGTTTACTGGGTCTTCTGTTATGGCTTCTTTTGCGTCAAGGTCTGCTTCTTCGTAGCCCCGGATTCCGACGTGGGAGGGAGTCCATATGAAGATGATTGATGTTATAGTTTTAGAACCACATAAAATAATAATAAAACTATATAGAACAATAATACAATGTATTTCTATGAAATTATAAAACGTCAAAAATATTAATTTATTAATCAAACGTAAAAAACTGTCAAACAACAATAAGTATGTTTTTATAGCAACCCAAATCAAAGATCACTACAGTGTCTCCACAATGTATTCAATCTTGCTGCTTCGTGTAGTTTCTCTTGAATGTTTTTGACCGTTGTGTCTTTCGGGTACATTTGTTTAATTTATTGTAGGCTGCTTATGGAGTCAGTGCATATTGCCACTTTTCTGGGTTTTGGGTGTTGTTGGGAGAGAGTGATTGTGTGTTTTAGTGCTTCTTTTATTGCCGTCAGTTCTGCGGAGAAGTTGCTAAAGTGTTCTGGTAGGTGTAATTCAATCTTTCTTTCCTCGGTGATTATGGCAGCTCCTACTTTGTTTTGGGTTTTAGAACCGTCTGTGTATATAAATTCGTAGTCTTGAAGATTGTTTTTAATTTCTAGGAATTTATTTATATAAATTTGGTGTGGTGTCTCTTGTTTTGGGTATTGTAGGAGATCGAGGATATATTGGGGTTGTTTTGTATTCCACGGGGCTATGTAGTTATGGGTGATTTTAAGGATGTTGGGTAGGGTACATTTGAGGTCTTCCAGGGCCTGGTTTATGAATTGGTGTAGTGGGGTGGAATTTCTGAGTGTTGTCTCGTTGTTTGCGGTCGTGAAGATCTGGTTGTACGTTGGGTGGTTCGGATTGGTTGCCAATTTGGTGATGTAGGATAAAGTGTTTTGGACTCTTTGGAGGTGGAGTGGTTGCTCGCCGGCTTCGTTCAGTATGCTTTTGACGGGGCTCGGGCGGAAGGCGCCAGAGGCTATTCGGATTGCTTGGCTTGTTATTGTATCTAGTGTTTTTAAATTAGTTTTGCTTGCTGTGCAATACGCTGTACATCCGTAATCTAGCTTCGATCTTATTAGTGATCGGTAGAGTTTTACTATGGTCTCTTTTTGTGCTCCCCATTCGTAGTGTCTTAGTGTTTTTAGGAGGTTAAGTCGTCGACAGCATTCTGCTTTTAGTTTCTCAAGATGTCGTTTCCAATTTAGTTTATGGTCTAATGTCATCCCAAGAAATTTTATTTCGTTTACGTAGTTTATTTCGGTGTTATAAATTTTTAGTGTTGGGTTGTCTTGTTGTTTTCTGTATTTGCAAAAATGCATGCATTTTGTTTTCGTTATTGAAAATTTAAAACCTGTTTCGTTTGCCCATGTTTCTAGTTTGTTAATGGCTTCTTGGAGCTTGCTGTAGACAGTGTTTAGATTTCTGTTCTTGAAATAGATTTCTAGATCATCTGCGAAGAGTGAGGTGTTGACTTCTATAAGTATGTGGCGAGTCATTTTGTTTATTGCCATTAGGAATAAAGAGACACTTAAAATTTCTCCTTCCGGTATGCCATTTGTTTGTATTTTTTGTTCCGGCAAACGGCCGTTGGTCTTTACTCGAAACGTCCGATCCTTGAGAAAATTGTTAGTGAAGTGGAGTATGTTGCCGTCCAGTTGATACTCCTTCATTGTTTTTAGGATGTTGTATTTCCAGGTGGTATCATATGCTTTTTTTGTCAAAAAATACGGTTATTAGGTGTTGTTTTCTGTTGAATGCGTTTTGTATTTCTGTTGTTATTGCTATGATATGATCTTGGGCCGATCGTCCGTTTCTGAAGCCACATTGGTGATTGTTTAAAATGTTTTTGGATTCTAGATGCCAGTTTAGTCTTTTTGTTATGATTTTTTGCAAGACTTTGCTTAGAGTGTTGGATAGGGCAATTGGTCGGTAGCTTGTTGGGTTGGTTTCATCCTTTTCCGGTTTTAATATTGGGATTACCAGTACTTCTTTCCAGCTAGTCGGGAATTCTCTTTTTGTCCATATTTTGTTGTAGATTAATAGCAGATAGTCGATTGCTTCGTTTGAGAAATGTTTTATCATTTCGTAGAAAATTGAATCCGGGCCTGGGCTGCTACTGCTTTTCAGGTTATTGATTGTTGCTACTAGCTCTTTCTTTGTTATTTTGTTGTTTATTTCTGCATTGTCCTGGTTTAGTATTTCTATCGGATTTGTTTCTTCTTCTCTTTGTTTGAGTTTCTTGAATTCGTCGCTATAGTTTTCGTCACTTGAATTGTATTCGAATATTTCAGCCAGTGTGTTCGCTATGCTTTGGGGTTTGACGTAGGTTGTTCCGTCTTTTATCAGTGTAGTTGTTTGTTGTGGAGAAGTTCTCCCTTTTATTTTTCGTATCTTATCCCATACCTCTTTTGGTCTTGTTGATTCGTTTATTGATTTCACATATTCCTGCCATGATTTTTTCTGAGCGGTAGTTATCGTTCTTCGTGTAAGAGCTCTTGATTTTTTTAACTCGATAAGATTTTCCTGCGTTCTGGTTTTTCGATATTTGTAAAGAGCTTTCTTGTTATTTTCTACAGCTTTTTGACAGTCCTGGTTCCACCAGGGCACATTTTTTCTTTTTCTTTTGGTTGTTATTTGTCCGATTGCAGTCTTGGTTGACTGTATGATGTGTGATGTAAAGTTGTCAACAATTGTGTCGATTTCTTCGTTGTTTATATGGGAATGTGGAGTTTTTGTTGTTAGTTGTGTGAACAGGTTCCAATCGACATTTGTTTTCTTCCATGTGTTGTATATTGGGTGGATTTCTTGTGGGGTGTTTGGGGTACTGGTTATTTTTATTGGGAAGTGGTCGCTGTTGTAAAGGAAGGGGAGGGTTTCCCATGTTATTTCGGTTGCTGTTCTTGGATCAGATAGTGAGAGGTCTATGTGTGAGAATGTTCCTGTTGTAGAACAGAAGTGTGTAGGTGAGCCGTCATTTAGGAGGGTTATATCGTCTATTATTTCTTCCAATATTTTTCCTCTCGTATTTGTTTTGTTTGATCCCCATAGTGGATTGTGGCTGTTGAAGTCTCCTACTAAAATAAACGGTATTGGCAGTTGTTCAATAATGTTTTGGATGTCGTGTTAGTTGTGTGAACAGGTTCCAATCGACATTTGTTTTCTTCCATGTGTTGTATATTGGGTGGATTTCTTGTGGGGTGGTTGGGGTACTGGTTATTTTTATTGGGAAGTGGTCGCTGTTGTAAAGGAAGGGGAGGGTTTCCCATGTCATTTCGGCTGCTGTTCTTGGATCAGATAGTGAGAGGTCTATGTGTGAGAATGTTCCTGTTCTAGAACAGAAGTGTGTGGGTGAGCCGTCGTTTAGGAGGGTTATATCGTCGTCTATTATTTCTTCCAATATTTTTCCTCTCGTATTTGTTTTGTTTGATCCCCATAGTGGGTTGTGGCTGTTGAAGTCTCCTACTAAAATAAACGGTATTGGCAGTTGTTCAATAATGTTTTGGATGTCGTTTTTGGATGTCTTTTTTGATGCGGGTGTAGTCTTGTTTCTTGGAAACAGATGTGTGTTGGGTTCGTGTCGCTTATTAATTTTTGGATTTCCGGCAAATGGGCATAGTAGCCGTTGCAGTTCCACTGCGTTAGTATCATTGTTTTTCTTGTTATTTTTACTTTTTGTATATATGTATTTATGAAGGTGATTTTTTACTGTTTGTTTTGTGTTGTTTTGGCTTTATGCTGTTTGCATGTCTTCTTCGTCTGATATTCCTGAGTATTCATCTTGAGATGTTGTTTGTGAGCTGTTTTCTAGTGAGTCAGATAGTTGTGTAGCGTTACTTAAATCGTGTTTTTTGATTTTTTTTATTAGACGTGTTATTCTGTTTTTAATTTGACGGCCATTGATCTTCTAGTACTTCGTGTGCTTGGCTTAATCCAGTAGTGTTTTCTAGTAGGTCTTTGAATTGATCATAGTTCAGTACATAATTATTCCGGTTTGCTTTTATTATTGTTTTTGCTGTTTCTAGTGATCGTATGTACTCTTCTTGTTGTGTCAGATTTGTGTTCCTATTTTCCTGTGTTTTCAATGGTTTTTTCTTCTTATTTCGGGTTTTTGCGTTCTGTGAGTTGGTTGTTTGTTGTTCGATATCGGAGTTTGTTGATGCATGTCTTTTTTGTGCTTTCAAGTTCGGGGATGGTAGTTTGTAGAGCTGTGGTTTCTCCAAGGAAAGGAAGTTTACATTATTTTTTTGAAAATCTGAGTTGATTTCTGTCGGTCTTTCGTTTTTACATCTGCTTTCTGTGTGGCCAGTTGTATTGCATTTTTTGCAAATTCGAATCTCTGTCGAAAAGAATATTCTATGTTCAGTGTTTTCAAAGTTGATTAGTATTGTTTCTGGAATTTTTTCTTTCTCTGATTCCGGTACATAGATTTGACGTCTGAAGCTTAGTATGTGAGCGTAGTTTGGTTCGTCAAATCCAGCTCTTAGATGTGTAATAGGGGATATGGTTTTTATATGTAATTTTTGTAATTAGTTCATGATAATCTCGTTTGGGATTGTTGGACAGACGTTCGATATTATAACGCGTGTTGCTGGGGTAATGTATCTTCTTATTTCAGTTATTTGGTTTTGTACTGTTATTTTGTTATGGTGTTTTACTATGAAATCTACTTGTTTTTTGTTTTTTAAGTAGACACAGATTCTTTGGTTGGATATTCGGGCTACATGTGTGATGTTTTTCGGCTTTATTATCTCTCCTACTTTTAATACATAGTCTTTAAGTTGAATTTTGTTTTGTTGATTGCGCTTATGATTGTGTTTGAGTAGGTGTGGCGTTGTAAGTTTGGATAGGCGTGGCGTTTGAGGTTTGGGTAGGCGTAGCGTTTAAGGATTGGGCAGGCGTGGCGTTGTAGGTTTGTGCTGGCGGTCGCACTTACCGACATCGCTTCCATAGTTTTTGCTTGCGCCGTAGACCATCTGTTGTATAGATGGTGCTTGTTTGTTCCTATTCGCTGGTAGATGGCGCTGGGCCATCTACGATTTGAAAATTCCCACCTGACGCTGCGTCTTCGAGGTTATGTTAAAATGTGTGTTAAAGGTTGAATTTGAGGTTAGTGATAGGTGAAAGTGTAGTAGTTTTTAGTTAATATGGTATTGTTCGATTATTTTTGGGTGGGTGGGTGGCTTTATCTAGGTAAGGAATTTGTTTTAGTTTGGGTTTAGATTGAATTTGTACCTTTTTTTTCATAAATGATCGGGAGCAGTTTATAAGCTGTCACTTCACTTTGAAACACAGAGGCGTACTCTAAACGAAACTGAAAACCTTTTTAATGAAATTTTATCTAACTCCACTTGGTCTGATGAAAATTATAATAGTCTCTTCCGTTTATTACAACTATGCTTACAGCAAAACTTTTTCATTTTTAATGGGCAGTTTTATGTACAACAAGAAGGCTTACCTATGGGAGGCCCCTTATCTGGAACTATGGCAGAAATCGTTATGTCAAATTTTGAATCCAATTTGTTTAACAATAACAACCTAATGATAGACAAAAATAAATTCTGGTTTCGTTATGTGGACGACATTCTATGTCTTTGGACTGGTGCAATAGATGAATTAAATGATTTCCAACAATATCAACAACTTACACAGTAATATCAAATTCTCTATTGAACTGGAACATAAAAAAATAATTTTCTCGGCATAACAATTAATAGAGCACATAATTTTTCCTTTATTATTTTCCGCAAACCAACACAAACAATTGTCTCCATAAGAAACAATTCAAATCATCCCAATGAACACAAATTAGCAGCCTATAAAAAACTATTTATTCACTTATTAACAAAAGAAAAAACACAAATTGTTTGCCCAATCAGCGCATATCACTAACAATGACCCAAATAACGAACCAATAACTAGATTTAGTCTACCCTACCTTGGAAATATAAATCATAAAACAAAAAATATATTCAAAAAGCTGAACATAACCATAGTTTTTAAGCCGCTGTCATCTATTAAAAATGAAGTTTGTACCCTTCATAAATCAGGGGTTTATGAAATAAATTGTGATTGCGGTTGTAGTTAAATTGGGAAAACAGGAAGGAATTTTAACATCAGAATAAATGAACACATAAAATGCATAAAATACAATAAAAAACATCAACTTTGCAGAATACATAATCGATACAGGACATAATTTTGATATTAATAAAATAGAATTCCTGCACATCAAATCAAACAGTAAAGCCCTAGACTTTTTAGAAAATTTAAAAATAAAGGAATCAATTGTCAACAACAGAGCCCACTGCCTAAACGATCAAACAAATTTAAATAACAGCGAGAATATCAACATCCTACTAGATTACGACGCCATTACGTGATCATTCATGTCCTTTCTGCTTGTTTCTGTCCTTGTATGATTTTTCATCATCGTTGTGAGTGAGTGATAAAGACAGATATAAATATGAATGTTCATTCTTAGTTCGGAATCTGATGACATTAGGGTACTACAGTTAAAACAGAGATTATTTATCATCACTCTAATTATTTTGGGTTTATCAGTTATGGCACGAAAGATAGTTTCCAAGAAAAAATTAAACAGGTTGGGGAATAGATTATCATCTTGTTTACCCCATCTTTATAGTTTTGGGACTACCGTCAGATTTTCTGATGTTATTTCTGCAGTACTGTTATTATAACAATGCTATCAAACACTTTCGCGAAGCCCACGAAAGCAAGGTATAATGATAGCTTATATTCGGTATTTTTCTCAAATGATTGATTGATTGCTTGAAAGTGACCACTCGAGAAACCGCTTTTAAATTATATTTGTTCCACTGGTTGGTTATCATTTAATATGGAATTAATTCGTCTAGCCAGACTTTGTACAAATATGTTGTACATTCTTAGTACTAGGCAAGGCGGTTGATAGTTATTTATGTTTTTTCTTTGAACCTGTCTTTGTCAGTGTGTCTGTGCGACGAATTTTCCTCCACGATAACTCTATATTAAACTTCCATAAATATCTGTTTTCCATATTTAAGCTTTATGCATTAATATAAAGAGTTGGTTACAATTTGGCTAAAATTTGACAACCGAAGGTGGTACTTGAAGCCAATAACAGTTTTAAATGAAAAACTATAATAAAATATAATCTAAAATTTTCAAATTTAGTATTTAAGACATATGTATGTTAATTGGAACAATATATTAGATTTTGGCTAAAATTGATAAACCGGAAGTGATATTTTACTTGAAGCCTTAAACAGATTTTCGTGCGAAAAAATATAGTGATATAATCCAAAACTTCTCAAATTTGGTATTTAAAACTCTTGTATGATTGAGAACAACATGAGACGTTAAATTATAAGATGAAGAAAGACATACATCAAATTGTAGACTTAGTCGTAGAAAGTAGCATTAAGAATAAGGTGTGTTAAAGTTAAATATTGAAAAACTTGAAGAAAAAATTGAAAAGTAAAACGCATTATAAAAAATACTTTATCATCAAAAGAAGATGGAGAACTGCAGTCAAAAAACCAGATCATAATTTGCTTCCGGTTCCCAATTAATTAATTAAAATATTTTTAAAAAATACTGTACTAGATTTTTCCTACATTTATTCCATTTCTACAGTAACATGAATGTTTTCATCAATCAATATTGGATTTTGGCTATATATGTTAAACCGGATGTGGTACTTAACTTTGAAGTTTTCAGGAAAAATCATTATAAAATATGATCCATACTTTCGTATTACAGACATTTTTATTTATTGGAACAACAAATTAGTTTTTGTTTACAAACGATCAATCGAAAGTAACACTTTACTAAATGCTCATTACTGTCTACATCCGATTTTTTCTGTTATATTTGTATTTCGGAAAGTTTGTTAGTTTTGAAGATCTTAATTTCTTGAGTAGTTGCATGTTACATGGCGAATGTGCTGCTATTCTCGATTTAGTTATAGTAATGTTCTTATACGTTCATTTTTACCTTCTGTCAAAGGAAGGTATTGTCTTTTGTCAAAAAATCCGATGATGAGTTTTTAAAGAATAAGCACGTTTTCGGGTAAACGCCCGCACGGTACAAATATGTCATCATTACCGAAATCTGTGTACAAAACAGGTTGGCACACCCAGCAATAGGTAATAGGCCATGATGATATATTTATTTATTTTTTCTATTTCGGTGTTCTTATGAGTCTATAAAAGCACTGTTTATCAAAAACACGACGTTTAGAAGATCTATAAACGTACTGTTTTTTGCGCCTTTTGTATTCTAGAGGTGGTAGTCATGTTTTCATAACTGAAGATAACCTCAAAATGGTAAATTGTTTGTGTTGCAATATTACTTCTAATTGTGGATTTTTATCCTTTCTCTAGGTAATAGGACTAGAAAGAAAAGAAATTTATAGCTATAGCTGTGTTAGTTAAGAAAGAATAAGAATCTGTGAAGTTAAAATTTCAACTAAAAAATTATGAAACAAGAAACAATGCGCTCAGGTTTAAAACGGTAAGTTTTATTTATTACAATTTAAATTTATGGTAATGCAATTTTGAATTGAATGTATTGTTATTCCAGGCAGGATATGAAATGTATTACGCACGTTGCTTGAAAATGTTGACACTGTCTACTCAATTTGTGGCGGCTACTAGCAAACAAATATGAAAAGTTGACGTTGTAATCCATGATTTCCAGTTCTACGTTGTGGCGAACTAACGAATATATGCCATATATGTTTTGTATTAAAAAGTGTAAGAACAGCTGTTGCCGTTATCTGTGCAACTGAGCAGTGAGTGTTGACAAAATGGTGGAAAGTAAAAGTCTAGATCAATAAATTGTTCATTAAAGTATTTCATTATTTAAAGAGTTTTATTCATATGTTGTTTTCTCAATAAAAAGGCTTGATGGTCCACGTAACGTCCTTCAATCCTATATTCAAGTTTTATTTATGATAATAACAAACACGAACCACCGATATGTCAAATCAGGATGGTTCATTAATAAACTTTGGAGTTCATTGTATGTATTGGTTTTCCTCTTTCATAATTGTATAATGCTTGATACAATGTTTTAATGTAAACAATCAGAGAAAATTACAAGATACACAAACTGTCAAAATGTGAAATTTAAATTTTTAGCGGGAAACGCTACCAACATAACTGATAAAGAAAACATCAACTCATATTTTTGACAAGTCCTTTTTTAAAAATTTAATTGTAAAATTACCTCAATAGGAAAAATAGTATTAAAAACATGTATCATAAGGCCTGTTGACGCACTCGTCCTCTGTAAAACTCGCCTGGCTGCTCGTTTTCCAAACTTGGACTCGTACGTTAACAGATTGCCTTATAATACTTGTGTTTTAATGTACTATTATTTTACGTTTTCGGGTCCCTAGGATTACTATGAATTTTTTTTGGTTAAAAAATTATCCCATTGAATCCCTGTATTTCTGATCACGTGTGCGAAATTAACCAATTAAAAACAAACTGATAATTATCCTAAGACAATTATCACTTATGTCACTTGCTAAGTGACAAACACTTTTTGACAGATAATTAAAGATTAATTGTTTTAATTTGAAAATGTAATTTTCACGGTATGGCAGTGAAAATAACGATTCACTTAAAAAACCTACTATGAAACGTTTGTATAATAAAACTGGACGTGAATCGCCTTCTCGTGTCAATGTCAATCTTATTATCGTTACACAATTGACGATGAACATATTAATAGCTACTACTGATATCTGTCGGGTGATTTTATAATTATAAAAATTTTGCTAAATACAAATTCTTCGTAAAGTTAATTAAAATTGCAAAAAAAATTCAAAATGTTGTTATGCAAATAGTACAGAGATTATAATTATATAAAAATATATGTAATAATAAAAACGTAAATGAGGTATTTTTGTTGAGCACAGTCTAATCTGAACATTCACAAATGTAACAGAAAGGTACGCGCGTCAGTCGGCTAGTAAAATTTTGAATTTATCTTCACTCTATATATCTTCCTATCAGCGCTTCCAGCTCTGAAGTTGGAATGATTCGTAGGATTATTCAGATTTTTTTGACGCAAAAGAACTATCATTGAGGTTCTACTAGAAGAAGTAGGAAGATTTCTGACACCGATAGAACGTACCTATTATAACTGAAAACATATTAAGAAAATTCTGATTGACAACTGTCAGTGTCAAGTGCATTTGTGTTTGTGATGTTCAGAGACAACTATGTTTAAATAAAGACAATAACATATTAAGTACTTTTATTGCTTATTTTTCTACAATGCAACACATATTTCAAATTTCTTAATAATGTCTTCAATAAATTATCTATTTTCGATAGATTTTTTATTAATTACATTATTAAGAAATGAAATTAATTTTTAGAATAATTCAAAATGAATTCATAATTCCCGCCACCTTTCAGCTGTCAAATTTAGTTCTCTGACCTTTTCATAGATGTCACTAAAACTTGTTATCACGCTTTATAAGGGAGATAGCCAATCTTTTACTATATATTTTCCTTAATCTAAGAACTATATAAAGAGAGATTGGACAGACTTATGGGTGGCCATGTAACAAAGTGCTTGTTGATGAAGGGTTAACAGAGCATGGGGAAATAGTTCCTAGCATATTTCTGCAGAGGGCAGCAAAATCACAAAAATGACGCAGACTTAACATAGAAGGCAATGCAAAAAAATATAATGGAAAATTTAAACGTCAAACTAAAAAAATTTTGATCCCACATTATTTGAATTTTTATATGTTTAAAACATTCAGAGAACAGAAAACTCGTAAGGTATCTTAATTCTTTTTTATACATACAATAATATTTATAAAAAATGTTTCCTATATATGTTTCTATAGAATTTCATGGAGAGAAAATTCTTAATGCTTGTATTTCGAATAACAAAACTTCCCGAAACTTCAAATTAAGAGATAAATATCTTGTTGAACATTCATCAAATGAACTTTATCATTTGCAATTCTTTGGAAGAATTCTATATGAGAAAAGAAGGGAACCAAAGCAAAAAGAACTAAACTTCCACATTAGTATGTAAAAACTGACAATTTCGTTTATAAAGTTACGACTAAATGAATTATATGAAGAACTATGAAGATGCAGGTTGATATTCCTTAGCTCCCAATTTTCTTTTCTTTTTTCACCTACATACGTCTCTTTTCAGCACATCTTTAAATAAGATTTAAAAATCCTTTCAAAAATATAATACTAATACAACGACGTTCATATCCAATTGAGTTGCTTACAAGTTTTAGATTATATCACATACATACACATAGATGAAAAAATATGGCTCATATATTACAGTACCTACACAAATTAGAAATTGAATCTCAACATAATTTTAAAAAATATAATTACGAAATCAATAAAGATGAAAAAGAAAAGAATGTTGATATTAAATTTAGCATGCTTAAATACCCAAGTATATATAATTTTAAATAATCTAGAAAAGTTTAACATCTTATGGAGAGAAAATTATTTTGAAATGAACATCATCGAAATTAATATGCGTTTTTCATATCAAGACTCAAGATTCACAAATTTTGACATACGCCGAACGTTTGATTTTTTTGGACCAGGCCCTACAGGCTATATGGTAATACTATTAATCAAGTATAGTTAAATGAAAACAAAGTTATATCAATGTCATTGATATGTTATCTAGGTCAGGACGAACTAATTATGACATTTCCCGCATACATACATACATACATACATACATACATACATACATACATACATACATACATACATACATCCATCCATCTATACATCCATCCATACATCCACCCATACATACATCCTTCCATACATACATCCATCCAAATATGCATACATACATCCATATATAAAGACATCATCGCAAAAATAGTAAAATCGTGTTCTAGGGCAATACATTCCTAAAATAAATAAATGCTTGACGTTTTATCTGTCATAAAGTTAACTTATTTGACGTTTCTGACAATTTGTCACTAGTTTTGTCTGGAATTATTAGAAAATGAATATTTATACTAATGAGAAGCGCGATTCCACAATTGCTAAATTCGTGACAAAATTTGAAAACTGCTAATGTGTCTTCAAAAAATACACGTGAGCCGCGTAATCAGAATATAGAATGAGCAGGAAAACGTGCGTTACTGGAAGAAAGAGTGTTAGGAATAAGTGTAGTCCCCTTCTGTAGTAATAGTTGTATTGGAAATGAGTTGGGAGTACATCACAGCATCATGCATAATTTTGTTACGCAGTTGAATTTTTAATAAATTCATATTATTTATACAAAACTGTATTTTTTAATTTTATTTATTAGTCTAATATAATATTTCTCTTATTATCATAATTAACGATATATTTTAAATCAAATTATCAGAAACGTCAAATAAGTTAACTTACATTGTGACAGATAAAACGTCAAGCATTTATTTATTTTTATTCAATTCCATGGCAGTCGATATTTTCAACGTAATTTTCAACATTTTCATATTTAATTACTGTCGTTACAAAGCATCTAATGGTAATTCTGTTTATTGAATTAGATGCAGAATTTTATGCCCTAAAACTTTTATTTGGCGCATTTTTGCTTAAAATAATTAGGCGAGCAGGAATTTGCAAAAAAATGATTTCCCCGTGTTAATCTCCTATGTGCACCTTTAAAACAGACACACGGTATATTAATATTAATATCTCAGAGCTATGCTACACAGACGATATGACAGTACTAGCAGAAACAGAAAAAGATATGTACCACAATGTGGACATACTACACAAAGAATTAAAAAAGAAAAACATGAAGATCAACAAAAAAAAAACTAAAATTATGTCTATAAACAGTACTGAGAAAGAATCAAATATAAACATAGACGTAATTAGGCTAGAAAAAGTGATTCATTTAAATACCTCAGCGTACTAATAAACGAAAAAGGAACTACTGAAGAAGAAGTAAGAGAGTCAAAACGTGAGCAAGAGTTTTCAACTCAATGAAACACAAATTTCTTAGTAAAACAGAAATTATTATAACATATGGCAGTGAATCCTGGACAACGACGGAGAAGCATAGAAATCACGTACAGAGTGCGGAAATATTATTTCATAGAAATATAGAAGGAAAAACGAGACTGGACAAAATAAGAAACAGGAATATAAGAGAACATTTAAATATAAAGCTCATATCACGAACAATCAAAGAAGCACAACTGAGATGGCTGGAACCTGTTCAAAGAATAGGAGAAGACAGAATAACAAAACAAATATATGAAACAAGAACGATAGGAAAAAGAGTGAGCGGAAGGCCTTCCAAAACATGGAACCAAGAAGTTATACAAGCGGTAGAAAACAGAGGAGGACACTGAGACAGAACTAATCCTGGAAAAGACACCCACAACATCACTCAATTCAACACGCCTGACACTGAAAGGTATAAAGTCTTTGGATTAAGTAAGTACAACCTTCAAGTTTATTGTTCGATTTTTACATATACAAAAATATTAAATAATTTTATAAGTCTTATGAAGTGATTTAAAATAATAAAATGAGTTTCAATTTATAAAATTGAATTTTTTATTTATACTTGCCCCTACACCGAAACTATTCATTTTAGGTATTTACATAAAAATGTATACATATTACATGTTGTAGAGATGCACTAAAAACTAACAGATTTTCGGCGTCAACTTATCACGTGGCACCGCTGGCGGCAAAGTTACGAGATTACTAAATTAGTGGTTTTTTCAGAAAATAACTAACTTTACAAAATCACCGAATATCAAAACTTCTGGACATAATCGGAATAAAATATTCCCTGCACCTGGGCAAAGTAGCGATTGAGTACAAATTATTTATTAGTCACCTATCAACTAAAATGAGCCGCTGAAAATTATAGTAATGTAAGTCAAGTTTTGCAAAAGATACCATTTTTTATTGAAATACAGAAGCATGGCCATTTTACATTACCATATCCAACAGATTATTTTACTTGGAAACACTTCTTTTGGTTTGTTAACCAGTATTCTGGTATATAACGATTTTTTTTTTTTTTTAGAAAAACTTGAGTTATATCACTTTTATTTTTAATGGCTGATATTAATTATTAAAGCAAAGTTGATTTGTCCGAAAAGAGTAATTTATTTAAGAGGTACAAAATTTTAAAATCCAAATATATATTCGTTTATCTATATATTACAGTGAAATAAACAATTTTCTTCTCGATGCGTAAATCGCTGACTTTCACTTCTGATTTTGATTTTCAATTCTAAATATACCGGCATTTGTGGTTAGAGAAGACAGAGGAGGCACTAGTAAACACACTAAGAAAATAAAATTAACAAATATTCATAAAATTATTAAATAATAAATTATTTAAATCATACACTTAACACTTACCAGATATTATATAACGACGAAAGGATGAATTAGTCCATGTACGTAGTCTAAATTGGTAATAATAGCTCGAAGGTACGAAAATTGCGTCATCATCGGTACGTCTTGAATTGATATTCACTTTATAATTTGAAATAACATTTCCAAAAAGAAAACAGGAAAATTTCGAGGCAGAAGTATAAATCGGTTTTCTTTTTAATTATCCAAAAATGTTCCGTGGCGGAGGAGATGTCTTAATTGGAGGGGGATATGTCATAATTGGAGCGGGAAATGTCATAATTAGTTAGTCCAGACCTAAAAAACAAAGCAATGACTTTGATATACTTTTGTTTTATATTAACTAAATGTGATTAATAGTATTACCTCATAGTCTGTAGGGCCTGGTCCGAGAAAATCCAACGTTCGATGTATGTCATAATTTGTGACTCTTGAGTATTGATATGATGACGCATAATTTCGATGCTGTTCATTTCGAAATGATTTTCTTTTCATACTTCTCAATTTTGACGACGTCCAAAAAGTTCGATAGATATCTTATAAACTTGTAAATTTTATTTTCCCAAAAGCCGATAGAAAATTTTGTAGAAAACACTGGAATTACAAAAAGCATACATTAAATTTTTATGTAATTTTTGTATATGTAATAAATAAATATGTAAGTACTTATGATGAACATGATGTAAATTAACAGTTATAAAATTAACGAACTAAAAATTGTTCGAACAAACATATTTATTTGTGTTTAATTAATTACTAATAATAAAATAATAATTTGAGCTTACCTTACTTTTTAATTTTGCGACGACGACTGATGAATGCTTTGATATCATCGTCGTCGTCGTTGTCCTTTATGGCCCAGTAGAGCGCAAGCGCTGCTACCGGGACCACCACAGCCAAAGAAATTAATGAAAAGTTGAGGATCTTCATAAATTTCATGATGATGTACTCGAAAATAATGAAAATATTGGAATTACCATAGTAACTATACTGTACTTCATTAAATTATTGTTGCTAGGTAACAAGTTAAACAATATTACCTTTTGTTGTCATATCTTCTTATTATCAAAACTATTAATAAATCATTCCAGTAGGTATTTATTTAAAATTTTATATTATTAGTATAAAAGCCCAAAACTACGAATGAACAAATTTGACGATTTTCATTTATGTGCATTAATTAAGTAACTATAATATATTAAATCACGAGTAAATCAATAAAATTCGATTTTCATGTTATATCTGCTTTCAGTAACATCGGGCCGTACCATTTTATTGCTGTCATGCTATAAGAGTTTATAAAAATTTCTTGATTTATACTATATCTTTTCTTAAGAATTATGTAATATGTACATTTTAAGAAAAAAATAATTTGAATATGTGAAATGTCCTCAATCTACGGCTTGATCTACTGTGATAATGCTTTTCGAACTGTTTCAGAATGAACTTTTATATAAATACTTTTCTAGATTAAACTAGTTTTGGTGCACTAATTTTGGGATTATGTTTAATCTTCGTCATACCGAGCGGAGTACATACTTACCCCAGCTGCAAAATTTATGTGATATCTTTTTGAATACCGAACGTAACATTTCTTGTGACGTAATTTTTCCCCAATGGGTTTTCTGAGTCATAGTACTCCACCAGGTTGTCCGGTTGGGAGGCCGCCAGCGTTTAGACAGTGGAGACGAGCTGGGTTGAAACCACAGGAATGGTTATAAAAAAGGATAAAGGAACCACGTAATTTTTGTACGAAAAATTACGAAAAGGTTGGCACAAAACGAGATAATAAAAAACGATGTTGCCTGCAAACGACTGAGGGTCGATAAATAAAAGGATTTGATAAAAAAATAATAATAATTGCAAAGTAAAGCATACAGAATGCACGGTAAAAATTAAATGAAAATATAAAGTTGCACAATGTAAATTAATACTAGTAGAAATGAGGTTGTAATAATAGTACATTAAAACACAAGTATCATAAGGCAATCTGTTAACGTACAAGTCCAAGTTTGGAAAACGAGCCGCTAGGCGAGTTTTACTAAGGACGAGTGAGTTCACAGGCCTTATGATACATGTTTTTTATACTATTTTTTCTATTGAGGTAATTTTGCAATTAATTTTTTTAAAAAGAACTTGTCAAAAATATGTCTTGTTGTTTTTTTGTCAGTTATGTTGGTAGCGCTTCTCGCTAACATTTAAAATATCACATTTTGACATTTTGGGTATTTTGTGATTCTGACTGATTGTTTACATTAAAACATTGTATCAAGCATTATATAATTATGGAAGAGGAAAACCAATACTTACAATGTACTCCACCGGTTTATTAATGAACCACATGATTTGACATAATATCTTGTAATAAAGGTAAATTTATCAAATAACGAATCGGAATTGCTGGTTCGTGTAGGTTATTATCATAAATAAAACTCTTTAAATAATGAAATACTTTAATGAACAATTTACTAATCTACACTTTTAAATCCCATCATTTTGACAACACATCGACTGCTCAGTTGCAGACAACAGCAACAGCTATTCTTACATTCTTCAATACAAAACATACGTTGTGTTTGTATATGGCACTTATGTCCAAATCATATTTAAAAATTTAATATTCGACAGTTCGCCTCGACGTGGAACTGGAAATCATGGATCGTAAAATTTTCACATTGTGTAATTGAGTTGACAGTGTCAACATTTCAAGTAACGTGCTCTATACATTTCAAAACCCGCCTGATATAACAATACAATCAGCTGAAAATTGCAATATTACCATAAAATTAAATTGTAATAAATAAAACTTACCGTTTAAATTATTTTCACAAAGCAAATTTGAGGGCATTGTTTCGTTTCATGATTTTTAAGTTGAAAGGTTTTAACTTCACAGATTCTTCTTTGTGAACTAACACAGCTATAGCTATAAATTTCTCTTCTTTCTAGTCCTATCACGTGGAGATAAAATAAAAATCAATAATTAGAAGTAATATTTCAACATAAACAACTTACCATTTTGAGGTTATATGTAATTCATCTGTCATGACTACCACCTCTAGAATACGAAAGGCGCCAAAAACAGTACGTTTATAGATTTTCTAAACGTCGTGTTTTCAGTGATAAACAGTGCTTTTATAGAAACATAAGAACACCGAAATAGAAAAAGTATAATAAGAGATTTTCATACTAACAGTTGAAACCTGAACCTATAACCCAGTTCCGGGCGCTACATAATTACACCTAACACAATGCGAAGTGGTACCAATTCGTATAGTGGGCTACATGCATGTTATTACGCGCGTCCGTGCTGAATTACAAGTTACGACAAAAAGAGCAAAAATGCAACCAAATAACAATTGGCGAAAATTTACTAACATAAATAAAATAAGTTCAGGCACAATATAATTAATAATGAGCTAAAGGCTCCAAAGTGTAATACACATACAACGAAAATCTGACGCTACAAGTGACGGTAAACTAACTAACTCCAACAATCCAAAATTATATAACGCAATAATTATCAAACAAACTATAATTCACAACAACGGAGCGTCAAACAAAGTCTTACAGTGACCACTCAGTGACGTGGATTGGGACTTATGCTTATGAGCGATGAAGACGGCGGAAAGGCTTCCACAAAGTAGACGTCCCCAACAATGTGACGATGACGGCAGAATGGTTAAATCATCCCACGAAGATATTGACTTCCAGGACGAAAATGTAGTACTCGTGATTACCGCGCGACATTGTCGATAAGTCCGCATTAATTCTGGAAAACCACATCCAAGAGATGGCAGCACTGCAGACAGACTTTTAGGGAAAACGTTGAGTTTTACACTTGCAGTCGTTGTAGTTTGATGCTGTGTTTTAGGAAATATTCTATTATTTTTGATTTAATTCAAAATGTTTATTACAATGACAGATGTATATATTTATTTAAAAGGTGGTGTGCGACCTATAACCGAAGGAGAAGCAGTGTATAAAGGTAAAATGATATACAAATTTGTGGTTATCTTGCTTGTTAACTTATTTATTTTTAGTTATGTACACATTATTTAATACGGATATGAACACAATGGGGCACCTAACTCTATCATGATAACAATAACACAAATGACATCGGGTGGAAATGTGTGTGCAGCTGTAAAGCAGGACAGGGAGAAAAGTGGAAGAGACCAAACTCCAAACTATTGGATTTAAAATTCATTATAGTTACATAATTATATGTTAATTTTTGTCCATAAATTGTAATATTAAGAGGAAATTATATTTGATTAAAAAACCATTTACATATATTATGTTTTGCACGTCTTCCTCTTGCTGGCTCGATTTCTGGCATTTTATCGTTTCTTCTTCTCTATCTTTCCTATAAACAATATAAAATAAATGTAGTTATAATTTATAATGTTAAAGAATAATAATTACTACTACTACTTACAGGCAAGTAACCTCTCTATTTTTCTTCTCTATACCAGAAGTTCTGGTTACGGTAATTTTTGGCATGGAATAGTATTTCTTTTTAATGTTTTTCTTCTAATGACTATAAAAACAATCCAATAATGTATTGAAGCATAAATTAATATCAATACTTATATGGAATTAAATTTCTAGGCAAAAATTATTGTGAATAAATGTTATTGAATGGTGACATGTTCTTCATTTTTAAATCGATTTTCCATTGATTTTTCAATATTTCAGTTTTTGGAAAATAATGAACGGATATGTCTTTACTTGCATAATTATTGCACTGCGGTATAACACAATATCTTTTCGTTTTGCTGGTCATTTTTGGCTCTTGTTTACTAGATAACCCTATATGACAGCACAACGTTTTCCCTACGACTTATATGTTTTATTTTGCCACCAGATGTCAGCTACTTTGTTGGCTCTTACCAATAGTGCAACTATACAATAGTTATACACTACTGTCGCTCGCGATCTCACACAAACACCACCGAAAAACACCCAAAACTGGACAATCAAAAAGCCACCCTGACGTCGATAATTCCGCAATTATAGCGCAATCATAGAATTGTTTTACACGATTGTCGAGCAGCGCGCACTCCACTTTCACAACGAAAATCTAAATCACGCCGACGAAATAAAATAATCAAGATAGGAATATAGGTAAGTTACTAGTTTAAAACTTGAAAAAAAAATTAACCAACAAGTGTGAAGTGAGGGAATTCCAGGTTTAAGATGATACAAGGTTCGTCGTCATGTCTTCATGTAGAAAATTAAAAATATAGAGCACGAATGTCGCAAGGCAAAATTACACCGTAAAATTCTATGCTTTAATTTATTGTTAATTAATATTTGCACATTTATATACAGAGATATAGAGATAAAAATTTATGAAGATATTGGCCCGTATTCTCACCTCTTGAAGTAGCGCTACTTCCGAAAAATCGCTACTTGAGCTGTCAAATGTCAACTTTAATCATACAAATTAAAGAAATAAAAATAATTTAAATTCTAAATACTACTTATTTCAAATATTATACATTCAATTTATAAAAAAAATGTAACCTATACTTGTCTATCCATAAAATTTAATAAAATTTAAAATTAAATTTCATAAAGCAGACAGCTATGCTATTATAGCCCTGGAAACAGCTACTATAATAAATACAGAAAATTCTGATAGGCTAGATGTCAATGTCAAGTGCAAATAACATAGTATGTTTGTGTTATAATTGTACTGGTAATATAAAATCTTTCGCATGAAATTTCTGTATAGAATTTGTACAAAATACATAAAACTGACGGAAGGTAATGTACTGGAAATATATAATCTCTCGCAAGAAACTTTCTGTATGGAAATTGTGTAAGTTAATAATTTCTCCCAATAGTCACTATAAGGTTAAACCATTAATAAAACTCAATTTTACGAATTAATTTCAGCCAGAATGCTTCGCTTGCAGCATGACTCATTTCTACGTACTCAGCTTCACATGTAGATGTTGCCACACACGATTATTTTCTAGAAGTCCAGGATACGGTTGATCCAAATACCTTAAACAGAAATCCACAAGTGTATTTTCTATCATTAGGATTTCCTCTCCAATCTGCATCACAAATATTTTATTATATCTGAAATAGAGTATTTTAATAACACAAATTTAAAGATCCTTTTATGTATCGCATCTTACGTTTTAAACAGTTTAATAGTTCGTTACTTGGTTGTCCTTGGTACCGACTCAAAATTCTTGTTACGGAACAAATACCTGGACGTAAGCCTACCATCGCGTACATTAAACTACCGATTCAACTTCTACACAATGTTTCTAGTTCTTGATCGCAAAAACTAGTTTCTAACAGTACTAGTTTATAGCTAGCGTCCATTGGACTTCTTTACTGAATTACAGTCTATCATTTTGAACCATTCCAACATTCGTTTTGAATAATTTTCTTGATTTATTCGCCCTTCTTCAAGTCTTGTTTAACGTTTATTCCAAGATAGTTTGAAACTGGTCCTAAGTCTTTTATTTTAAAGTTTTTGCATAAATTTTATTTTATTTTCTTCACTTCCAGTTCATTTGATCCAATAATTAGAAGGTCATCTATATAAAAAAAAATCTGATGTGGCCCGCATATTACCTCCCGTCAGTTATATGAGGCATTTAAAAAAATTCTACCGGTGAACTGTTACCGGTAAACAGCTGTTTATCAGGTTATAGCTATTGGAATCGATATTTTAAGAACGCAAGTAGTAAACAGGGTAGATCCATAAACTTATGAAAAAATTTGAAAATTTGAAACAGGTTAGAAATTTGACGTAGTTAACAAACTGAGTCCTACTTTGAACACATTTCCACTTTTAACGCGCGCGCTTCGCTTTGCATCACTACCTTTTTTTTGAAATTAGATTCTTCATGAATCCGGTAGATGGTTTTGGTAGATATTGTAAAATTTTCGATCACGGTAACTTTTTAACACTCGTGTTTTCGAACACAGTCGGTAGATGCGGTATCTACCGGCATAATTTTCGTAAATGCCTATCTGTTTTCTATAAAATCCATACCGAAAGTTCCTTGCTAAAGATTCTAAATTTCTTGTATGTACATTACCTTTCAACAGATATATGTATTTTATATAAATTCCATACAGAAGGTTTCGAGCAAAAAGATCCTATAATTCGAGTAAAATTATAACACAAATATACAACGAATATGTTAATTTCATTTGACACGGACATCTGTCAATCAAAAATCAAAATTTTCTTCATATAGTAGCTGTTTCTAGCATAGCTGGCTAATTTATGAAATTTTATTTCTTTATAATTTTATAACTCTATCCATTTAATATGAAGTATAAAATGCAGTTAAATCGTTTAGACAATACAATGTTCTTTAATATTTATAATAACATTAAATGTGAAAAAATTATATTTAACATCGTTCTTTCAAGAAAAACTGATAAAACCTTCAAATGAGGGCACTTCCGGTTTACAAATTATAACCAGAATCTAATCAGCTCTTCATATGGATGCAACGCAGAGGAATGCGAAAAAATTATAATTTTTGGAATTGTAGTATTTGGTTATCGTAGATGAAAATTTTGTTACACATACACACATACATACATACATACACACACATACATTCACACACACAGACAGACACACACACACGCACTCACGCAGACACGCACACACGAACACACGCACACACGAACACACGCACGCAAACACGCACGCACGCACGCACGCACACACACACACATACACACACACAAACACACACACACACAAACTCACACACACACACACACACATACACACACACACAAACACACACACATTATCGTAAAAATAGTAAAATCGTATTCTAGGGACAGTGTTTATTCATTAAAACTCACCACCGAATTATTTGACCAAAGACAATACAAGTACAAACAATTTTCCTTCTTCAAATTTTTATGTTTAAGCAGAAGTCGTGAAAGGATCGTTTAAACTTTTCTTCCTCCAAAAATGAATTATATATTTCGTACCATTAACGTGGTGATTTTTTCAACACATATAATAACTTTTCTAATTTGCATAATTTATCGTTTTCTGCATCAATTCCTTTGGGAATTTTCATAAACATAGCTTTTATTTCTCCATCATATAAGAACGCACTCTTGACATCCATCTGGGCGATAGGTAATTCAAATTTATTTGCCGCGGTCAATAAGGTCCTTAAAGTTGTTAATTTAACAACTGGAAAGTAAAATTTTATTCTGTCATCTGACAGCAACGTCTTTGGTGTTAAATATAACCTACAATATCTCTTTTTTTACTAGTTAGAATGAGA
This sequence comes from Harpalus rubripes, assembly GCA_963082715.1. Lineage (NCBI taxonomy): Eukaryota > Metazoa > Arthropoda > Insecta > Coleoptera > Carabidae > Harpalus > Harpalus rubripes. Next base: position 17,709,056 of record OY720455.1, read on the forward strand.
TGAACATATAAATCTAATAAGCCCAGCACATAACCTCCTGCCAATTCCATGTTTAAAATAGCAATGAGCTTTAAGTAAAGTACCACTTCCGATTGATCGTTTGTAAACAAAATCAAATTTCTCGTAACTATAAATAGAAAAGTCTGTAATACGAAATTTTGGATCATATTATATAATTTTTCCTCGAAAATCTATTAAGAGCTCCAAATTAAGTACCACTTCCGGTTTATCTTATAAGTATAGTCAAAATCGAGTTTTAAATATCAAATTTGATAAGTTTGGATCATGTTTTAATATATTTTTTCAAGAATATCTGTTTATAACTTTCTGTAAAATACTACTTTCGGTTTATCAATTTTAGAAAAACATGTTATATATCGTTCTCATTAATATAAAAGTCTTAAATAACAAATCTGAAAAGTTTTGGATTGTACCAACATATTTTTCACGAAAATATGTTCAGAACTTCAAATAAAGTATTACTTCCAGTTTATCAATTTTAGCCAAAATCTAATATGTTGTTCCCCTTCATATAAAAATCTTAAATACCAAATTTGACAAGTTTTGTAATATATATATTATATTTTTCACGAAAATCTGTTCAGAGCTTCAAGTAAAGTATCACTTCCTGTTTATTAATTTTAGCCAAAATCTAATACGTTGTTCCCTTTCGTATAAAAGTTTTAAATACTAAATTTTAAAAGTTTTTGAATGTATGATAATATATTTGTCACGCAAATCTGGGAGAGCTTCTAGTAAAGTATCAATGAACTATTTGTATGAATGTAGAAAGAGAAAGCTTAAATACGGAAAATAGAAATTTTCGGAAGTTTGTTGTTAGTTATCGTGGCGGAAAAAATCGTCACGTCACACACGCACGCACCCATGCAAACACACACACGCTGGAATCCAATAGTAATGAAAATTTAGAAAGGGTTACTCCCGAAATACAAACGGATACCACAGTAAATAATTCACCTAATCTGAGACCGAAAAGAAATGTAAAACCCCCTGATCATTTAGTTAGATAATAAGGAGGGGGAGTGTAACATATTGTAAATAGGGTTGTTAAAGTACACTGGGTTGGTAAACTGTACAACTCCCACTCCTGCATAGTAGGTATAAAACCAATTATTGTTTTGTGAATTTTTATCTCTTCTCATTCTTGTATTACGTGTTGTGGTTTGCGAATAACTGATTGTACACTGTAAGTAAAATTATTATCATTTCAATATCCTACATTTAGAATTGTAGTATTAGAGTTATCGTAGACGAAAATTTTGTTACACACACACACACTGTTAAGTTAAGTTCGAAGGACCAAGTCGCTAATGGACTAATTGTATGTTGTTATTTGCAATAATCGCGAGTGGACTGTATTATTAAATTTGTTTGAGGTATCACAAGCAAAAGCAAGAGTACTGACCTTGACTTAAGGAGACTTTAAAAAAGGGGCAGGGACTTGGGATCTAATGACAGGAAACAGGAATGGGAATCGCTGGATGCGTCTTGAAGCGGTGACGAAACAGGAGTAGGAGACGCTGGTTGCGTCTCAAAGCGGTGATGGGTTCGGATGCGTGAGGAGATGGACACGCTGCGCTTGCATGTGCGCAACGGCAGTAGGGATCTAGTTGAGACGGCTGAATGCCGCTATTCTGGTTGATGATGCGTTGCGCTTGAGGGCACGCAACAGTAGTGGAGATCTGGTTGAAACGGCAATCCTTTGCTGTCCTGGTCGATGCTCGTTCTGGCTCGACTTGAAGACGATTGCCGTTGTCCTGGTCGACGCTCAAATTAGCTCGACTTGAAGACAGGGTTTGAGCTCAAATGGCCCACTGCTGGCGAATACAATACTATTCACAAGCACGAATAAACACTTACACTTTCACTATTTCTGAAAGGAAAAGATCCCCACTAGACAATTAAACGACGATATTCAATCAATAATATTTAATTATTCAAATTTAAGATTATAAGGTAGAATTCAAAGCCAAGATGCAAAAATTAATAATGAATTTTTGATTTTTTAAAGAAAGATTCAGAGAGAATGAAAAACACGAGTGAACCCTCACTTGGTTCGTCACCGACTTTTTTTGTTTATATATTTTTTTTTTCATCGTTAAGGGTTTTTAATTGTTGCATCTTTTCTTCTTTACAGATGACTATGATTACAAAATATGAATACAGAGTTGACTTGGTTTTTTTAAACAATAATAATAACATTTTTATAATCGTCAGTAACTCTGATCTTGCTTGTCACACCTCATAACAAACTTAACATATTCCCGGGCACAAGAAATTTGCGTGGTGCATAATAATTAATTCGATTTGGCGAAAAAATGCACTGCAACTAACAATTGCTTGGAAAAAACAAGTACGAACAGAAAAAACAAAAAATAATCAACTCGACAGAAACATCGAGTGACAGTTAACAAGTGACATTATGTCTATCTGACAATATGTCAGAGTGGCATAATGTCAAAATGACATTTTGTGTCAAAGTGACATTTTTACAAATTAACAAAACAACAATAATGACAGTGACCACTCAGTGACGTGGATTGGGACTTATGCTTATGAGCGATGAAGACGGCGGAAAGGCTTCCACAAAGTAGACGTCCCCAACAATGTGACGATGACGGCAGAATGGTTAAATCATCCCACGAAGATATTGACTTCCAGGACGAAAATGTAGTACTCGTGATTACCGCGCGACATTGTCGATAAGTCCGCATTAATTCTGGAAAACCACATCCAAGAGATGGCAGCACTGCAGACAGACTTATAGGGAAAACGTTGAGTTTTACACTTGCAGTCGTTGTAGTTTGATGCTGTGTTTTAGGAAATATTCTATTATTTTTGATTTAATTCAAAATGTTTATTACAATGACAGATGTATATATTTATTTAAAAGGTGGTGTGCGACCTATAACCGAAGGAGAAGCAGTGTATAAAGGTAAAATGATATACAAATTTGTGGTTATCTTGCTTGTTAACTTATTTATTTTTAGTTATGTACACATTATTTAATACGGATATGAACACAATGGGGCACCTAACTCTATCATGATAACAATAACACAAATGACATCGGGTGGAAATGTGTGTGCAGCTGTAAAGCAGGACAGGGAGAAAAGTGGAAGAGACCAAACTCCAAACTATTGGATTTAAAATTCATTATAGTTACATAATTATATGTTAATTTTTGTCCATAAATTGTAATATTAAGAGGAAATTATATTTGATTAAAAAACCATTTACATATATTATGTTTTGCACGTCTTCCTCTTGCTGGCTCGATTTCTGGCATTTTATCGTTTCTTCTTCTCTATCTTTCCTATAAACAATATAAAATAAATGTAGTTATAATTTATAATGTTAAAGAATAATAATTACTACTACTACTTACAGGCAAGTAACCTCTCTATTTTTCTTCTCTATACCAGAAGTTCTGGTTACGGTAATTTTTGGCATGGAATAGTATTTCTTTTTAATGTTTTTCTTCTAATGACTATAAAAACAATCCAATAATGTATTGAAGCATAAATTAATATCAATACTTATATGGAATTAAATTTCTAGGCAAAAATTATTGTGAATAAATGTTATTGAATGGTGACATGTTCTTCATTTTTAAATCGATTTTCCATTGATTTTTCAATATTTCAGTTTTTGGAAAATAATGAACGGATATGTCTTTACTTGCATAATTATTGCACTGCGGTATAACACAATATCTTTTCGTTTTGCTGGTCATTTTTGGCTCTTGTTTACTAGATAACCCTATATGACAGCACAACGTTTTCCCTACGACTTATATGTTTTATTTTGCCACCAGATGTCAGCTACTTTGTTGGCTCTTACCAATAGTGCAACTATACAATAGTTATACACTACTGTCGCTCGCGATCTCACACAAACACCACCGAAAAACACCCAAAACTGGACAATCAAAAAGCCACCCTGACGTCGATAATTCCGCAATTATAGCGCAATCATAGAATTGTTTTACACGATTGTCGAGCAGCGCGCACTCCACTTTCACAACGAAAATCTAAATCACGCCGACGAAATAAAATAATCAAGATAGGAATATAGGTAAGTTACTAGTTTAAAACTTGAAAAAAAAATTAACCAACAAGTGTGAAGTGAGGGAATTCCAGGTTTAAGATGATACAAGGTTCGTCGTCATGTCTTCATGTAGAAAATTAAAAATATAGAGCACGAATGTCGCAAGGCAAAATTACACCGTAAAATTCTATGCTTTAATTTATTGTTAATTAATATTTGCACATTTATATACAGAGATATAGAGATAAAAATTTATGAAGATATTGGCCCGTATTCTCACCTCTTGAAGTAGCGCTACTTCCGAAAAATCGCTACTTGAGCTGTCAAATGTCAACTTTAATCATACAAATTAAAGAAATAAAAATAATTTAAATTCTAAATACTACTTATTTCAAATATTATACATTCAATTTATAAAAAAAATGTAACCTATACTTGTCTATCCATAAAATTTAATAAAATTTAAAATTAAATTTCATAAAGCAGACAGCTATGCTATTATAGCCCTGGAAACAGCTACTATAATAAATACAGAAAATTCTGATAGGCTAGATGTCAATGTCAAGTGCAAATAACATAGTATGTTTGTGTTATAATTGTACTGGTAATATAAAATCTTTCGCATGAAATTTCTGTATAGAATTTGTACAAAATACATAAAACTGACGGAAGGTAATGTACTGGAAATATATAATCTCTCGCAAGAAACTTTCTGTATGGAAATTGTGTAAGTTAATAATTTCTCCCAATAGTCACTATAAGGTTAAACCATTAATAAAACTCAATTTTACGAATTAATTTCAGCCAGAATGCTTCGCTTGCAGCATGACTCATTTCTACGTACTCAGCTTCACATGTAGATGTTGCCACACACGATTATTTTCTAGAAGTCCAGGATACGGTTGATCCAAATACCTTAAACAGAAATCCACAAGTGTATTTTCTATCATTAGGATTTCCTCTCCAATCTGCATCACAAATATTTTATTATATCTGAAATAGAGTATTTTAATAACACAAATTTAAAGATCCTTTTATGTATCGCATCTTACGTTTTAAACAGTTTAATAGTTCGTTACTTGGTTGTCCTTGGTACCGACTCAAAATTCTTGTTACGGAACAAATACCTGGACGTAAGCCTACCATCGCGTACATTAAACTACCGATTCAACTTCTACACAATGTTTCTAGTTCTTGATCGCAAAAACTAGTTTCTAACAGTACTAGTTTATAGCTAGCGTCCATTGGACTTCTTTACTGAATTACAGTCTATCATTTTGAACCATTCCAACATTCGTTTTGAATAATTTTCTTGATTTATTCGCCCTTCTTCAAGTCTTGTTTAACGTTTATTCCAAGATAGTTTGAAACTGGTCCTAAGTCTTTTATTTTAAAGTTTTTGCATAAATTTTATTTTATTTTCTTCACTTCCAGTTCATTTGATCCAATAATTAGAAGGTCATCTATATAAAAAAAAATCTGATGTGGCCCGCATATTACCTCCCGTCAGTTATATGAGGCATTTAAAAAAATTCTACCGGTGAACTGTTACCGGTAAACAGCTGTTTATCAGGTTATAGCTATTGGAATCGATATTTTAAGAACGCAAGTAGTAAACAGGGTAGATCCATAAACTTATGAAAAAATTTGAAAATTTGAAACAGGTTAGAAATTTGACGTAGTTAACAAACTGAGTCCTACTTTGAACACATTTCCACTTTTAACGCGCGCGCTTCGCTTTGCATCACTACCTTTTTTTTGAAATTAGATTCTTCATGAATCCGGTAGATGGTTTTGGTAGATATTGTAAAATTTTCGAACACGGTAACTTTTTAACACTCGTGTTTTCGAACACAGTCGGTAGATGCGGTATCTACCGGCATAATTTTCGTAAATGCCTATCTGTTTTCTATAAAATCCATACCGAAAGTTCCTTGCTAAAGATTCTAAATTTCTTGTATGTACATTACCTTTCAACAGATATATGTATTTTATATAAATTCCATACAGAAGGTTTCGAGCAAAAAGATCCTATAATTCGAGTAAAATTATAACACAAATATACAACGAATATGTTAATTTCATTTGACACGGACATCTGTCAATCAAAAATCAAAATTTTCTTCATATAGTAGCTGTTTCTAGCATAGCTGGCTAATTTATGAAATTTTATTTCTTTATAATTTTATAACTCTATCCATTTAATATGAAGTATAAAATGCAGTTAAATCGTTTAGACAATACAATGTTCTTTAATATTTATAATAACATTAAATGTGAAAAAATTATATTTAACATCGTTCTTTCAAGAAAAACTGATAAAACCTTCAAATGAGGGCACTTCCGGTTTACAAATTATAACCAGAATCTAATCAGCTCTTCATATGGATGCAACGCAGAGGAATGCGAAAAAATTATAATTTTTGGAATTGTAGTATTTGGTTATCGTAGATGAAAATTTTGTTACACATACACACATACATACATACATACACACACATACATTCACACACACAGACAGACACACACACACGCACTCACGCAGACACGCACACACGAACACACGCACACACGAACACACGCACGCAAACACGCACGCACGCACGCACGCACACACACACACATACACACACACAAACACACACACACACAAACTCACACACACACACACACACATACACACACACACAAACACACACACATTATCGTAAAAATAGTAAAATCGTATTCTAGGGACAGTGTTTATTCATTAAAACTCACCACCGAATTATTTGACCAAAGACAATACAAGTACAAACAATTTTCCTTCTTCAAATTTTTATGTTTAAGCAGAAGTCGTGAAAGGATCGTTTAAACTTTTCTTCCTCCAAAAATGAATTATATATTTCGTACCATTAACGTGGTGATTTTTTCAACACATATAATAACTTTTCTAATTTGCATAATTTATCGTTTTCTGCATCAATTCCTTTGGGAATTTTCATAAACATAGCTTTTATTTCTCCATCATATAAGAACGCACTCTTGACATCCATCTGGGCGATAGGTAATTCAAATTTATTTGTCGCGGTCAATAAGGTCCTTAAAGTTGTTAATTTAACAACTGGAAAGTAAAATTTTATTCTGTCATCTGACAGCAACGTCTTTGGTGTTAAATATAACCTACAATATCTCTTTTTTTACTAGTTAGAATGAGATGAACATATAAATCTAATAAGCCCAGCACATAACCTCCTGCCAATTCCATGTTTAAAATAGCAATGAGCTTTAAGTAAAGTACCACTTCCGATTGATCGTTTGTAAACAAAATCAAATTTCTCGTAACTATAAATAGAAAAGTCTGTAATACGAAATTTTGGATCATATTATATAATTTTTCCTCGAAAATCTATTAAGAGCTCCAAATTAAGTACCACTTCCGGTTTATCTTATAAGTATAGTCAAAATCGAGTTTTAAATATCAAATTTGATAAGTTTGGATCATGTTTTAATATATTTTTTCAAGAATATCTGTTTATAACTTTCTGTAAAATACTACTTTCGGTTTATCAATTTTAGAAAAACATGTTATATATCGTTCTCATTAATATAAAAGTCTTAAATAACAAATCTGAAAAGTTTTGGATTGTACCAACATATTTTTCACGAAAATATGTTCAGAACTTCAAATAAAGTATTACTTCCAGTTTATCAATTTTAGCCAAAATCTAATATGTTGTTCCCCTTCATATAAAAATCTTAAATACCAAATTTGACAAGTTTTGTAATATATATATTATATTTTTCACGAAAATCTGTTCAGAGCTTCAAGTAAAGTATCACTTCCTGTTTATTAATTTTAGCCAAAATCTAATACGTTGTTCCCTTTCGTATAAAAGTTTTAAATACTAAATTTTAAAAGTTTTTGAATGTATGATAATATATTTGTCACGCAAATCTGGGAGAGCTTCTAGTAAAGTATCAATGAACTATTTGTATGAATGTAGAAAGAGAAAGCTTAAATACGGAAAATAGAAATTTTCGGAAGTTTGTTGTTAGTTATCGTGGCGGAAAAAATCGTCACGTCACACACGCACGCACCCATGCAAACACACACACGCTGGAATCCAATAGTAATGAAAATTTAGAAAGGGTTACTCCCGAAATACAAACGGATACCACAGTAAATAATTCACCTAATCTGAGACCGAAAAGAAATGTAAAACCCCCTGATCATTTAGTTAGATAATAAGGAGGGGGAGTGTAACATATTGTAAATAGGGTTGTTAAAGTACACTGGGTTGGTAAACTGTACAACTCCCACTCCTGCATAGTAGGTATAAAACCAATTATTGTTTTGTGAATTTTTATCTCTTCTCATTCTTGTATTACGTGTTGTGGTTTGCGAATAACTGATTGTACACTGTAAGTAAAATTATTATCATTTCAATATCCTACATTTAGAATTGTAGTATTAGAGTTATCGTAGACGAAAATTTTGTTACACACACACACACACTGTTAAGTTAAGTTCGAAGGACCAAGTCGCTAATGGACTAATTGTATGTTGTTATTTGCAATAATCGCGAGTGGACTGTATTATTAAATTTGTTTGAGGTATCACAAGCAAAAGCAAAAGTACTGACCTTGACTTAAGGAGACTTTAAAAAAGGGGCAGGGACTTGGGATCTAATGACAGGAAACAGGAATGGGAATCGCTGGATGCGTCTTGAAGCGGTGACGAAACAGGAGTAGGAGACGCTGGTTGCGTCTCAAAGCGGTGATGGGTTCGGATGCGTGAGGAGATGGACACGCTGCGCTTGCATGTGCGCAACGGCAGTAGGGATCTAGTTGAGACGGCTGAATGCCGCTATTCTGGTTGATGATGCGTTGCGCTTGAGGGCACGCAACAGTAGTGGAGATCTGGTTGAAACGGCAATCCTTTGCTGTCCTGGTCGATGCTCGTTCTGGCTCGACTTGAAGACGATTGCCGTTGTCCTGGTCGACGCTCAAATTAGCTCGACTTGAAGACAGGGTTTGAGCTCAAATGGCCCACTGCTGGCGAATACAATACTATTCACAAGCACGAATAAACACTTACACTTTCACTATTTCTGAAAGGAAAAGATCCCCACTAGACAATTAAACGACGATATTCAATCAATAATATTTAATTATTCAAATTTAAGATTATAAGGTAGAATTCAAAGCCAAGATGCAAAAATTAATAATGAATTTTTGATTTTTTAAAGAAAGATTCAGAGAGAATGAAAAACACGAGTGAACCCTCACTTGGTTCGTCACCGACTTTTTTTGTTTATATATTTTTTTTTTTCATCGTTAAGGGTTTTTAATTGTTGCATCTTTTCTTCTTTACAGATGACTATGATTACAAAATATGAATACAGAGTTGACTTGGTTTTTTTAAACAATAATAATAACATTTTTATAATCGTCAGTAACTCTGATCTTGCTTGTCACACCTCATAACAAACTTAACATATTCCCGGGCACAAGAAATTTGCGTGGTGCATAATAATTAATTCGATTTGGCGAAAAAATGCACTGCAACTAACAATTGCTTGGAAAAAACAAGTACGAACAGAAAAAACAAAAAATAATCAACTCGACAGAAACATCGAGTGACAGTTAACAAGTGACATTATGTCTATCTGACAATATGTCAGAGTGGCATAATGTCAAAATGACATTTTGTGTCAAAGTGACATTTTTACAAATTAACAAAACAACAATAATGAAAATTGACGACAATTAAGCTATCTATTGAGTTGGTAGTGGACATAATTTATTAATTGGGCGTTTGATTACACCGTTTTCTGTTTTTACCAACGCGACGCGAGCTATTTTGTCGTTTCCAAAGTATAATTTAGTGATAATTCCTAATGGCCATTCTAATGGTGGTAATCGAATTTCTTTAATTATGACTACCTGCCCAATTTTTACTGTGTTAGTTGATGTTAGCCATTTTTGGCGTATCTGTAGAGAAGTTAAATACTCTAATTGCCATTTTTCCCAATATGATTTTATTAGTGAGTCTAGTAAATATTTGCGATGTACCAAAGTGGATTTGGATTTGAGTGGTTCAGCTATAGGCAATCGTTTTAATGGGGTTTGAAGCAGAAAATGGGCCGGTGTTAATAACTCTGGATTGAGTTCTGCACCTTGTACACATAGAGGACGAGAATTTAAAACTGCTTCTATTTGTGTTAAGAGCGTTATCAGTTCTTCGTAGCTTAATAATTGTTTACCTATGACTCTGAATAAGTGTTTCTTACAGCTTTTTATTACAGATTCCCAAATCCCTGCGAAGTTAGCACTGTATGGCGGGATTGTTTTCCACTCTATTCCATTCATTGCTAATTCGTTGGATAATGTTTTATGAAATGTAGTCGACTGCACAAAATTATACAGTTCATTAAACTTGTTTCGAGCCCCTATGAAAGTAGTGCTATTATCGGAATATAAATGTGAAACGGGGCCTCTCCTTGATACAAATCTTTTAAACGCGTTAATAAACGAATTTACTGTTAGATCTGAAACCAATTCAATATGAACAGCCTTTATAGTTAGACAAATGAAAATGCAAATGTATGCCTTTTTTGCGTGTTGGCCTTTATGTCTTGATTTTATGAATTTAATTGGGCCTGCATAATCTACACCTGTGTAAACAAATGGCTTTGAAACAGTTACTCGATAATCCGGTAAATCCCCCATCTTAGGTTGTGTGCTAATCGGTCTTGCCTTAAAACATTTATTACATTTGTATAAATTTCGTTTGATTGCATTTCTAGCGGCAATAATCCAATATTTCTGACGAATTATTGCTAGTAACAAATCTGTTCCCGCATGACAATTTGAAATATGATAATAACCTATAATTAATTCGACTATGTGATCAGATTTTAGCAGCAAAATTGGATGTTTAACTTCAAATGGCAATGTTGCATTGAATAATCTTCCGCCAACTCTTAATATTCCGTTTTCGTCTACAAATGGGGAAAGTTTTAATATTTGTTTGTTTTTTATTGACCGATTATTTCCCTCTTGAAGCGTTTTTATTATTTCATAGAAGTATACAAATTGTACAGCCCTTAAAATATATATTTCTGCTATGGCTAAGTTTGACGCGGATATGTAACCTTTGAAAAGTAATTTTTTGCCAAACTTTAAAATGTAACTTGTTACCCTTAACAATTTGCTCCAAGAGGATATATTTTGTGCCAAAGTGTATAAAATGGGATAATGAATCACAGATGCAGTGGTATTAAATGTTTTCGAATTAATTTCCGGTAATTGGTCAACAGACAAAGTATTTAATTGATGAATAGGCCAATTTTCGATTGTTGACTGTAACCAATCGGGGCCATTCCACCATAAATTACATGTAATTAATTGGGCTGGGAGCATCCCTCTAGATATTAAATCGCTAGGGTTTTCTTTCCCTGCCACATAATAAAAACAACTTGGATCTAAATTTTCTTGTATTTGCGCAACTCTGTTGCTTACAAATGTTGTCCATCTATGCGGAGATGATTTTATCCATGATAATGTGATCATAGAATCAGAAAAAGCATATATTTTATCAATTGGGTATTTTTTAATTATATAATCTTTAACATGTTTTACAAGTTTTGCCATAAGAAGAGCAGCACACAATTCGAGCCTGGCTAAAGTGATTATTTTCATAGGAGCTACCTTGGATTTTGAACATAATAGTCTAATTGTGACATTATTTAAATTTACTACTTGAAGATAGATGACGCAACCATACGCCTTTGTACTAGCATCGCAAAAGGCAACCAGGTTTACTCGGCAGCCTTCCGAAATGCCTATATGTCTAGGGACCGACAATTTCTCTAAACAGTTGAATTCTGCGATCAATTTGCAAAAATTCGAGGTTATGTTTTTGGGTGGTATGTCATCCCAATCAACGCCGGCTTGCCATAACTCCTTTATTAATAATTTGGCATATAATATTACAGGTGAGACTAATCCAAGCACGTCAAATAATCTGGCAACTGTTGACAATATAATTCTTTTTGTGCAGTGTGCTGTGTCAAAGTTTGACGTTTGGAATGTGAAAGTGTCAGTGTTAGGATTCCAAGATATTCCTAAAATCTTTAAGTTTTCTCCCTTTGACAAGTCTATACTGGTTTTGTGTGAGGTTGGTAAACTCTCAATGAGTGATGTATTGTTACTCGCCCATTTTATCAAATCGAAACCTCCAGCTGACATTAAATTAATTAAATCCGTTATAAGACTACTAGCTTCAGTTGAATTTATAACAGATACGACTAAGTCGTCCATATATAATTCAGTCTTTGCCCGATTTGTCACATTTGGATAATTTTTACTTTCGTCTTCCGCTAATTGTCGGATAGTTCGCATTGCTAAGTAAGGGCTAGATTTTATTCCAAAACAAACACAATTAAATTGAAAAGTTTTTATCGCTTCAGAGGTGTCAAATCTATAAAGAATTTTCTGATATTTTCTATGTTGTTCTGACACTAATACTTGTAAATACATCTGTTTTATGTCAGCTGTCAAGGCTATGGGAAATAATCTAAAATTTAACAATAAATTAAATAAATCTGCTTGCAAATTTGGGCCAGAGTACAATAAATCATTCAGAGACAGTCCAGTATGAGTTTTAGCGCTAGCATCCAGAACTATTCTAACTTTTGTTGTAGCTTTGTCTTCGCGAATGACAGCATGATGTGGAATAAAATAGCCTTCATTATTCGTCACTTCTGACAGATAACCTTTTTGTAAATATTCATTTATTATGTCATTGTATTGACGTTGCAAATCTACTGACTGACTAAAACGTTTTTCTAAATGTAAGAGCCGACGTTCGGCTATTAAGCGAGAATTTCCCAACAAATTAGGATCTCTCTCAAATGGTAAGTTTACTATGTATCTGCCATTTTCTAAACGTTTAGTGGTTTTCGTAAATATTTTTTCACATTCAGCGTTTTCAGGACTCTTTATTGTGTGACTTGGAACTTCTTCTAGTTCCCAAAACTTGTGCAAACAAGATACTAAATTATTTTGTGCAAATGCAGAAAATGATGAAAAGGATTCAGAAGGTACAACTTTATTATTTATTTCTCCGATTAGCACATAACCTAATGTTGTATCATAGGCTACTGGTGCGGTTCCTAATCGATTCGATAGTATTAAAGAGGGATATATTTGAGCCCCTAGAATTACGTCAATTTTTCCCGGTACATTCCAGGAATTATCGGCTAAAAGAATGGATTTTAAGGACCGAAACTTTGAAGCATCTAGTTTACACGAAGGTAAATTATCAGTTATACATTCTACTACTAATGCATTTAAATTGTACTTATGAGGCGATACTCTCGATTCTATGTCAAAATTTACATACCCATAAATTGGGCGACTTGTCATCCCGATCCCCCGAATTTTTGAGTTTTCGAGCGGTGTGATCGGTAATTTTAATTTTTCACAACAATTCTTTGTTATAAGATTATTTTGTGACCCATTGTCTAATAGACATCTAATCATTAGTTTCTTTTTATTTATGTTCGTTGCATAAACTTGTGCTGTCGACAACAAAACATAACCATTATTATTTGTGGATACATGACATGAAGTGTCAATTTTCTCCGGTTCCGTTATTTGTTTGGTTGGAGATTGAGTAGAAGATGAAAAATGCAAAAATGTATGATGTTTTTTGTTACATTCCCGGCATCTATAGCGTGATGGACAGTTTTTTACTGAATGAACATTGGATAAGCAATTATAACATGCATTTTTTGATTTTATAAATCCAAATCTGTCTTGTACTGACATTTTATGGAATTTTTCGCAAAAATACAGATTGGAATGTTCCGCACTGTTGCACAAAATACAAGGTATTTTACAAGGTATTTTTTGTTTTGGTTTTTCATCTGCCGCCAAAAATGTGCGTGAATGATTCGCCACTTTTGGCGATCCCTTTACAGATGAAAAACGCTCCAAGATCTTTGCCTGATCTCTAACAAAATCTAAGAAGTTTTTGCAAGTAGGAAATTCCGTTTCGCGGAATATCGTATCAAATAGCAATACTATTTCTGGATCCACCTTTTTGGATGCGCAGTTTAATAGCACGAAATCCAGAATGTCTGGAATATTAAGTTGCTTGATAGCCTCTACGGAGGCGGAAAATTTATTGACAAACGTTGTCAAATGACTTGGGTTTTTTGAACTAAATTTTATATTGAAAATATTGTCTAAGTATTGCTTAGCCATTGTTCTTTCATCCTGGTATTGCTTTACCAGGCCGTCCCAAATAATGTCATAGTTTTCAGGTGTGGGCAATATCCCCCCTGTTATTTCTAGAGCATTGCCCGTAAGTTTGCCTATTAGATAACTAATTTTTTGTTCGTTTGAGAGCGCCTCGTTTTCATGTACATTTGATTTGAATGATTGATAAAATAACGGCCACATTTCTACTTTCCCATTAAAAGATGGCAATTCAATAGCGGGCAGTTTTTTACATTTATTTAGTGCAGTACTAGATTTTGACGGCTGCGCTTTGGGGGCCAACAAGGACAGCTCACTTCTCGTTCTTTTTATTTTTGAAAAATACATTTCTATTGTCATTAATGTATCAAAATTTGGATTAAAATTAGCATCAATAGATAGCTCAAGGTCATTTATACGAATTAAGGCATTTTTAAATTCCTCCCTTAACAAATCGACTTCTTGGGATTCGTCCAAGAAGCGTTCATTGGCGCATGTGTCCGTTGGAGTGCACCTTTTCGCGAGATCGTGTATTTTTACAATACGGGATTCGTAGCCTCTTGCTAGGGCCTTTAACATTTTTAAATCAACTTCCATAGTACTAAAATTGACAGTGGAACATCCGGCTCGAAGGACCAAATTTTTATGTTAAGTTAAGTTCGAAGGACCAAGTCGCTAATGGACTAATTGTATGTTGTTATTTGCAATAATCGCGAGTGGACTGTATTATTAAATTTGTTTGAGGTATCACAAGCAAAAGCAAGAGTACTGACCTTGACTTAAGGAGACTTTAAAAAAGGGGCAGGGACTTGGGATCTAATGACAGGAAACAGGAATGGGAATCGCTGGATGCGTCTTGAAGCGGTGACGAAACAGGAGTAGGAGACGCTGGTTGCGTCTCAAAGCGGTGATGGGTTCGGATGCGTGAGGAGATGGACACGCTGCGCTTGCATGTGCGCAACGGCAGTAGGGATCTAGTTGAGACGGCTGAATGCCGCTATTCTGGTTGATGATGCGTTGCGCTTGAGGGCACGCAACACTAGTGGAGATCTGGTTGAAACGGCAATCCTTTGCTGTCCTGGTCGATGCTCGTTCTGGCTCGACTTGAAGACGATTGCCGTTGTCCTGGTCGACGCTCAAATTAGCTCGACTTGAAGACAGGGTTTGAGCTCAAATGGCCCACTGCTGGCGAATACAATACTATTCACAAGCACGAATAAACACTTACACTTTCACTATTTCTGAAAGGAAAAGATCCCCACTAGACAATTAAACGACGATATTCAATCAATAATATTTAATTATTCAAATTTAAGATTATAAGGTAGAATTCAAAGCCAAGATGCAAAAATTAATAATGAATTTTTGATTTTTTAAAGAAAGATTCAGAGAGAATGAAAAACACGAGTGAACCCTCACTTGGTTCGTCACCGACTTTTTTTGTTTATATATTTTTTTTTTCATCGTTAAGGGTTTTTAATTGTTGCATCTTTTCTTCTTTACAGATGACTATGATTACAAAATATGAATACAGAGTTGACTTGGTTTTTTTAAACAATAATAATAACATTTTTATAATCGTCAGTAACTCTGATCTTGCTTGTCACACCTCATAACAAACTTAACACACACACACACACACACACACACACACACACACACATACACACACACACACACACACACACAAACGCGCGCGCGCGCACTCACATACACACACACACATACACACACACATACACACACACATACACACACACACATACACACACACACATACACACTGACACACATACACACACACACACGCATTTTTTAAATTTCTATTAATTTTAATATATACCTACTTATTCTGGAGTAAAGTGCTGTTTCCGGTTATGTAATTTACACCAAAATCTAATGGCTTCCTTCCGTATTAGAATAAGATAGAAATACAAGGTTTCAAATTTTTCTGAATGATAGTATTTGAGTGGAGGATACACACATACACACACACACACACACACACACACACACACACACACACACACACACACACACCCTCACAAACACTCACACATACACACACTTACACACACACACACACACACACACACACACACACACACACACACACACACACTTACTCACACACACGCACGCACGCATACACACACACACACACATTCTCTTTTCAATGGAGCAATTTTCCAATATGGCGTCTAGATAAAAATTAAAACTTTGACATCATGGCTGGAAAACTAATATTGATAAAAAAAAATTGAGCATCTCCATTCGAAAGAACATAAGAAAGTGCCTTAAAGATGTGCTATTTTAAATCCAGTATTATATCACATTTTGAAGATATTTGCAAAAATAAAAAACTTTAAAATTTACATTTTCGCCAATATCTAGTGACCTATATATTTTTTCTCAAATAACAAAACACCATTAAAATAGTCTTTTAGTGAGGCAATTTTGTTCTAATTTAATCGACTTCATATCTTCAAAGGTATCCTGGGCACCCTGTATAATTTTATATTTTCGGGAAGTATTTTAAATTTTCCTTACAGTAATGCCAAAAACTTGCATTTTCATTAGGAAAATGGAATAGTTATAATTTTTTAAAATTATGATATTTTCGCCCTCAACTTTGAAATCTAAACTATACGTCTCTGTCTCAAAATTAATAACAAATGAAATAGCTATTTGTCTGTATTTTTCAATCATCCTGTAAGCGGATGTAATAATTTATGCAAGAAAATGCAGTTTAAGGAACTCGACATAAATTTCTAAACATTTACGCAGAAAAATATATTCACACTATGAATTAATTTCATCAAATGTAAACAAGCTAATATGAAATCATTTCTACATTAGACTTAACCTTTGGCTGAAGATAAGTTTTTAGCGATCTACGGTGTATATAAATCAATATAAAATAAAAATTAATTTTAGTGTCGCAAATCTCAAACGAAGAAACGTAAACAGCATTGTTAAAATGAAGCTAATAATAATTTTATTTGTAATTTTTGCAGTATGTTCTGCTTCGAAACCCATTCGTAAGTATAACAATATAAATATCACACCACTTATTTGTTTTTATCAAAATAAATACAGGAGCCTCGCTAGAATTATTGAGACACATGCTTCATAATTTTTGGAATTTTATTTTAAATATGTTTAAAGTAGTTTCCTTCAAAGATAACACATTTCACCATTCTTTTCTTTCACTTCTTCTAACCAATCTTTATTTTGTCTTCTTTCCCCGAGACTTAATAATAATTGTCAAAACTGTCCATCATGAGTCGAAAATGCGCTCTCTGGACTGGTCGTCAGATAACTATTGTGTATTCGACAATAGTGAAACCGAGAATAAATTCTAATTTAACTTTCGCAAGTGCTTCCTAACCGGTTGAGGATGATTTATTCGGATATCGCGACGAAGAAGAGCACTTACTGAACGCTGCTTATTACGTTTTTTGCACGATCGACGCACAAAATTTAAAAAAAAGATTTGAATCTTATTTAGTTATTCAAAAAATTTAGTTGTCATTTTTAAAGTAAGTGGTTTTTATTTACTTGCTGTCTCACTTCCTGATCGGTAAGTAATCACAATCACTTACCCATCAGTAATTTGTAAATAAAACCTACTGCCTTGGAAACCCTATCGGTAAACATTAAAAAAAACCATCGAGCAAAAACAGTTTTTTTTTCTAATATTATCTTTCCCGTAAAACATTGTAGTGACTTATACATGGAGATTTAAGCCTCATTCACAGCTCTTAGTCACTGTAGTTCAGTTAATATGTACAATAGAACCTGGTTTCCTTGCAAAGGTCGGATATCTATAATTTTTGGATATGTTGTTTTTCGGCTTTTCCTCAATTTCTCTGTTTCTATGCATTAGAGTAAAAGATTTTTTTATCAATATTGTAGAAGACAATATTTTGTATTTACAATTTTTTTCTAAGGGCCATACTTATTGAGCTACAATGCAGTGAGAGAAATTGCCTCAACTCCGCGTTACTATTTTTGATACATAAAACAAAATTATTAGTAAGCTAATCAAACCAATTACTACCACCTACTAATATTCTATATTTTATAAATATATTTTAAATAATTTTGTCAATTGGACTATAACAACACGCAGGTGAATGAACATAAAACTCAATGTTTACGTTAAGAAATGTTGACGTTACTTTCAAAATATTGGTTATATAAGGTTGTTGCAAAAAAGTGACAGATATGTTCATGTACAGTAAAAGCACGAGTACGGGTGTGCCTCACTATTGTGTATTTGTGTACAAAACTGTGACTTCACAAAACCAGACTCAGAATCTTTATAAAGAAAATCATGAATAAAAAGTATAATAATATTAAATATTTTTTATGTATGTATGCATAATATTAGGTAAATTTTTCATTTATGAAAGAAAACTCCACATTTTTACCTCCCGTTATACCGTAGGTAAGGGAGGTATTGTTATCGGTCCAAAAATTCGATGGTGAGTTTTCAGTAAATAAGCACGAATTAGGGTCCCTACAACACGTTTTTACTATTTTTACGATGATGTGTGTGTGTGTGTGTGTGTGTGTGTGACGATTTTTTTCATCCACGATAATTCTTATAACAAACTTCTAAATATTTCTATTTTCCGTATTTAAGCTTACTGCATTGATATAAAGAGTTTTAGAGATTTCGGGTAAAATTGAATAACCAGAAGTGACTCTTTACTTGAAGCCCATAACAGTTTATAATGAAAATTTTTATTAAAATATAATCCAAAACTTTTCAATTTTAGTATTTATGACCTTTATGTCAAGGGGAACTACATATTACATTTTGGCTAAAATTAATAAACCAGAAGTGTTACTTTACTTATCTGAACAGATTTTCGTGAAAAATATATTATGATATACTCTAAAACTTGTCAAATTTAGTATTTTACACTTTTATATGAAGAGGAAGAACATATTAAATTTTTGCTAAAATTGATAATCCCGAAGTGATACTTTACTTGAAGCTCTCAACAGATTATCGTGAAAAATATATTATTATATATTCCAAAACTTTTCATATTTGGTATTTAAGTTTTAGTATTAATGAGAACATGTTAGATTTTTTTTAATTGTTAAATCAGAAATGATACTTTACTTCGAGCTCTGAACATATTTTCGTGAAAAATATAATAGGATATATTCCAAAACTTGGCAAATTTAGTATTTAAAATTTTTGTTTACAAACGATCAACCGGAAGTGATACTTTACTTAAAGCTCATTGCTATTTCAAACATGGAATTGACGGGAGGTCATCTGTTGGCCACATCAGATTTTTTCCTTTTGGTATGGCCCCGTTGGTCCAATATTAGTCGACGAATACAAACACAAAAACAGTGACTATGTTAAGAGTTGTGAATGAGACTATAGGAATATAATTCCAAATTATTGAATGCCTACCAAAAATTTTAAATTCGCACTTTTGGTGTCCAAGTTTATTAAATGTAAAGTTTTAGTAAAAATGGATTCAGTATGTAATTATTTCAAAAACTAAATATCACGGTTCCTTGTGTATACTCTGTACCTATATAAATTTATAAATATTCTCTTTAAAATAATACTTCTACATTGACAACTAAAATACATAATTATTATGGCCCGTGTATTACGAATCCACTTTCTTGGAGACCTTTTATTAAATGTGACCTTATATAAATAGGAATAATATAAAAGCCTGGTTCATAATAGCGTTATTATTATAATAGTGCGTTCATAATACGGGCCAATACATTTCATTACAATAGTATTATTTCTTTCAGCTCCATACATTAAAACTTGTAGTAGAAATGCTCCAAACTTAAACCAGTGTTTCGCTGATAGTGCCAATTTGGCTATGCAATTTATTGCAAAAGGTAATACTTAATAATTATAATCAATTATAGTAATGTTGATAAATTGTGTATTAAATAATCCCGTATGAATTTATTGCTTTATTTTCGTATTGTTTTAGGCGATAAAGATTATAACGTCAACTCTCTTTTTCCCTTAAATTGGAGAGAATTAATAGTAGATATGCCTCCATTGAAATTAATGCTTTTGGATGTCAATATATATGGTACAGAAAATATGACTATTGTAGACCCAATGTAAGTGTCTTCGTAAATATATATCTAATATTTCATTACACATTTTAATTGTTATGTATTAATTATTATTATTTCATATTTTAGGATTGATTTACAAGCAAAATCAATACAATTTACTTTTACAAACCCTCAAATTATTTGGAGAAGTAAATACGTAGTTGTTGCAGAAGAAAATGGAATGAATGTGCAAACAGACGGATCGGCAGAAATATTTTTCCGTACGTGGCCGCAATTAATAAAAGGCTGTGTCTAGCCTCCAGCCGCTAGTATCCGTATTAATCCCGATTTTTTAATGACATAATAGACGTCATTGATAGCCGAGATCCTTAACAATTCCGATTGTTCCAAATAAAAATATATAATGTCTTAGCTAGATTTTCGCTTGCAATTTCTCTAAATGTAACAACAATAACCTAACCTAACGCACGAAATTCACTCTTAGAAAACTCGAGGCGAGTTTAGTGTGTTAGGTGAGTTTATTGGTGTTTAATTAGAAAAATATACAAATCCAAAACCGGAATTACTACGGATAGTGATGCTGGAAGGCTAGACACGGCGTTAATAAAATTACAATACATTTGTTTGTGAACAATACCAAATATTATGTTCTCTACTTTCTTTGCCTTCGCCAAAAGCAGAAAGTCGAATATGAGGTGCATACATTTTTGGATTATTAATTTTATAGGGTAAAAATAATGAAACAAAGGGAAGCACAATTATAGATTATGATTTGTTTATGTTCATTACTAATAGGTATCCTAACTTAATTCTCTAAATTTCATCCAATTAATTTTAAAAAAATTATGTGAACGTCATATTATACTTTATTTCACGTAAGAAAATAGTGATGGGAAGATAGGAAGAGTTGATCATGTTTTTTGATTGGATAATACCCCGATGTTATCTAATCAAGCAAGATCAAATTGCTCCTATCTTCCCATCACTATTTTCTTACGTGAAATGAAGTATAGGCGATGATATATTAAAAATTTTGTTTTGTCATCATAGATAAAATTTTGCACGGAAAAAATAATCTCAATATTTGAAAAAGAAGATATATTAACATAGAACTACTTGAAGTATGAGTTTCTATAAAACTATAGTTTGTTCCACTTAAGACCGGTATTATAAAAATTCAATTAAATTTAGTTCCATAGTAAATTTAATTATATGAACAAACACAACGCGAATTTTTGACAGCAATGATTTAAATGTCATAAGAACATGGAAATTGTTTTTGTACAGTATTGGGATTTTCAAATAAGAAAATGCTAACTAGCGGCGAATATTAGAATTACAACTACAACTAGGTATATGTCTACAAACACTCTATTATACATACTTGAATTATAAATAAAAAATACTAATAAATGAGAAAATAATACGAAATCTAAAGAAACACAATTGACAGCAATGCTACGCTTACAAATGTCAACAAAAATTGTACCATTGTTTAATGCGATCAGCGCCATCTCTTGCTACTTGAAAATCCCAATACACGGTGATCAAAACCATCTGATAGTCACGTGACGTGAGTATAGTTCTCAATATTTTATTCCACGGAAATAAGTATTAGCAGTTGCTTTCAATTCATAGGCGTGTATTGTTCTGTCAATCTGTCAAATATCTGTTCAAATTATTAGCGTATTTCGCTATTTGCTTGGTAAGTGAGTTACAGAAAATAATTTTAATAGCTTAATTAATGAGTTTTTTAGGTTAAGTTACTACCCGAAATTATTTTAACGGACGAACCACAAGTTTATTGTCGAAGCGTATTCTATATAATAAAAATTCGCACGGCTATGAACTTACATACCAAACTTTTCTTCCCAGAAATCTAGTGTTAATGTCATTGAAGAAAGATGCGGGTCACGTGACTATCAGATGATTTTGAATACTCTGTATTAATTTAGATAAAGAAATAAATTCAGCCCTCTGAATTGTTAGAATGCACAACTAATACACAAAAGCGAAAAAACTATCACCTGTCAGCTGTCAATTATCAAATAAATTCGACAGAATTAATTAATATTAACCATGGTAATTTGTAATTTTTAATATTCAGGCTTGGTACATTTTTACAAATACAAATATGCAGTATTGGCAAGTTTGTTTTCAAGAATTTAAATTATTTATTTAATAGGTAATGGTAAAAACGATTAATTTTCAAGCACCTTCTTCTGTCACTAGTTACCTACTTCACATTTTATTATTTACAAATACCCATTTATGTCATTTAAACAATATTTTTAGCTAATTGTAATTCATTTTGTTAATCTATTCATAATGAGTAATAAGTATTGAAAAATTTACATTTTTTTTTAAATATATGGTCATCGTTTTAAAAGAATGTTCATCAACTTTATTTCATTGCTTCATCTTCTTTATAGGCAATGGAACATATTCAATGCTTTTCGAATTCGATTATTTCATGAAAAATGGAGTTCAGTACGCCAATGTAACTAAATACTATGCAGATTTTGGGAATGTAAATTTAGATTTTCACTTCGACAACTTAGGTATGTATCATTAATTTATTCTTAAAATATACATTGCTCTAAAATTAAAACATTAAAAAGTGGAATACAGTGTGTGACTATTTTTTTTAATCCATCTAATGGGCACTTTTGAAATTGACGTCACACAACACACATCCTTCTCTCCAGTACTACATGTCTTTAGATGAACACAGCAAGCTGGAAGAGAGAGATAGTTTTGTATTATCATGGCCATGACCTCTTTTCTCTTTTCAACGTATTGTCCTAATCTGATTTGACATTTGCTCTGTTTTATTTTACCCCTGTGTTTTACGTATGTATGAGTGATCATTTTTGTTATAACAATGATTTGTTAGCTGATGATAAATTCTAAAAACAAATAATAATAATAATAATAATAATAATAATAATAATAATACCGATACACAAATTATTCAACACATTTAAATACTGTTTTAAATTCTATCTAAGAGGTCATGACAGTGCTTTCCTGTCTCTCTCTTCGAGCTTGTCATCTTTATCTAAAGAGTTTAGTTCAGAACTCAGTAGTAAATACAAAAATCGGAAGTCTCCATTAGAGTTACATTAAATATTAATAGAATTCGAGAAAAATGACATTTAACTACTGTGACGTTATCAGTGCAAAGTAATACAACCAATGAGAGCGAAAGACATTTATTTCTTTTGTTTTTGTTACTTATATTACTTCGTAGGGTGCATACACGTTAATAATAAACCAACTACGTCACCAATAATCCTCAGATGGGCGGCAAAGAGAGTCGTTCTAGTGTACAATTGGTTACGGTACAAATCCATAGGCTCGAAAGCTTTGTTTAAAACTGGGAGCTAATTACGCGCCGTAATGAAGCGTATATATTTTGTGGTTAATTTAAAACTATTATTTTGTAGAAATTTTTCATTGTATTTAATGGTGACTCAATGAAAATTCCATATTTTAATCAAAAATAATGATTTGTATTAACAGAAAAATATTAATAGAGAAAAATTAATATTGTGCACGCCTCTGAACATTTCTCAGAATGTCTAATGCCGGTTTTCTTAAATTTTATTAATATTTAACAAATTTTATAACATACGGGCAGGTATACTATTTTTAACTCTACTGGCTTATTCTGTAAGAATGTTGTTATACCATAACGTATCGTTATGTTGAAAAAGTTGTTAAATAACAATAATTTTCAAAAAGCGTATTCTGTAAAACCAATGTCGTTATATTGAAATCGTATTGTCGTTCTTTTAAGTAGTTCATGAACGATAAGGATTCACTTATTATTCAATCCGTATATGTCAAATGTTAGCAAATGGAAGGGTGAATTAATTTATTATTTATATTTGTGCAGGAAGAAATGGAAAATAGGTAACAAAACATTTATTCATGCATCAAATATATAATTAACAACCATATTTAAATTTTAGAAAAAATGTTTGTGGTCGTGAAAGTCTTTTATGAGATAATAATAATCCATTTGATAATCGATATTTATATATATTCTTTACTCAACAAAGAAATAATAATTAAAATAATAATGTCAATATTTTTTTGCAAAATGACATTACAATGACAATCTAATTTACAATAATAGTTACTAACTTTTCTAAAAAAAATTAGCTAAAGTCGTTGTGACAAACGGTATGAGGATGTTTATAACGATATTACTTAGAGAATACGATTTTTACAAATTGTCGTTAAGGATCACATCGTTGCATTTATAAATAACGATAGTTGTTATATAACGATATTTTTACAGAATAAGCCTGTGTATATGGTTTAGGAAAAAAATAATCTTAACCTTGACAAATGAACTATTTTTTATATACCTACGTAAACCCAATGATTCATTATCTGCTATCAAACGTTAATAATTACGAAACTTATAACAGACTGATTATTTTTTATAACCATTAATTTCATTTTAATCATAAATTATCTAAAACTAAAATTATCATTCAATGTTATCTACAATTTGTTTTTCTGTTCATTTGTAAAATTTGTTGTATTTATATTTCAGATGCCAATCCAATAATTGCACATGAATGGGAAAAAGTAAAACCACACTTTATTAACGAACAAGTAAAGTTAGCTTGTGGGCTGACTGTTGGAGAATACATAAATAAAATATTAAACGTTGTTCCTTTTAATCAAGTATTTCCCAAATAATATGTTTGTTTATTAATTTAATAGGTAAATCAGTTATTAAGAACATTTGGTTATTTAAAATAATAGTATGCATTCAAGCATTCTGCTTCTGTTTATTGATCCTCTGTTTTTAAACCAGTATTAAATATAACTTCAATTTATTGCTCTTAGGCCTGGTATTTTCATCTCTAGAATGAAAAATGTAGCATCTACAGCTACAGGTTGTATAAAATTGAGTTACTATTGGGATCTCGGAAATTATGAACTACGGTCTTAGATTTTTAGTTTTTTTTTCAAAAAATTTCTTATTTTTGTCAAAATAAATATTTAATCAGTTTTTTTTAAGTAGTATATTATTTTACTTAAGTATATTATTCCATAACTATCCTGCTTCATAATTTAATTTTGATTCCATATTTTTAATTTAACGTAGGTACGGGTATCTCTACTATATCAACCAGAGGTGCCTGATATGTTTTAAAAAAATTATTGAAACAAAATTATTTTTATTGGCCAAAATATTTTTAGTCACAATAAAATAATATACAGGATGAGTTTTGAAATGACCGTCCTCGATATCTCCTTTGTCGTTAGAAATAGAGCATAAATTTATTAACAGAATTTATTCGTCTACTCAAGGCGTATAACGTAGAATTATTACGGCTCGGCGAGAATTGTTTCTCTTTTTTTAAATGGAACATCCCATGTATTTTTATATATTTTTAATTGTATTTTATTCACCTATACGCACATATATTTTTTTTTAATTTTCCTCGGCGTTGTCAAGTTATTGCGTTTTTTCTTTAAACATGACCTAATACACGCATTGCTTTATAAAGGCGTACTAAATTTATTTTAAAATTAAAAATTAAGAAATTTTTTTCTACAAACATTATTAAAAATTGAATTTTTAACACGGCATACTTCAATTAAAAATGCGATATTTTAATTCTAGTGTTAAAAGTAAATTACCTTGGTAATGACGAATGGAACAATAAATCGACATGATTGACATACGTCAATTTTTTTACAAATACAAATTTAAATGAAATAAATATGTTTGTAGAAAAAATAGTGTATGATATACGTGTTAAAAGTGATTTTATTTTCTTCGAAGTTTTGGATCACTCCGCTTCGCGTCGTGTTCCAAACTTCCTTCTCACAAAATAAAATGTCACTTTTAACACTTATATCACAAATAACTATTCTGTACAACTATAACTATACTCTTTTGTTATTCTTCATGCATTATTTTATCGAATGTATTTGTACTGTCTTTCTTTCATACGAAATATACTATACTCTATGTCCCCATATATATTTTTTTAATATAATTATACAGGGTGTTAAATAAAGCGAATTTACTCAATTTCAAATGACTATAACTCGTAATTTTCAAATAGAACACCCAATATTTTATTATTTAGTTGGGTTTCTCTTTATGTTACCTCTCTTTGTTATTAAGGGCATTCTGTGCCTAAAACCAATAATTTCGGAGTTATTCACCATTTTGTCTAAATTTATTTGCTAGTATACTATGGAAATTGTGATTTTATTATGAAAAAATTGCAATAATGGACAGTAGTTTGCATTAGCCTAGTAAATAAAACTGTTTATTATTAATATTAGTGCGATTAGGTAATAATAATTTATTCATATGAATTTTTCGCAAGAAGAACTATCAATACCTAATCGCACAACCTCCGGTTGTATAAAGGGCAGATTAAATTTAGTATCATAATAAATTTATTCAAATTAACAAATTCAAGTCAATTTTAATCATTTTATGGCAATTACTGTCAAAAGTTCGACCGTCATTTGTAGAAATAAATGTTATTTACTTTGTAAGTAAATTTATAAGTCGTTTATAAATCAGCGATTGGGAAAATCACTAATATTAGATATATTAAACAAAATAGTAATTTCATGGAAAATAACGAAAAATTTAAGAGCCTTGTTTTCAAAAATGCCAAATTTCAAGTATGCTTAAAAATGATTTTTTGAAAATGTTTATTTGAATACAAACTATGTTCTACTTTAAAATAATATGTATTTTGATAAATTTGTGTGTATTAAAATTTGACATTTTTCAAAACATGGTTTTAAAACAAGTCTTGTGGTACTAGTCAATTAATAACGCTTATACCCTTGGAAAGTGAAATAAATATTAATTTCTTTTTTAATCAGGGTAGAAAATAATTCCTCGACCGGTTTCGGCACCAACTATGCCTTCTCAGGAGCTGTGGTAAATTTAGAAATTAACAAAAATTATGAAAATAACAGGTCATCACTTACGTGAAAATTTACAGAGTTATAGAACACTTATAATTACAATAATATGAAAATAAATAAATAAATAAAAAAAGATAATAAATAAGTAACAAAATTATAGATGCCAACAGATACTACGTTTTAATTTTTTTTTTAAGAAAAAATATAAATGTAAATTATTGCTACCTACGAATATTTTTAACTATAACACGATCTTTTTTGGAATCGTCATATTCTTCCCAGCACGTCTGCAGAAACCAACCCCTTATGATATAACAGGTTCAAGAAATTTCCAAACACATCTTAAAGTATATGAACTAACGAGTGATAGGGGTTCATAACTATTAATGAAAATTAAAATTTAATTTCAAGTTAGCCCACGCAGTTTGTTTCTTAATTTCCAAAGTATGGTAATAATACGAACGACACCATTGGGTTCATTAGAAAACACTAACTATGCACTAACTAGTGATGGGGCACATATTAATTAAAAATTTAAATTTAATTTGAAGTTAGCCCACCATGAGTTTTTTCGTCATTTCTAGTGTATGGTAATAGTACTAACGAAACTACAGGGTTTATTAGATAACATTAACGATGCACTAACTAGTGACAGGGTACATATTAATTAAATCTTAAAATTTAATTTGAAGTTGGCTCAACCAGAGATTTTTCTTAATATCTCGTGTATGGTAATAGCACGAATGAAAATGTTGGTTTCATTAGAAAGTATTGGAAATAGGCACTCGAACAGCTACTAGATTTAACTAACAATTTGGAAACCATAATAACGCAACGATAGTTGATTGTGACATGTTATAATATGACAGAAAAATAAATATATGTGTCAATATAAAACATTATTTTATTTGTGTATTATCCCTTGAATTCACTGCTATTATTACAAAAGAAAGCACTAACGACGCACTAACTATTGATAGGGTATATAATAATTAAATCTTAACATTTAATTTGTAGTTAGCCCACCCAATGTTTTTCCTTAATTTCTAGTGCAGAGTGATCCAGAATGATTGAAGGTTCCGCCTCATTCTGATTTTTTGTTTGCCACATAATTGTGATAGTGAAATACGATACGATTAAAACAAACTGTATGTCAAAAAACTCAACAATACGTAACGTCGTTGACTTTTCCAAATGTCGGTAATATAGGTAACATAATTTGATAATATCGGTAAATTGATACTATTTTTTCCGTAGACTATTTCACTCATAAATTTATAAGCCAATCCAAATTCAACATTCTACCTAGTTTCATTTCGACATTCGACAAGACAACGCCACGGAAATTTTTTCGCACCCTTTAAGCCAATAAGATGTCGTATTAAAAGTAAAGGTAGAAAATTAGTGGAAAGCTATTAAGTTTCTAAAGTCAAGAAAATTATTGAAAATAATTCGCGAAAATTAAGGTGGTGTTTTAAGAGAAACTTCAGGAGCTCTTGGCAATAGATCATATTAAAGTATTTTTATAATGTTGAAATTAAGGTAAAAGTATCTAGATATTATTAGTCTAATTAATAATTTTAAAATATGTTAGGTGAAGAAAAAAGCAATAATTACATTGACTGATAAGAAGGAAACTTCAGTCCAATTTTGTCAAATTTGAGATAAGACCAATACCTAATTTAGGCCAAGAAAACTACTGGATTTACCAAGGGCCTGTAATTCCCAAAAGACAAACTTTTTAATTTTAAATCTACGAAATAACTGTTAAAAAAGATGTTTCGCAATAAAGAAAATTTGATTTCAATAACGAAAATGGCTAATAATACAAAAAAATTATTATAACACTTGTATGTTTTTATAGAACTATAATTTAATCGGGGCAAATGCACACATCTAATTTGTATCATATGGCTGGAGATAATAGTGAATTTGTATCTCTCTGATAAAGAAAACGAATAATCTCACAGAAAAATTATTACAATAATTGTATCGTTACTCTATGTTTTTAGTATAATCGGGACATATGAACATATATGTATATCAAAGATGTATCCTTTGTAGATAATTTACTGAATATATGCCCATCTGATTAGAGTCCCTCAGTTTTCTTAAAAAAAAAAACAGGAACTTAGATTTGATTACAATAAAGCAATACTTATATAATTACAACAAAGGATCTTTGATTACAATAATGAAAATGGCTAATCACGAATGTTTCTTTAATTCTAATACAATTTAGTTTATGATATATTCACAGCTGCATTATCTTGTAAAATTGTACGTCCTAGTTTTTTGATTAAATTAAACCATGGATACGACTGAACTATAATTTCAAGTTTAGTTACAAATTATTTCTTTACTTGTTAAAATATTTAAGTGATAGAAGAACAGTTTCTTGTATTGAAATTACTTATTAATATATTATTCAACTGATCAAATTTCATAATTCTGGGTTTTTACTTCCAAAATTTTAGAAATTTTGAGCGCAGCATAATCATCTTCCTTTTATCTTAATTATTTCCATTGAACCCAGTAATCATTATCGTTGATAAAATCTTTTAAAGTTATAATAACATGTAAATCCTATTGAATATAAAAACAACAATAAAAATTAGAAGATTTTTGTTAAGAAAATAACTAAATGAATACCTGATTTTTATTTTGGAAATAGTCATCCGAATACCATTCGTGGTTAAATTTTATCCTGGAAATTTTTTCCAATTGCTTTACTCGAGCCTGTTGCCAATTTATCTCGTGACATTGATCAAAAATCACTCGTTTGACAACTCGCGATTTTTTTGTCAATGCCACTCAATAAATTGATAGACAACCAGCTCTTGTAACAATCTGAAAAAATTTCCGGCAAAAATTTACCACTTATGATATGAGAAAATTTTAATCATATTCAGAACTTTTCGTGTGACGTGACCTTCAATCATTCTGGATCACTCTGTATATGGTAATAACACTAGCGAAACTGTTGGTTTTATTAGAATGCACTAACTAATGATATGGTACATTTTAAGTAAATATTAAATTTTAATTTGAAGTTGGCCCACCCATAATTTTTATTATTTACTCAATAATACGATGTGCACTAACCTTTATTTATAATGTACTAAAAAGCACTAACGATGCACTAACGAATAATATAAAAAATCTGATGTGGCCAGCACATTACCTTCCGTCAGTTATATGAGGTATTTAAGAAAATTCTACCGGTGAACTGTTACCGGTAAACAGCTTTTATCAGTTTATAGCTACCGGAATCGATATTTTAAGAACGCAAGTGGTAAACAGGGTAGATCCATAACATACGAGAAAATTTGAAAATTTAAAACAGGTTACAAATTTGACGTAGTTAACAAAATGAGCAGAGTCCTACTTTGAACACTTTTACCGCGCACGCTTCGCTTTGCATCACTACCTTTTTTCCGGTGGATGGATTTTGCTAGATATTGAACAATTTTCGAACACGGTAACTTTTTACCACTCGTGTTTTCGAACACAACCGGTAGATGCGGTATCTACCCGTAGAATTTTCGTAAATGCTTATGTATTTTCTATAAAATCCATATAGAAAGTTCCGTGCAAAAGATTATAAATTTCTTATGCACATTACCTTTCGACAGTTGTATGTATTTTATACAAATTTCATACAGAAAATTTCGAGCAAAAAGATCCTAACACTATAATACACTAATATACTACGAATATGTCATTGCACTTGACACTGACATCTTTCAATCAAAATTTTCTTAATATAGTAGCTGTTTCTAGTATAGCTGGCTAATTTATGAAATTTAATTTCTTTATAATTTTATAGCTCTATATCCATTTAATATGAAGTATGAAATGTAGTCAAATCGTATAGAGAATACAACGTTCTTTAATATTTATAATAACATTAAATGTGAAAAAATCTGATGTGGCCAGCACATTACCTTCCGTCAGTTCTATATATTTTGTACAAATTTCATACGGAAAGTTCCTTGCTAAATTAAATATTCTATTTCTTGTACATTAGCTTCCGGCAGTTGCATGTATTTTATGCAAATTTCATACAGAAAATTATTATTTTGTGACGTTTTCTATATACAGTGTAATGTATCTGCAGAAAAAAAAGATTTATTATTATTATTTCTTGTACATTACCTTAAAGCAGTTGTATGTATTTTATACAAATTCCATAGAGAAAGCAAAAGATCCTATATTTCCAGTAAAATTATAAAACAGACACACTATGTCAATTTCACTTGACACTGACATCTTTCAATCAGAATTTTCTTAATATAGTAGTTGTTTCCACAGGTATGGCTACTTTATGAAATTTAATTTCTTTATAATTTTTTAACTCAATATCCATTTAATATTAAGTATAAAATGCAGTCAAATCGTATAGAGAATAAAATATTCTTTAATATTTATAATAACATCAAATGTGAAAAAATTATATTTAACATAGTTTTTTCAAGAAAAACTGTTAAAATCTTCAAATGATGGTACTTCCGGTTAACCAATTGTAACCAAAATCTAATCAGCTCTTCCTATGGATGTAACGAAGAAGTATACGAAAAAATTATAATTTTTGTAACTGTAGTATTAGAGTTATCGCAGACGAAAATTTTGTTACACACACACATCCACACACACACACATCCACACACACACACATACAGACATCATCGTAAAAATAGTAAATTCGTATTCTAGGGACTCTAAAACGTGCTTATTGAGTAAAAACTCATCATCGAATTTTTTGACCAAAGACAATACCTTCCTTACCTAAAGGTGACGGAAGGTAAAAATGATATTTAACATCGTTTTTTCAAGAAAAGCTGTTAAAATCTGCAAATGAGGGTACTTCCGGTTGACCAATTATAACCAAAATCTAATCAGCTCTTCATATGGATGCAACGAAGAGAAATACGAAAGAATTATAATTTTTGGAATTGTAGTATTAGAGTTATCGTAGACGAAAACTTTGTTACACACACACACACACACACACACACACACTCACTCACTCACTCACTCACTCACTCACACACGCACACGCACACGCACACGCACACGCACACGCACACGCACACGCACACGCACACGCACACGCACACGCACACGCACACGCACACGCACACGCACACGCACACGCACACGCACACGCACACACACACGCACACGCACACGCACACGCACACGCACACGCACACGCACACGCATACGCATACGCACACGCACATCACACGCACACGCACACGCACACGCGCACGCACCCGCGCACACATACACACACACACACACGCACACGCACACGCACACGCACACGCACACGCACACGCACACGCACACACACACACACACATCATCGTAAAAACAGTAAAATCATATTCTAGGGACCCTAAAACGTGCTTATTTATCAAAAACTCACTACCGAATTTTTTCACCAAAGACAATACCTTCCTTACCTGAAGGTGACGGAAGGTAAAAAGAACGTTGGTGCTAAATTGAGCGGGGCTAACTTCAGGCGGGTACCTTATTGCTGTGTGTACTTGTAAAATTGTCTTTGTAATTAAAGTACGTGGGAGTCTCTTCTTTTGGTGCATATTATATCGGCGGCAAACACTGAAATCCATTAAACCCGGCAATGCCTAGTATGTACAGGGATAGCCGGCGAACAGTGGAATAGTCGAAGTCAAAGTCCAACAGAAATAATTTTTGTTCAACATTAAATTCCAGCGCCTCCTTCATCCCAGTTAAACCACGCTGATTAGCTTCCGTCCCGGCAGATCGCTAGTGTAGCGGTTAGGGTTTCTGATCATTCCACTGTTTGTCGGTAATCCCAGTACCATGGAGCAGGGCAGGTCCTAGCTATAAGCGCACTACGCAGTCGCCTAGGGCGCCAAAATGTAGGGGCGCCTCAACCAACACAACGATACGTCTTAAATACGTATTATTGTTTATTTTTAACCGTGGTGAAATTTTAAATAAAATGTTGAAAATGTGCTGATTTGTTCAAAATATTAGCTTATACTTTTTAGAACAAAAAATTTCACCCTTCAATTTTGTTGTCTTAAAAAATTTCGATACGAGCTATTGTTTTCGAAAAAATGAAGAAAAACTAAATTAGATTCCCGCCTAACATCGACTTTTGATATGTTAATAGGGTATCTATTATTCTGTACAGGATTCCGTAAAAAAGCTTTTGTTGCAATTTTTTAATGTTGGTAGTATTTTTCCAGTAATAAATTAAATCTTCGCTCATCAATGATCCAAGAACGACTCGCGAACTTGTTATTAATTTCAATCGAACATGATAAACAATAATAATAATAATTATAATAATAATAATAATAATAATAATAATATATTTATTGCCCAACGGTAATACCATTTACAGGACAAAATTACATAAAACAGATATAAATTAACATATTGAATTCGAATAACAATAATAAGAAACAAAAATAAGTTAAAAATATGTAAAGACAAATGATTAGTACTGTTACAACAAATAAAGATTGGTGAATATTTTAAGATATCAGTGCGTGGTATAGGTAGATGGAACATCTTTGAATGCCTGGACATGAAATGGTACACGGGAGAGGAGGAATGGGGCATCCACTTTGTTGTGCAGCAATCCAAAAAGAAATCTTGCGTACGATAATTATCTTCTTTCGGCTAAAGACGACATGGAGTGACGTTGTAGCAGGGATGCCTGGTCTGAACCTCTTTCTGAATATACCTTATCTATTGTAAATGAAAGATATTTCAAAAACCTACGATATACTTGATCCAGCGCTTGCTCAAGCAAGTATATGGTTTATAAGTAGAAGATATTGTTACAATTCGCCAGAAAAAAAGCTCGTAAAATAAAAATTTAAATAAGAAAATTTTGTTGCATTTTATTTATTGTTACCTTTTCATTCCAATTGTGATTAAGTATATTATTTTTGAATTTCATAAATATTTTTATACAGTTTTTATTTTGTTTTCCTATGGACAGGGGGGAGGGATCGCCAAAATTTAAATTTGCCTTCCCTGCCAACTAGGCATTACCGAGATTGACGGATTTCAGTGTTTGCCTCCGACATACATAATGTATTCAGTGGCTTAGCGTCACATCACTTTCAAAATTGTATGTAATGTTCGTTATGTTAATCTTGAATCGTTTAGGCCTGCACTGACATTTTAGATATAGGTACACATATGTGCAGTGGCGTATTATCCTACAAGCCCATGAAACCCGGTCTTGTGGTGCATAATTTTACAGGGAGCGCAATAATCTTACGAGCCTAGAGTATGCAATTCTTTTTGGTTAGTGAGGAGCACGGATCACCTCGACTACAGATAGGACAGCCAATATATTTGCCGAAATACAAAATAGTGATATCTACAGATTGCTTCCATGAACTAACGCACACTGTGATGGCTTGGTCAGTTTGGTAGTTTGTGACATAGGAGACATGTCATGTATAGGTAAATTGTAATTTTGAATTTTTAAATTAAAAGACATAAGAACATTGTGTATATTTTAAATAATCACAAAATAATAACGATAAATTCATTTCTAAATAAATTTAAAATTACTTGTCACACAGACAAACACTTCTATTTTAATATTTATTTATATGTAAGATAGGAGGCTGTTGGAAATGGTACGACATTTCATCATTAAATATAAAAGTAAACGTTTGCTTCTTTGCACTGCATTTTATATCAAACAGCAAAACTAATGTTCATCAGCTTATTGAATTTCAATTCTATATTACACTTTACACTTTAAATCACTACTGGCACTATAACTAAAACCATAAACTGTTACAAATTGAATTACCAAATAATTGAAGATGTTAAAGCGTACGTTCAATGACATGTGTGATGACTTATATATATGTGATTTTACAATACAAAATATTGCAAAATGTTTTGAACTCAAAGGTGATTTAATCAATATTCTGGAAATTTAAGCACTGTCGCGCCTCTACAGTATAAAAGTGGAGCAAATTCTATGTAAAATTACGAATAATTAAATAACTATTACCAAACAAATAAAAAGATTAATAATGACAAGTTTGAACTAAGTAATAAGAATGCAAAATAAAATATGCAACTTACAGCGTTTAAAATAAATAAGAGTTAAATCCAGTATAGCCTCCTTATAACACAGGAATAGTTTATCACGAGCTTAACCCACGAATGCGACACATTTTTAGTCCCTAACGCTCACGTTTAGTCACTACTCTAAATTTAAAATATATTCACGTTCACGCAGGTCACAACGTGATTCACCGTGACCCGCAAAATTCACGAACCGCGCCCACCTCTATTCCATATATTGTGAAATACTAACCATTAAACATTTTCAAATTTTGTGTGAAACATTTGCTCATTTTATAATTTATGATTTTGTATTTACGTTCTTTCAAATTGTCCCGACCGACGCCAAATATTTCGAATTTTAAATGGCACAAAATTGACCCCTGTGGTGCACTCTCCACACCAGCAATGAGTGCCCGTGAGGTGACGCCTGGTAAGCGACCGCACGGTGCAAATATATCATCATTACCGCATCTGTGTACAAAGCAGATTGGTACACCCAGCAATGGGTAATAAGCCGTGATGATATATTTATTTTATTTAAAGATTACCATTGACTTTCTGAATGTGAACCCTGTGGCTTTCATGTTTGTGTTGTTAATTCTACATGTATAAGAGCATAAGAAATAACAAATGATGATATGAACCCTATATAAAGCCACGTAATAAAGACTTATTATCATTGATCTATCTTGTTACACATAGCTAGGGATTTAGTTTTATTGAATATGGGTGTTTAATTGTGTTCACTATAGATCAAAGTTAACAATCATTTCTGCTTTTGCTGTTGCTAAAATTTTTAAAAATTAAAATTATTTATTTTCTTAAGAATTTACAACAAATAATAATTAAATTTTATAAATAATAGAAAATTTAATATTTACCCTTTACAATGTGAACTTGCTTCTACCAAATTAAGTGAAATCAATAAAAAAATATCGCAAAAATATAAGCTTTTTTGCGTTCCTCTAATTTTGTATGTGTAGACACCATATTGAAAAGTTACGCCATTGAAAACAGATTTTTATTAGCTTTTCAACTATGTTACTATCTTTGGTCATTTGTTTCAAACATCGAAATTACTGTAATTATTAAAATTATAGGTTAAATACCATTATTTTTGCCATGATACAAATGAAATCAGTAGTCAGTTCTGTTAATTATTTATTTCTAAGTTTATTTGATTCATTTTCATTAATATTTTTAACATACTTATGGGTGTATTCTAAACACAATCCGTTAAAATATATTATGTAAACGGATTCCGTTAAAATATTTCTTATTAACGGATTCCGCTAAATATTCTATTCACAATATGACATTTTAACGGATCCGTTAAAATTAATATAATAAACGGATCCGTTTGCTACTGTAGGGCAGTGTTGTCAAAATGTAAATGTCAACATATTTATATTTTGATAATAACAAAATATATTAAGATCTAAACAGATATTTGTGATACATAAATTTAGAGATACTATTTAGTAATAAATTTATATCAATAAATAATCACAATAATGAATATATTCTTGAAAATAATCTTTGGAATGTTGGTAGGTAAATACTTTGTTGTAATAAATGTCAAAATTGTCAGTTTCATAACCTTTTGATATTATTATATATTATTGTAAATTTGGAAAAAATGGGCATAAAATAAAAAAAAATCTATAAAATCATAATTAGTTACTTATTAAGCGCAGCTAAAGTAATAATGAAGAAGGTCCCCAACGCCCAACCCCAACATTTATCTTGAAATTATAGACTCCACCAAGCTAATCCACAGTATCGAGAACATGAACATACGCGGGGCCACAATTAAATATAGGCGCATGCACTTTATAAACTACACAAATTATAAAACACACATTATGAACTTGATTTTTAATTCTTCGCAAATATTAATTCTTCATTAGATTCGTTCATTTAATCAGTATTCTTCGAATATAATCAAAATATTCTTTGTTGAAATAAAAATATCCTTTGTTGTAATCAATAATTAAAAATAAAGGCACCAATAGAACATTTGTGTCTTGGTCCCCTGACGATTAAATGCAGTCCTGCAAATACTCGAATATTTTTAAAACATTAGGTAAAGTACAAGATTTGCATTGTAGAGTAAAATATCTGCTTGTTTCATTAGAGAAAGCATTTTTAATTTTTTTGAGAATTTTTGTATTGTTAAAATCTTTCATCGAACCGATTTTTTATAGGTTATGTACGAGTATAATTTTGTTATAAAAATTATTTATTGTACTTTCCTTTCAATTATATTTTATGAATCCAAGGGTCGGAGCAAACAATAAAGGATGATAACGCCATTCTCTGCTTACAATTTAGAAATTTCTAAATATTTATGTATTAAATGTCATCCGTTTACAATTAACGACTATGAATCATTCTCCGTTTAAATTTTATTTATAAACGGATAACATAAACGGATCTCCGTTTATATTATTAACGGATAGTGTATTTAGAATAGCAAAATCTAGTTAACGGATATTTTAATTTTAACGGTCCGTTTATAAATAACGGAATGTCTTTAGAATACATCCATTATGGGTGTATTCTAAAGGCATTCCGTTAATTATAAACGGACCGTTAAAATTAAGATATCCGTTAACTAGATTTTGCTATTCTAAAGACACTATCCGTTAATAATATAAACGGAGATTCGTTTATGTTATCCGTTTATAAATAAAATTTAAACGGAGAATGATTCACAGCCGTTAATTGTAAACGGACGATATTTAATACATAAATATTTAGAAATTTCTAAATTTTAAGCAGAGAATGGCGTTATCATCCTTTACTGTTTGCTCCGACCCTTGGATTCATAAAATGTAATTGAAAGGAAAATACAAATAAATAATTTTTATAACAAAATAATACTTGTACATAACCTATAAAAAATCGGTTCGATGAAAGATTTTAACAATACAAGAATAATCCATTTCTCGTTCTCAAAAAAAAATAAAAATGCTTTCTCTAATGAAACGAGCAGATATTCTACATTGCAAATCTTTTACTTTACCTAATGTTTTAAAAATATTCGGGTATTTTCAGGACTGCATTTATTCTTCAGGGGCCCAAGACACAAATGTGCTATTTGTGCCTTTATTTATAATTATTGATTACAACAAAGGATATTTTTATCGCAACAAAGAATATTTTGATTACAACAATGGATATTTTGATTATATTCGAATAATACTGATTAGATGAATAAATCTAATGAAGAAAATTTCATTAATATTTGCGAAGAATTTAGAATCAAGCTCATAATGTTTGTTTTATAATTTGTATAGTTTTTAAAGTGCATGCGCATTTAATTGTGGCCCCGCGTATGTTCATTTTCTCGATACTGTAGATTAGCTTGGTGGTGTCTATAATTTCAAGATAAATGTTGGGGTTGGGCGTTGGGGACCTTCATTATTACTTTAGCTGCGCTTAATAAGTAACGAATTATGGTTTTATAGATTTTTTTGTTTTATGCCCATTTTTTTCCAAATTTACAATAATATATAATATCAAAAGGTTATGAAACTGACAATTTTGACATGTATTAAAACAAAGTATTCACCTACCAACATTCCAAAGATTATTTTGAAGAATATATTCATTATTGTGATTATTTATTGATTTAATTTTATTACTAAATAGTATCTCTAAATTTATGTATCACAAATATCTGTTTAGATCTTAATATATTTTGTTATTATCAAAATATAAACATGTTGACATTTACAATTTGACAACACTGCCCTGCAGTAGCAAACGGATCCGTTTATTATATTAATTTTAACGGAATCCGTTTACATAATATATTTTAACGGATTGTGTTTAGAATACACCCATTAAGCATTGAAACATTTTTCAAATCTCGTTTAAAATATGTCATTGCCTTCTGTAACGTCCTTTTAAATATAGTTATTGAAATTAATTGATACACCGAAGACTTCATAAAAATTTAAGAACTAAATTAGGAAATTAGTGTTGAAAATAACTAAATTATTTTCTTTAATTGTGTTTTGTATTTATTTCTTTGCAACAACCCTTGTCTTTAACCTTTAAATTTAATAATTGTTGTATATTTGCTGTTTGAAACAAATAAACGTCGATATAAAAAATAAAACTTCTACATTGCAGCTCGAAATCCAACAGTATTAAAAAATTTTTGAACGAGGTCATTCAGAAGAAGATAAAAAAATATTAAACGGATGCAAACCAAAATGTAGTATTATCGAATTTGGAAGTAATTTGCATTTTTCCCCATATCTAATGACTTCTGCATTTTTGTCAAATAACGATACACCATTAAATTGGTTTTTTAATAGGACAATTTTTGTCTAATTAGCCCCTGCAGGTTATGTTTTTTGGAAGACTCAGAATATTCACAACAATAGAAACAATAAAGCAATATCATATTCATTGTTTATATTTTTATTATAAGAATCAAGTTGCATATTAATTTTTACAAATCAGAACTTCGTCAGCTGCCTAGCAACAAACATTTTTTGCAGGAGTTCGTAATAAGTAAAACCCGGGTCGTTATATTATTACCTCCCGTCCAGGGACGTAACTAGGATTATTTTCTGGGTGGGCCAAAGGTGGGCCAATGAAAAATCTGAGTGGGCCATACATATATCTCAAGAACAGTATTTACAATAAAACTAAATTACATATCACCATAATATTTGGATTATAGATAGCAGCATAGAAACGATAAAACAAAATAAACAAAAATTGCAAATACTTCTAAGTAATACCTAAAATTTGAAAACAGAAATTGCATTGAAAATTCGATTTCAACTACTAGTTTAAAGTTCCCGGAAAATATAATTTATAAATAAATATAAATATATCATCACGGCTTATTACACATTGCTGAGTGTGCCAATCTGCTTTGTACACAGATATCGGTAATGATGAAATATTTGCACCGTACGGACGCTGAACAGGCGTC